>CM038677.1:529170799-529713472 GCA_021605205.1 Aegilops longissima | reverse complement strand
TATGCCTTGGTCAACTGTTGGTCAAAGTAACAAAAATACTCATGGGATGGGTTAATCCGACGGCCGATCTATGTCAGTATCGATCTCATATTCCGATTTTTAGATGGGGTGATCTCAGGATCTTTTATTTTATCGGACAATTCTTGGAGGGTTTGTCCATGCTAGAGTAGGTCCAACATAATTATGTCGGTTTTGTTCAAACGACAACCATAGAGATTCAACTATGTAAATTAAACAACCAAACCAAATTTAGTTTTGAGATTTATTGTGTTTCTAATTAAACAACCAAACCAATTTAGTTTTGAGATTTATTGTGTTAGAAACGTGTTGTTTCATCATGGATCTACATCTAGGTTGGGATATGTCAAATATTTGTGCCTTGGTCAACTGTTGGTCAAAGCAGCAAAAATTTGACCAGTTTTGAACTACAGTTCAGAGAAATCTCATGCGACCCTCACTTTAAAACTATTAGGTTATACTCTTGTCTCGAAACATAAGTACTAATGGGATGGGTTGATGAGACGGTCGATCTATGTCAGTCTCGATCTCACATTCCGACCTTGAGGCGGGTGATCTCAGCATCTTTCATCTTACCGGACAATCCGTGAAGGGTTCGTCCACGCCAGCTAGAGTAGGTCCAACATAAATATGTCGCTTTTGTTCAAACGATAACCATGGAGATTCAACTATGTATATGTCGTCATGCCGTCTTCTGTGGCGGATCGGGAGACCGACAAGACGATGTCGCCGCTAGCGGGTCGAGGAAGTGTCATCATGCCGTCTTAGGTGGCGGATCAGGAAACCGGCAAGACGTCGTCTTCGCTGTCCGGTCGAGGAAGCGTTATCGAGGAAGTGCCAAGATGTTGTCGAAGCTGCCTTTCCACATCTTGTTCACATTTAAGAAAATGTTCCCAATTTCAAAAAATATTGGGAATTTTATAATTTGTTCATTTTTTCAAAAGATGTTTGAAGTTTTGTTCATGTTCCAAAAAAATGTTCGAAATTTTACAATTTTGTTCACATTTTTAAAAAAATGTTCGCGATGTTAAAAAAGATTCAGAATTTCCAAAGATTTTTTTTTGGAGTTTCAACATTTTGTTCAGATTTAAAAAAAATGTTCGGAATTTTAAATTCTGTTCGTGTTTTCAAAAAATATTATATTTTCAAATTTTATTCATGTTTCTAAAAAATGTTCGGAATTTATAAGTTTATCCGTGTTTTCAAAAAAGTTTGGAGTATCAATTTTCGTCTGTGCTTTCAAAATTTCTTCAGCATTTCAATTTTCTGATCTCGTTTTCCAAAATTTATTCGAATTTTTTCAAAGATTGTTCATGTTTAAAAAAATTATTATCTTTTTCTAAAGATATGGGAATTTAATAGTAGAATGTATGTGTTCTTAAATTCTTTGAGTAATGTATAGTTACACTGCTTCTCTTGTGTTCTTTTCATTTCGGGCTACAAATATTTCACAACCACGGAGTCTGTTCGAGTGGCAGCTTTCTTTCTACCTCAACAGAAGCTCTGTAGATCGAATCCTCGCTTGCACACATTTTTTTTTGGACGCGTCTAGCCGGCGGCCGGCTGCCCACTAGCACTTCGTGGTGGCCGGCCGAAAAAGGTAAGTTTTTGTCTTTTTAACTCATATTAGAAAAAGTAAACAGGTGTGGACATATGTGAAGAGGATAAATAATTGCAAAGCATCTATGTGAACAGATGTGAATGTATTTAATTTGTGTTTTCAGTTTTTAAAAAAACCATAACTTTCAAACCGCGTGTCGAAATTAAAATCCGTTTTCACTTTTGAACCCCGTATGCGTTTCTTCAAACTAGATCCCGCATGGTTATGTTTTGACGGAAAAAATTGTGCAATTTTCTCCCGCTTTGTGCAACTGCCAGCCGTCGGTGTGCAACTACCGACAGGGATGTGCAACTTTTCTCCTATACCGTAAACATGCATATTTCAATGATGGTGCAAAACTAATTCCTTCTAATGAGATGTGCAACTTCGCTCATTACCCGTGCCAACTGCATAGTAGTTGATCTGCAACTTTCCCTGCCCGTGGATGTGCTTCACACTTTGCTGCATCGCCAACAACCTAACAAGTGGATGTGCAACCAGATATCGCCACGGCCAACTGTCTAACTGTGATTTGCAACTTTCTCTTGTACCCCATGGATGTGTAGTTTTCCTGCTCGCACACGGCCCAAACCACCCGCTAGTGAGTTTTGCAACTTTAGCACTCTGTTTATATGCAAACTTTTTACTACCCTCATGAATGTCAATTTTTTACCATTCAACTATCCCTGCCTGTGAGATGTGCAACTTCGTATATTGTCCCTGGCCAACTACCTAGCAGACTATGTGCAACTTTGTTTGTTGGTCCCGCCAACTGAAAATACAGGTCCACAAATAGAGAGCGTAAGGAGTTGCACATTGACTAATAGGCAGTTGGCTTGAACAATAGACTAAGTTGCACATATCCCTTGCAGGGGAGGTGGGGGTAGGGTGTGCCAACAGTGAAAAACTACGCATCCATGAGTAGGGAGGAGGGTTGCACAACGACTACTAGGTAGTTGGTCGGGACAGTAGACTAGTTGCACCATATAGCACGAAAGTTGGCATCGAAAAAATTTTGTCGAAACATACCCATATGGGATCTAGTTTCAAAGATCTCGTCACGAGAAATCCAACGGTGAAGACGGATCTAAATTCCGACGCATCGTTTGAAAGATATAACTTTTTAAAAATTTAAAAAACCCGAAATAAATAGACATGGATCTGTTTTTCATCACATGTGACAAGTCTGACCGCATTTAATGCTAGTAGTCACATGCACTAGCAGACAATACATGCATGTATGCATGCGAGTGACAGAGCGGCCGCTCGTTCTCTCCAACGAGCGCGCGCGCACTTTTAAGATTTCAGGTTTTTTTTTTTGGAATTTTTGCGCCCGCACCACAAGCTAATGGTTTGACGACCGGCCCAATCGAGCGCGCCTTGTGCGAACGGGCGACTATTTGCCGCAGAGCTCCCTCGACCCTTCGCTAAACAGAACTGCGAACGGGCCGGCCCAGTTGGAGCTAGCGAAATCCAGGCACGTAACCAAAAAAATTCAACCCTTCGCTAAACAGAACTGCGAACGGGCCGGCCCAATCCAAGCTGTTGCGCGAGAAAGGGAGCTCGAACTCACTATCTCGGGCTAATGTATAGCTCGTCCAAACCAATAGACCAGTCATATCATAGTGCTAGATTTTCAGCGCCGAACTTTAAGAACCAACTTATAGCGCCTTATCAGTTAAACTACTATATAAATAACAGAAGATCCGTTTCTTGGGGAAAATCAACAGTTTTTCTTAAAAAAAATTCATAACGTTTGAAATCTTGATTTTTTTTAGAAATTGGATCAAACTTTTAAAAATGTCAACATTTATTGAAAATATGAAAAAAAATTGAAATTTCAAATGATGAACAAATTTTAAATATACACTGAACATTTTTTGACATATGCTGAACAATTTTTAAATACACACTGAACATTTTTAATCTACGCTGAACAAATATTTAAATACACATTGAACATTTTGGTGATATACACTGAACAATATTTAAATACTCATTGAACATTTTTGTGAATATATGTTGAACAATTTCAAAATACACAATGAACATTTTCTTAAATATACGATGAACATGTTTGTATATAAATATCCTGCTCCTTTTTTCGCAATACAAGATGATTGTTGCAATATGTTGTACATGTTACCATGGACGCACAAGTTGTCGCAATATGTAATAGTTATTGCAACACAACGAAGGTGAGGCAAAAAATCGCCCTATTACAACTAATACATGTTTTGTTGCAATAAGAAGCCATGTATTTTGCAACAGTACCTATGGCTAGCGCCACATGTTAGAATTGTCGCAATATATGTCTAAATGTTGCCACAAAGATTTACTTTGTTGCAATACCTAGTCTTTATTGCAACAAAATGACCAATTCACGCAACGGGACGCAACTGTCAGCAATATCACTACCATATTGCAACGCTGATGCAGCTTGTGGCAATACATGGCTTCTATAGCAACAAAATGAGTACCTAGCGCGATGAAACTAAATTGTGGCAATATGTAGATCCTATTACCACGAACTGGAATTTTGTGGTAATATAGCATTTTATTGCAACGAAAGATAGTTGTAGCAATAAATTTTGTTGCAATAGACCAGAATCCTTGTAGTGTCACTTTGGTACTGTCAAAGACAAGATTCATAATTGTTCTCACACAATGCCTACTTTAGAATATCATTTCCACAATTTATATTGAGCAATATAAGCAATAGTAACTAGAAAACAAGCAAACTATGCATTGAAAACAGAATCTGTCAAAAACAGAACAGTCTGTAGTAATCTGGATAACTACCATACTTCTGCTACTCCAAAAATTATGAAAAAATAGGACTATGTGAGAATTTGTTTTGTTAAACTTAAGCAAAAAAATCAACTCAAAAGCACTCTTCTGTTAAAAAGGAGACTTATTTTCGTGAGCGCAAAAGTTTCTGTGTTTCAGCAAGGTCAAAACAACTATCACCCAACATTACCCAAAGGCTTCACTTGGCACTTCATTGAAACAAAAGCAATAAAACATGATCAATACAATAGCATAATCATGTTAACACACAAAAACAGTAGGTAAAAGTGTTGGGTTGTCTCCCAACAAGCGCTTTTTTTAATGCCTTTTAAGCTAGGCATGATGATTTCAATAATGCTCGCATAAAAGATAAGAATTGGAACATAAAGAGAGAATCATGAAGCATATGACTAGCGCATTTAGGTCTAGCCCACTTCCTATGAGTAGGGATTTTGTGAGTGAACAACTTATGGGAGCAAGATTCAACTAGCATAGGAAGGCAAAACAGGTGCAACTTCAAAACAATCAACATAGAGAGAAGGAACTTGATGTTATTGAGATATGTAAGAGCATAAGTTCCTTCCTCATAATAATTTTCAGAAGCATCATTAATGGATTCAACAATATAACCGTCACAAATAGCACTCTTTTCATGATGCACAAGCATAGGTTATTTATCACTCTTTATGGCATACATGTCATCATAATAATCATCACAGATAGCAACTTCATTGTCATAATCAATTGAAACCTCTTCCAAAATAGTGGATGTATCACTAAATAAAGTCATGACCTCTCCAAATCCACTTTCATAAATATTTTAATAACATTCAACACCCTCCAAAATAGTGGGATAACTACTACCTAGAGTTGACACTCTTCCAAACCCACTTTCATCAATGTAATCATCATAAATATGAGGCATGCTATCATCATAATAAATTTTCTTGTCAAAAGTAGAAGGAATCAAAGGATAATATTAATTAAGCAAAGCATACCCAAGCTTAGGACAAGCATTATTTCCAGCAAAAAATCTTCAAACATTTCATACTCATTAAACATAGCATCCCCAAGCTTGTGGTTTTGCATATCATCACAATCATTCTAATCAATAGCATGAATGTCACCAATAGTATAGCAAACATTATTATCATATTCTTCCAAGAAAGTTCCAAAAAGATCTCCAAGATTATAAGAAGTATCATTATCTTCCCAATCATAATCATCACAACAAGTAATAGGCATAACAAAATCAGCATCAAGTTCATCATCTTCCACAATAATTTTTGATTCATTTTCATGGGGCACAACAATAATAGGAGCAACATTATTTGGGAGAGATACCTTTTTACCTCTATTCTTTCTTTTCTTCTTCTTCTTCTTCTTCACCACATCATGTGTGGGTTCAATTAATTTTTTCAAGCTCCTTGTTGAAGATATTGATTGGATAGGAATTTCCTCCTCGTTACCTGATTCATAGTAAACACTAGGAGGGTATAGGGAAATATTTTCCCTTTCATTAGTGCTCTCTTCATATTATATTTGTTTTATTGTCTTTAGATAGTTGGAAATATAAGGATTCTCAATGCAATTTACCGCACAAAACATATAAATTTCTTCTAGATCAAAATCAAGAAATCTCTCGAGATTAAATTTTGGAATACTCTTAGTTATACGTTTCATTTCTTCATACCCCAAAATAAGACTAAGCACTTTATGATGCTCATGTGTAATCAAGTTATCACAATTTTTGGACACTATTTGATCATGAAAGGGTCTGCAGTGAAGATTTAAATGTCCCTGTTCATTGCAAAGTTCACAAGGATGGCACAAAAATTAAATCTTTCAGCACAATCATCTAGCCTCTCTTGCAACTTTTTCTTTTATAAATATTTATGCTTCTTACAAAATCTATCTTCCCCTTTTGGTGTGCAAAGGCACTCCCAATTCACTCCGCAAAAACTGACATGCTTATAAGAAACATTTTTGTCATGATTTATTTGCTGGAAATATTTTTGTCATTTTTGTCATGACTTGTCTAATATTGATGGTAGAAATATATTTTTATAATCTGAATAAATAAAAACAACAAGGTAGCAAATAGTAAACGGGCACAAAAACTGTATTGCAATGCTTGAAAACAAGGCCTAGGGTCCGTACTTTCGCTAGTGCAATCTCTCAACAGTGCTAACATAGTTGGATCATATGATTATCCCTCGAAGTGCAATAAAGAATCACTCCTAAGTTCCTATTAGCAGAGAACAAAAGATAGAAATTGTTTGTAGGGTACGAAACCACATCAAAGCTATTTTTTCCGATCAATCTATCCTAGAGTTCGTACTAAAATAACGCAAGCTATTCTTTCCAATCGATCTAATTAAGAGTTCGTACTAAAATAACACCAAAGCAAATTCATATTCATAATACTCAATCCACACAAAGAACTACAGAGAGACCCCAAAGTTTCTACCGGAGAAAAGATAATAACAACGTGCATCAACCCCTATGCATAGATTACCCCAACGTCACCTCGGGAATCCGCGAGTTGAGTGCCAAAGCATATATCAAGTGAATCAATATGATACCCCATTGTCACCTCAAGTATTCATACCGCAAGACATATATCATGTGTTCTCATATCTGAATATTCAATCCGACAATACAAAACTTCAAACGGTAAAGATTCAATTCATCACAACAAGAGTATAGAGGGGAGAAACATCATATGACCCTTCTATATTAACGAAGCCCATGATATAGATCACAAGAGAGAGAGAGAGAGATTAAACACATAGCTACTGGTACAAACCCTCAGCCTCGAGGGTGGACTACTCCCTCCTCATCATGGTGGCCGTCGGGATGATGAAGATGGCCACCGGAGATGATTCCCCGCTCCGCCAGGGTGCCAGAACAGGTCTAGATTGGTTTTCGGTGGCTACAGAGCCTTGCGGCGGCGAAACTTCTGATCTAAGTCTACCCCGATGGGTTTCGGAATATTTGAGAATTTATAGTGCAAAGAGGGGATGCAGGAGGCCACCGAGGTGGGCACAACCCACTGGTGCGCCAGGCCTCGGCGCGCTACGGTGGGTTCTCGCTCGGGCACCCCTGTGTGCTGCTCCGCCTATCTTGGGTGTTCGGTCCATAAAAATCTCCGGGAGTTTCGCTACGCTTGGACTCCGTTTGGTATTGATTTCTGCGATGTAAAAACAATCAAAAAACAAAGAATCGCTTTGGCCCGGGTCAATAGGTTAGTCCCAAAAAATGATATAAAGTTGCTATAAAATGATTGTAAAACATCCAAGAATGATAAAATAACAGCATGAATACTTCATAAATACTAGATACGTTGGAGACGTATCAACCAACACGGTGGACGACTATGAGGCCAAGGAATGGAACGACCCGGAGCCGGCGAAGACACAACAGTGGATGCCCACGCTGAGGAGAGTATGACGGTTGACTGGTTCGGCTGCAGCGTGAGGCTGCCATCACAGGAGAATAACAGGATGTGCGGGTGGGTAGAGGGATGGCCAGGCCAGCGGAGGGAGTAGGGTGGGTCGGTGAAGCCTGCGCGGCATCACAGCCGGCCACAAGAGGAGGGCGCAGGCAGTCCCGCCGGCGCTGGTTTAGGCGGCTAGAGCAGGAAGATTAGAGATTGAAGAAGCACGTCGGCCGTTGGATGGACATCCAATAGTCACTGCTGCTAGAATTGTGTGATAACTGACAAAGCCTTGCGTAAACAAGTCAGCCTCGAAATCTGTGGCGTGTACAACCCATTTTCTATTATTTTTACTCATTTTCTTATTCATATGGAATTTATTGCAGCCCATTTTCCATTTTTAGAATTGCTGCCCATTTTTTGGTCACTGTCAGGGTTAAAAAATTGAAATAAAAAATGTGCAAAATTTTAAAAATTCGCATATTTTTTAGGGGAACAAAATATTCTTAATCCAAAAATTAGTAGCCATACTAAAAGAAATTTAAAAATAAGTTAGTACTATGTCATGTTGAAATCCAATGAAATATAAAATATCAGTGAAGAACAAAAATAAAAAAGAAACTAATTGCCCATTTGCTATATTTTTTTTGGAATTTGCAACCCCCTTGAAATTACTTTTAAGATATACTGACCATACTCTTTGGCCAGGCCGGAATGCATCCCTGCTCGTCTTGAAAGATTTGCAACCCAGTAAGTCGGAGAAAACAAATAGGCCTAGCTTGGGTATTCATCGAAAAGAAATAGTGGGCTACCTATTTTCCCAAAGAAAAATCTGCCGGGCTGGTCATGTTGTTGGACGGGTCACAGAGACTGCACAACCCAGTTTATAGCCTGCTCCTCCGAACAAATCCTCACAAAAAAGTTGTGCAATTCTGTCATTAATTGACTATATGTTGACAATGATGTGGGTCCCAGATATCAGCAGGGTGGATTAGAGTAAAAAATGAGGGGTGCATCTGAGTTGTAAAAGAGGCGCTTGCTTGTGTTCGGGAGTGGACCTGGTGGGTCCGTACTGTCATACTCACAACTACTGTCCTCTCCTGCTTCACTATGTTGACAGGGCCGGACGGCGGCGCCGCGGCGAACGCACCAAGGCGGAGGATAAAGTGTTGTCGCCAATGTGTTGGGCTGGATTGGGCATTCTTATCGAAAAGTAAAAATGGACCGGAACTATTTCGACATTGACTACCATTTGCATGGGTCCGCTGATTGCAGGAAGAAAATGGTGGGAGAAAGAAGACCGGTCGCTAGCTTTGCCTAAGAATAATATCGACTGAATGTAACGACACTATCATAGGAAATAATATCCTCCTGTTAAATTTTGACTTTTCAAATCATGAATTTAAAGAACTGGTGCATGCGCATTTAGCTTTATTTATTTATTTACTTATTTATTTTTAGGGGACCATGAGCATGTACCCGGGCCGGATTCATGTGAGAGCCTCCCTTCCAGTTAATTATGGGCTCCTCTATTGGGCCTTCATCAGTGGGCTGCATGTTATCGACAAGTGGAAAATGTGTTCCATACCAAAAATAGTATGCGCTACGTACGGTACAGGGCACTAAAGGATCGGACCATGCAACGACTTCCAAAACATTGTGTTTGTCGTTCTAACAACACATTTATTCAACCAACAGACGAAATATACTACTGATTGTACATTGAAAACAGCAGCAGCAGCAACAGGGGCTGGGGATGCAACAGAAGCAGTAACCAGGCTAGAAGAGTAAAAACGCAGCTCTCTCTTCTAAACCGAACTGTCATATTTCGGGCTCCGCAGACCCTTGGTAGATTCAAACTCTAGGGTGCGTGCGGAGGACTCAACCCCCCAGTCTGCTTACTTGCCAATCTCACTGCCTAGCTCGATGAACTAGAAGGAAATGGGACGCAGCAGTTTACCCAGGTTCGGACCACCTTGCGGTGTAAAATCCTACTCCTGCTTTGTGGTGGATTGGCCTCGAGGTGGGCCGAGGATGAACTAACACAGTAGAAGAACGGCCTCAGGAGGTGTGTTCTTAAGCTGGTGGGGGAGAGGATGATCTGAATGATCCCTCCCTGTCTACGGTGGTGGTCAAGCCCTATATATAGTGGCCTTGGTCCTCTTCCCAAATGAAGGCGGGAAGGGATCCCACAACGGCCGAACTCGAAGGGAGACAACTAGTTCATCTTATCCTGACAAAAGTAGTCTTCGCCTGCAAAAGCCTCTGGTCGTTATGCTGTGATGGGCTTGACGATGACCTCCATCCTGCCATCCTGGCGGTCTTGGTCTTGTTGCATGGGAATGGAAACCTTTGGCTGATTCCTCGGGACTCCACACCTGCGCTTGCCTCCTTAGCACCAAAGAGGAAACTGCTGTCCTGCGCCCGTTGGCGCCCGCCTAGCCTTGGTCGTCATGGCTCAGTCACCCGAACCTCGCGAGGCGAGGCTTGCATAGAAATGTCCGCTCCTCAGGAGCTAGCCAGAGGAGGCCGCTCCTTCTGGAGGTCTTGGTGTCGTCTGCCTCGCGAGGGTCTTGAGTTGTTGATGCTGAAGGTATGCCGTACCGGGCCTTTGATGGAGCCACACCGTGGGCCGCTGGCAGGCAAGTTTGGGTACCCCCGTTCCCAGAATGCCGATAGTAGCCCCTGGGCCCAAGGCACGCTCGAACTTGTCTTCGAGGCGAAGCCAAAGGGAAAGTGCGGAGCACCGCATGCCCAAACCGCCTGCGGCCTCGGTCGACACGTGTCGCTTGATGGGATGTGGCGTCTCTGCTTCCCCATGCGGCTTCGGCAACTGTCACGGGCTGACAAAAAGGCTGGCGCCTGCCGCTGAGCCTTCATTGCCTTCCCTTCGTCTTGCTCCAGATCCCCTTCTCCCTCTTCTTAGAGCCTCCAAATCTACCTAATCTTTTCCCCGAGCTCGCCACCGATGGCCACCGACAAGGCGAAGTCATCAGCCCCTGCCGCACGCTCGGCCTCCTGGTTCGAGCCAGCCCTGAGCATGTCCACCATTTCTGAGGAGAAGCACCTTGTCGTTGTGCTCGTGCTAACGGTGTGCAGCGGCAATGAGGGAGGAGAGACGACGCTCCGGGTCGGCTCAGCCAAGCCGAAGGCCTTGGGTGGAACCTTTTACCCCTTCTTTCTGCACTGCGTCTTCGTGGGGCTCGTGCCCCCCCTTCTCAGATTTCTTCTTCGCAATCCTCAACCATTACCGGATCCACGCCCTTCACCTTCATCCCAACTCCATACTCCTCCTATCGATCTTTTCCTTCTATTGTGAGGCGTTTGTCGGGGTGATGCCCTCCGCCGCGCTTTTCCGCCACTTCTTCTACCTTCGTATGGGCGGGTCCCAGTGCTTGATGTCTACTATGCAACCTTCTTCTTGTAGACGTTGTTGGGCCTCCAAGTGCAGAAGTTTGTAGTTCAGTAGCAAATTTCCCTCAAGTGGATGACCTAAGGTTTATCAATCTGTGGGAGGCGTAGGCTGAAGATGGTCTCTCTCAAGCAACCCTGCAACAAAATAACAAAGAGTCTCTTGTGTCCCCAACACACCCAATACAATGGTAAATTGTATAGGTGCACTAGTTCGGCGAAGAGATGGTGATACAAGTGCAATATGGATGGTAGATATAGGTTTTTGTAATCTGAAAATATAAAAACAGCAAGGTAGCAAGTGGTAAAAGTGAGCATAAATGGTATTGCAATGCTAGGAAACAAGGCCTAGGGTTCATACTTTCACTGGTGCAAGTTCTCTCAACAATAATAACATAATTGGATCATATAACTATCCCTCAACATGCAACAAAGAGTCACTCCAAAGTCACTAATAGCGGAGAACAAATGAAGAGATTATTGTAGGGTACGAAACCACCTCAAAGTTATCCTTTCTGATCGATCTATTCAAGAGTCCGTAGTAAAATAACACGAAGCTATTCTTTCCGTTCGATCTATCATAGAGTTCGTACTAGAATAACACCTTAAGGCACAAATAAACCAAAACCCTAATGTCACCTAGATACTCCAATGTCACCTCAAGTATCCGTGGGTATGATTATACGGTATGCATCACACAATCTCAGATTCATCTATTCAACCAACACAAAGAACTTCAAAGAGTGCCCCAAAGTTTCTATCGGAGAATCAAGACGAAAACGTGTGCCAACCCCTATGCATAGATTCCCAAGGTCACGGAACTCGCAAGTTGATCACCAAAACATACATCAAGTGAATCAATAGAATACCCCATTGTCACCACGGGTATCCACGCAAGACATACATCAAGTGTTCTCAAATCCTTAAAGACTCAATATGATAAGATAACTTCAAAGGGAATACTCAATCCATTACAAGAAGATAGAGGGGGAGAAACATCATAAGATCCAACTATAATAGCAAAGCTCGCGATACATCAAGACCGTGCCGAATCAAGAACACGAGAGAGAGAGAGAGAGAGAGAGAGAGAGAGAGAGAGAGAGAGAGAGAGAGAGATCAAACACATAGCTACTGGTAAATACCCTCAGCCCCGAGGGTGAACTACTCCCTCCTCGTCATGGAGAGCGTCGGGATGATGAAGATGGCCACCGGTGAGGTATTCCCCCTCCAGCAGGGTGCTGAAACAGGGTCCCAATCGGTTTTTGGTGGCTACAGAGGCTTGCGATGATGGAACTCCCGATCTAGGTTATGTTCTGGAAGTTTGGGTATATATAAGAGGTGTTGGCATCGGGAACAAGTCAGGGGGGGGTCTCTGAGGTGGCCACGAGGTAGGGGGGCGTGCCCAGGGGGGTAGGGCGCGCCCTCCATCTCTGATACTCCATGGGCTTCTTCTGGTCTAAAAATAATCTCCGTGAAATTTCAGGTCAATTGGACTCTGTTTGGTATTCCTTTTCTGCGATACTCAAAAACAAGGAAAAAAACAGAAACTGGCACTGGGCTCTAGGTTAATAGGTTAGTCCCAAAAATCATATAAAATAGCATATAAATGCATATAAAACATCCTAGAGGGACAATATAATAGCATGGAACAATCAAAAAGTATAGATACGTTGGAGACGTATCAAGCATCCCCAAGCTTAACTCCTGCTCGTCCTCGAGTTGGTAAATGATAAAGACATAATTTTTGATGTGGAATGCTACCTAACATAATTATCAATGTAATCTTCTTTACTGTGGCAAGAATATTTAGATCCATAAGATTCAAGACAAAAGTTTAATATTGACATAAAAATAATAATACTTCAAGCATACTAACCAAGCAATTATGTCCTCTCAAAATACCATTGCCAAAGAAAACTCATCCCTACAAAATCATATAGTTTGTCCATGATCCATCTTCGTCACACAAAATGCTCTCATCATGCACAACCCCGATGACAAGCCAAGCAATTGTTTCATACTTTAGTATTCTCAAACTTTTTTCAACTTTCACGCAATACATGAGCGCGAGCCATGGACATAGCACTATGGGTGGAAAAGAATATGACGATGGAGGTTGTGTGGAGAAGACGAAAAGGGATAAAGTCTCACATTGACGCGGCTAATCAACGGGCTATGAAGATGCCCATCAATTGATGTCAATGCGAGGAGTAGGGATTGCCATGCAACGGATGCACTAGAGCTATAAATGTATGAAAGCTCAACAAAAGAAACTAAGTGGGTGTGCATCCAACTTGCTTGCTCATGAAGACCTAGGGAATTTGAGGAAGCCCATTGTTGGAATATACAAGCCAAGTTCTATAATGAAAATTCCCACTAGTATATGAAAGTGACAAAATAAGAGACTCTCTATCATGAAGATCATGGTGCTACTTTGTAGCACAAGTGTGGAAAAAGTATAGTAGCATTGTCCCTTCTCTCTTTTTCTCTCATTTTTTTGTTTGGGCTTCTTTGGCCTCTCTTTTTTATTTGGGCTTCTTTGTCCTCCTTTTATTTATTTACTTATTTTTCATCCGGAGTCTCATCCGGACTTGTGAGGGAATCATAGTCTCGATCATCCTTTCCTCACATGGGACAATGCTCTAATAATGAAAATCATCACACTTCTATTTACTTACAACTCAAGAATTGCAACTCGATACTTAGAACAAAATATGACTCTACGTGAATGCCTCCGGGGTGTACCTGGATATGCAATAAATCAAGAGCGACATGTATGAAAGAATTATGAAGGTGGCTTTGCCACAAATACAATGTCAACTACATGATCATGCAAAGCAATATGACAATGATGGAGCGTGTCATAATAAATGGAACGGTGGTAAGTTGCATGGCAATATATCTCGGAATGGCTATGGAAATGCCATAATAGGTAGGTATGGTGGCTGTTTTGAGGAAGATATAAGGAGGCTTATGTGTGATAGAGTGTATCGTATCACGGGATTTGGATGCACCGCAAAGTTTGCACCAACTCTCAAGGTGAGAAAGGGCAATGCAGTGCATCAAGAGGCTAGCAATGATGGAAGGGTGAGAGTGCGTATAATCCATGGACTCAACATTAGTCATAAAGAACTCACATACTTATTGCAAAAATCTACAAGTTATGAAAACTAAGCACTACGCGCATGCTCCTAGAGGGATAGATTGGTAGGAAAAGACCATCGCTCGTCCCCGACCGCCACTCATAAGGAAAGCAATCAAAGACCACCCCATGCTTCAAATTTGTCACACAACGTTTACCATACGTGCATGCTACGAGACTTGCAAACTTCAACACAAGTATTTATCAATTCCACAATTACCCAACTAACATGACTCTAACATTACCACCTTTATATCTCAAAACAATTATCAAGTATCAAACTTATCATAGTATTTAATGCACTCTATATGAAATTTTTATTATACCCATCTTGGATGCCTATTAGGACTAATTTTATAGCCAAAGAATTACCATGCTGTTCTAAGGGACTCTCAAAATAATATAAGTGAAGCATGAGAGATTAATAATTTCTATAAAATAGAACCACCACCGTGATCTAAAAAGATATAAGCGAGGCACTAGAGCAAAACTATCTATCTCAAAAGATATTAGTGAAGCACATAGAGTGTTCTAATAAATTCCGATTCATGTGTGTCTCTCCAAAAGGTGTCTACAACAAGGATGATTGTGGTAAACTAAAAATCAAAGACTCAAATCATACAAGACGCTCCAAGCAAAACACA
Organism: Aegilops longissima; assembly: GCA_021605205.1. Taxonomy (NCBI): domain Eukaryota; kingdom Viridiplantae; phylum Streptophyta; class Magnoliopsida; order Poales; family Poaceae; genus Aegilops; species Aegilops longissima. The sequence continues at coordinate 529,698,428 of CM038677.1, read as the reverse complement.
TATCATGTGGTGAATAAAAATATAGCCTCAAGTAAAGTTACCGATGAATGGAGACGAAAGAGGGGATGCCATCCGGGGCATCCCCAAGCTTAGGCTCTTGGTTGTCCTTGAATATTACCTTGGGGTGCCTTGGGAGTCCCCAAGCTTAGGCTCTTGCCACTCCTTATTCCATAGTCCATCGAATCTTTACCCAAAACTTGAAAACTTCACAACACAAAACTCAACAGAAAACTCGTAAGCTCCGTTAGTATAAGAAAATAAATCACCACTTAGGTAATGTTGTGAACTCATTGTAAGTTTATATTGGTGTAATATATACTGTTTTCCAACTTCTCTATGGTTCACACCCTCCGATACTACTCATAGATTCATCAAAATAAGCAAACAACACAATGAAAACATAATCTGTCAAAAACAGAACAGTCTATAGTAATCTGACTTAAAAAAATACTTATGGAACTCCAACAATTCTGAAGTAAATTGGTGGACGTGAGGAATTTGTCTATTAATCATCTACAAAAATAATCAACCTAAAATCACTCTCCAGTAAAAAAATGGCATCTAATATCGTGAGCGCAAAAGTTTCTGTTTTTTACAGCAAGATTGCAAAGACTTCACCCAAGTCTTCCCAAAGGTTCTACTTGGCACAAACACTAATTAAAACATAAAACCACATCTAACCAGAGGCTAGATGAATTATTTATTACTAACCAGGAGAAAAAAGCAAAGAACAAAAATAAAATTGGGTTGCCTCCCAACAAGCGCTAACGTTTAATGCCCCTAGCTAGGCATGATGATTTCAATGATGCTCACATAAAAGATAAGAATTGAAACATAAAGAGAGCATCATGAAGAATATGACTAACACATTTAATTATAACCCACTTCCTATGCATAGGGATTTTTTGAGCAAACAACTTATGGGAACAATAATCAACTAGCATAGGAAGGCAAAACAAGCATAACTTCAAAACTTTAAGCACATAGAGAGGAAACTTGATATTATTGCTATTCCTACAAGCATATGTTCCTCCCTTATAATAATTTTCAGTAGCATCATGAATGAATTCAACAATATAACCATCACATAAAGCATTCTTTTCATGATCTACAAGCATAGAAAATTTACTATTCTCCACATAAGCAAAATTCTTCTCATTCGGAATAGTGGGAGGATCATAAGAAACTTGAATGCTATAAATTGTTTCCACATTAAAAGAGTAATGTTCAGAAAAAGGGTAATCATAATCATGACAAGTTTTATAAATATAATCATCACTACTTTTTATAGCATAAGTGTCATCACAATAATCATCATAAATAGGAGGCATGCTATCATCATAATAAATTTGCTCACCAAAACTTGGGGGACTAAACATATCATCTTCATCAAACATAGAATCCCCAAGCTTGTGGCTTTGCATATCATTATCATCATGGGTATTCAAGGAATTCATACTAACAACATTGCAATCATGCCCATCATTCACATATTTTATGCCAAGCATTCTATGTAATTCTTCTTCTAGCACTTGAGCACAATTTTCCTTCCCATCATTTTCACGAAAGACATTAAAAAGATGAAGCATATGAGGCAACCTTATTTCCATTTTTTGTAGTTATATTTTTGGAATAAACTAGTGATAAAACAAGAAACAAAAAAATTCGATTTGCAAGATCTAAAGATATACCTTCAAGCACTCTCCTCCCCGGCAACGGCACCAGAAATTGCTTGATGTCTACTACGCAACCTTCTTCCTGTAGACGTTGTTGTGCCTCCAAGTGCAGAGGTGTGTAGGACAGTAGCAAATTTCCCTCAAGTGGATGACCTAAGGTTTATCAATCCATGGGAGGCGTAGGATGAAGATGGTCTCTCTCAAGCAACCCTGCAACCAAATAACAAAGAGTCTCTTGTGTCCCCAACACACCCAATACAATGGTAAATTGTATAGGTGCACTAGTTCGGCGAAGAGATGGTGATACAAGTGCAATATGGATGGTAGATATAGGTTTTTCTAATCTGAAAATATAAAAACAGCAAGGTAGAAAGTGGTAAAAGTGAGCGTAAACGGTATTGCAATGCTAGGAAACAAGGCCTAGGGTTCATACTTTCACTAGTGCAAGTTCTCTCAACAATAATAACATAATTGGATCATATAACTATCCCTCAACATACAACAAAGAGTCACTCCGAAGTCACTAATAGTGGAGAACAAACGAAGAGATTATTGTAGGGTACGAAACCACCTCAAAGTTATCCTTTTTGATCGATCTATTCAAGTGTTCGTAGTAAAATAACATGAAGCTATTCTTTCCGTTTGATCTATCTTAGAGTTCGTACTAGAATAAGACCTTAAGACACAAATCAACTAAAACCCTATTGTCACCTAGATACTCCAATGTCACCTCAAGTATCCGTGGGTATGATTATACGATATGCATCACACAATCTCAAATTCATCTATTCAACCAACACAAAGAACTTCAAAGAGTGCCCCAAAGTTTCTACCGGAGAGTCAAGACGAAAACGTGTGCCAACCCCTATGCATAGATTCCCAAGTTCACGGAACCCGCAAGTTGATCACCAAAACATACATCAAGTGAATCAATAGAACACCCCATTGTCACCACGGGTATCCCACGCAAGACATACATCAAGTGTTCTCAAATCCTTACAGACTCAATCCGATAAGATAACTTCAAAGGGAATACTCAATCCATTACAAGAAGATAGAGGGGGAGAAACATCATAAGATCAAACTATAATAGCAAAGCTTGCGGTACATCAAGATCGTGCCGAATCAAGAACACGAGAGAGAGAGAGAGAGAGAGAGAGAGAGAGAGAGAGATCAAACACATAGCTACTGGTACATACCCTCAGCCCCGAGGGTGAACTACTCCCTCTTTGTCATGGAGAGCACCGAGATGATGAAGATGGCCATCGGTGAGGGATTTCCCCTCCGGTAGGGTGCCGGAACAGGGTCCCGATTGGTTTTTGGTGGCTACAGATGGCCACCAGTGAGGGATTCCCCCTCCGATATGGTGACGGAACACCCGATCTAGGTTATGTTTTGGAGGTTTGGGTATATATAAGAGGTGTTGGCGTCGGGAACAAGTCAGGGGTCTTTAAGGTGGCCACGAGGTAGGGGCGCGCCTAGGGGGGTAGGGCGCGCCCCCCACCCTCGTGGGTGCCTCGGGACTCTTCTGGTCCATCTCCGATACTCCGTGGGCTTCTTCTGGTCCAAAAATAATCTCCGTGAAATTTCAGGTCAACTGGGCTCCGTTTGGTATTCCTTTTCTGTGATACTCAAAAACAAGGAAAAAATAGAAACTGGCACTGGGCTCTGGGTTAATAGGTTAGTCCCAAAAATCATATAAAATAGCATATAAATGCATATAAAACATCCTAGATGGACAATATAATAGCATGGAACAATAAAAAATTATAGATACGTTGGAGACGTATCAGTGCTCTGGGTGCGCCAGCTTCATCGCAGCTCACGGCAGCAATGCGATCTCGTGGGCTGGGAAGAAGGTGGAGGACTTCCATTACAAGTGGATCTTCATGGACGCCAAGCGCTCCCACGCTCGGCTGGAGCTGCCGACCGCCTTCCCGGTGAAGCTGGAACGGTGGGCTCATGAGAAGCTCACCGACCCCCGGGGAGCGGTTGCTGGAGAAGATGACGGCTAACCTGAAGGCGGAGAAGCTGACAGGGGCCATGATCGTCAAGGATTCCTGACGCAGCACTTGGCTTCGGTTAAGGTGCACTCGCGCCCCCTGTGGAGCTTCAAGGGTGCGGAAGATGACCTCCGGTTGCGCCCAAGTGACCTGTCTGACCAGGAGCTGAGCAAGGCCGTGCGCACCTTGCTCGAGAAGGACCAGGGCGGCCTCCCAGAAGCCCATCTCCCGCTGTACCGCCGTAACGATAGGGAGAAGGTGGCGTCCTCCATGCCTGTCTTCAACGAGCGGGGGCTCGCGCCGCTGAAGCCTTCCCAGCCACCGGGCTCCATGGTGCAGGTGTCCTCCGGCGAGTCAAAGGAGGAGGAGAAGGCGGACTCGGAGGCGACCTTGGAAGGGGTGGGAGAGACCTCTCCCCTATGACAGAACAACCTCCTCCGCGCCCTCTCCGATGATGACGATGCCGGCGAATACCTGGTCGAGGGGTCGCCATGCTCCACCGGGGGTGCCATGAGGTTTGGCGGCGCCCCTTTGAAGAGGCTGAAGCTGGGGACCCCGAAGAAGAGCGGGACGATGCCGCTTCCTTGGGGCGGCACCACCACCTTGTTGTCGGCCGCCGTGTGCTCATCCGTTCAGGAGGGAGTGGCAAAGCTTGTGCCCCAGAAGCTCGGGGCCGCCGCGCTCCTGGGCAAGAAGAGGGACTACGTCGCCGAGGACCAGTAAGTACTTCGCCTCGTCTTTGTTGCCTGCTCTTGACTCGGTACCCAAAACATTTCCCTCTTGATGGCCAGGCTGATGTCGGTGTCGAAGAGGAAGAAGGAGGAGGCGAGGGCCTCCGAGGCCAAGCAACCCGCCCCGGTCGTGACGACTCCGGCGCAGAAGGACGAGGTTGCCTCGCGTACTCCTGCGGTAGGGTTGCCCTCCTAAGGCTCAGGGGCCCGGCCTCAGGAGAAGACTGCCCATGCGGCCAAGCCGACTCCATAGGCGCTCGCCTTCAGCGCTGCTGATGACCCAAGGGCTCCGAAGCCCCTGGCCATCCTTGCTGCTGCTTCGCCAGTCTTGGCGCCAGCGCCATCTCCTCCCCCAAACATCATGCCGGCAAGCCGTGGTTCTTCTGCCATGCCCGGTGCTCTGGAGGAGGCCTTCTCCACGCTGGACCGGCGCCGGGACGATCTTCGGGGCCCCGACCGGTGCAGGGTGTCGGGGCGCCTGGAGCTTGTCTCGGGGTGGCTCCAGGTGGACTCATCCGTCAGAGTGGCCTGGGGGCCAGGCCGAGGCTGCCGCCGAGGAGGGCAGGAAGGTGACTGGCGTGGCCGCAGCCGCTCGCGACGTGGCGTTGATAGATACAGTGGCTGCCGAGGAGCTGTCGTGCAGCGAAGGCCGAGCTGAAAGCCTTCTCCGACGAGGAGGCCACCCGCACCCGCCAACTCGAGGAGTAGGAGGAGAAGCTGAAAGCTCAGGAGGCTGCACTCAATGACTGCGACGCAGAGCTGGAGCAGGTGGCCCGGGAACAGGCCACGGAGCGCAACCGCCTGGAGAAGCTGAAGGAGGAGGTGGAGGCAGCCCAAGCGTCCCACGCCAAGCTCGTCTCTGAGGACGAAGCTCGGCTGGAGACTAGGGAGAAGCTCCTCGCTGTTGCCGAGGAGGCGGCCGCCGTGGGGCGTGATGCTTCGTCTATGGAAGCGGGTATGAAGAGCCGCTGGCGACTCCGGAGGTAGGCCCTGTTGGGCTGCTCCCCAAGCTCGTCGCAGCGCTCGAGGGCATCATCGTCGGAGTGGGCCCCATGGTGGAGGGAGAAGCCCGCGCGCTTTCTACCTCAGCCGCGACGCGGGTCTTCAGCCACCTCTATCTTCGGGACCCCAGCTTCAACCTTGGTGCCTTGCTCGAGCCCGTGGACCCTGAGCTTTACGCCGTTACTGCCGAAGCCGTGAAGGATTAGGTGGAGGCCCTGCTGCAGAAGTTCCTTTGCGTCGACCCGACGGCGACGACTGACAAGGACGGCGGCGACGTCATCGATGACGGGGCTCCCCAAGTGGGCGACAGTGGTGTCCAAGGATGAAGAAGAGGCTCGAGGGCGGCGCTTCCCCCTATCCTTATCCTGCAACATTTATCGTGCCTCATGGAGGTGTAAGAACTTATGCTTTGAGCCTTTTTTAAGAGACAGTATGCTTTGTAATAATTTGCTAGGGTTCCGCAATTTCCTTTCTTGTTTGCTTTAGCGTTCTGCGTCGGCAGGGCCCGGCACCGCGCATACCTCAGCCGCTGTTGGGCGTCCGGATCACCAAGACGAGACCAAGGGGTGAGGGGCTACCTGACCAGTTAGGCTCCAGAGTCGCGATGCTCAGGAGTCCCCCTTGACGTGTGAACAGCCCTCAGGAGGGAGATGTGGGTGTAGGTCTTAGCGTTCTGCGCCGGCAGGGCCCGGCCCCGCGCATACCTCAGCCGTCGTTGGGGCGTCTGGATCACTAGGACGATACCAAGGGGTGAGGGGCTACGTGACCAGTTAGGCTCCTGGGTCGCGATGCCCAGGAGTCCCCTTGACATACCAACGGATCCCCATACCTTTCCTCGCCGAGCTCTCACTCGGGAGGGGCGTGCGAAGACCAGGTCTGAGGGACCTCGAGAGGTGGCGTACGCCAGGCGTGACCTGACCGTAGCCCCCGTGCCCAGCCCCCTCGCGTGACTCTCCCGAGGGGAAAGCGGCGCGGTGAGGCTGAACACTGACCCTGGTGGCTCACCTGAGGTTACTGCAGCCGTGAGGCTACCCTCAGTTGTTTATCACCAGCACGGAGCATGGCGCTTCCGCTCTTGCACGGGCATAGCCGCTCTTCGACTGTGTCGTCTACCAGCACGGAGCATGGTGTTTCCACTGGTACGTGGGTGGGAGCTCCCTCTAAGGGGAGACTTCGGGGCGTGTACAGCCCTGCCCTGACATGTGGCTTGCACGACAGGGCTAGAGGAGGTGTGTATGGGCCCTCGTGAGCCAGCATGGAACTCACGAGGCCTTACCTCAAGGCGGGTTGCGCATGAATTTGATTCAGAAGACTTGTGATAGTCCTGCGAGATGGTTAGGTGACCTGTGCCGAGTGAATCTCCTGAGGTTATCACATGAGAAGGCTAAATACCAATGACCCCAGGAGGTGACTTGAATGGGGCTGGCCCGCCAGACAGAGCTCAACTGTTGGGTTTGTCGACGCTGCAGGGATGGACCCTAGCACAGACGCCGTGCCCGGTCTTCTTGTGCGAAAGTCCTGAAGAAAGACAACCAGCGCGCTGCTCCCGCGGTGGTGAGGCACCGGGTCACGCGCCCTAACTTATCCACCCCCGATTAGCTCATGCCAGAACAAGGCACCAAGGACCATGGGAGGTGACATGCACGGGAGCTGGTCTGCGAGCCAGAGCTCAGCCACTTGGGTTTGGCGACACTGTAGGGACGGGCCCGAGCACAGACGTCGTGCCAGTCCTTAATCATGAGGAGGTCGAGGGTGGGTTTGCAAGGGCGTACGACGTTCATGGCGTCGAAGCACTGGACAGACATGTGATAATCATAAAGCAACTCATGGATAGGGTAAAGCCAGTTCTGGTAAATGCAAAGAATGATACATGATGCAGGGAGGAACCCACACGGCTTGGGGATAATGCAGCCCGAGGGGCGCCCCCAAGTGAACAAACCGGAAAAGTGTCACCTGGCACCGTTGCTGAAGAGGTGTTGGAGTAGTTGGAGACGCGTGCTGTAGAAGTCACTCCTCATGAGCCGCCTAGGTCCTGAACCTCAGGAGGCTCTGGCGGCCTGGGGGGCTCACGGGGATCCATCGCCACCTCTGATAGGATTGCCTGATGCCTGGCCTTCTGAGCCGCCAGGACACCCCACATGCGGCGTCGGTGCATGGCAGTTGTGTTCAGCAAACCGAAAGGCATGTGAACATAGCTGTGAGGTGGGCCCTCGCACCGGCCAACGTAGGACGGCCAGAAGAGTTCCCGAGAGAGGATCCTGTTGAGCCCAGCGATGTTGACGCAGGCGCGCAGCTCGCTGTCCTTGCTGGGGCAGGGAGCTGCATCAGGTGGTGGACGACGGTCGCCTCGCATAGCTCTTGCCTCCTGAAGCTCCTTGATTTCCTTGGTGATGAACTCCTGAGCGCCTGGCGCTTCGTGCCCTACGCTTTCCTCACGAAAGCGCGCGTTGAAGCATGCCTCCACATGGTACCCGAGCGCCTCCCTCGTGACGCTGGCTAGGTCAGAGGCCCACAAGAGGAGAGCCCCCGAGCCCAGCCTGAGAGAGGCGTCGGGCGCGCCTTCCTATGCGAGAGGGGAAGGCGCCCTGTCAGTGGGCGCAGGGCTTGAGGCAACGCCGCTGGACACCCCACTCTCCTGAGGTCCTTTGCGGAGCAGCTGATTCTTCTTCTTGGGGACAACCTCAGGAGGGTAGGCAGCGTCCTCTTCATCTGGGTCCTCGACCGCCACAGCCTGATAGGCGCGCTCAAGAGAGCACACCACGTCCTTCTCCTTGCAGGTGACCGTGATGGTGCCGCAGCTTCTTGGCATCTTGAGGACATTGTAGCCATGGTGGGTCACAGCCATGAACTTGGCCAAGGACGGGTACCCAAGGATGGCATTGTACGAGAGGCGAATGTGGGCGACGTCGAAGTCGATGAGCTCAGTGCGGTAGTTGTCGCGCTTGCCCAAGGTGATAGGGAGGCGGATCTACCCTATCGGGGTAGTGGAGCCGTCGGTCACTCCTGAGAAAGGCTTGGTCGGTTGCAGCTGGTCATAGGGCACCTGGAGTCGGTCGAACGTCTCAACGGAGAGAACATTGAGCCCCGCACTGCCAGTGATGAGCACATAGCTGATGGTAGGCGAGCAGAGCATCAGGAGGGCACCAGCAGTTGCCGCGCACTTGAGCCGGTCGGAAGAGTTGAAGGTGATGGTGTACTTGGACCACCTGAGCGGACGTGTTGCCTCGATCTTGGGGAGGGCCGCGTTCACCTGACGTGCGAACTGCTTGAGGATGCAATGTGAGGCTGGGGCCTGAGCGCCGCCTAGGATGCAAGCGATGGCACGAGGCTCTTGGAAGCCCCAAGCCCCCTCGTCCTGGTGGTGGTCATCATTCCCTATTTGTGGTGGCGGCAACGGAGGAAGGCCAGCGTTGCCCTGAGGACGGTCCTCGCGAGGCTGATCTATCCAGGCGCCCTCACGAGGCTGGCCCTACCAGCGGTCCTCACGAGACTGATAGCGCCAGTCCTGGCGGGGATCGCGGCCGTCCCAGCATCCTCCTCCCCGGCCACCTCCACGACTGTAGCCTCGGTCGTTGCACTCGGGGCGACGACCGAGGCTCCCGTCGTGGATGGCCCTGAGCTCCTGGCAGTTGTTGGTGTTGTGGTTGTGCACGTTGTGGAAGACGCAGAACGGGCGGCTGCGCTTGGATGACTCCGGGTGGTCGTAGCCACGCTTCATCTCTGGTTCGGCAGCGAGCACGACCGGTCCCTTGCGCTTCATGTCCTTGGCCTTGGTCTTCTTGTCTTCTGGGTCAGCCTCCAGAAGTTCCATCAGGGAGAGGCGACCTTCCTCAGCTCTCGCACACTTGGTTGCCATGTTGAACATCTCCAGAGCCGCGCACATGTCCTCATGTATGGCGAGCTCCTCCTTCATCTTGACATCGCAGATGCCATCAGTGAACACCGAGATGATGGCCTCATCCGACACCTTGGGGATCTTGAGGCGAACACTATTGAAGCGCTGGATGTACCTTTGCAAGGTTTCTCCTGGCTGCTGCTTGATGCGCCACAGGTCACCCACGGCTGCTGGGCGGTCACGAGTACCCTGGAAGTTGGCAACAAAACGCTCTCGCATCTCATCCTAGGAGGACAAATATCCCGCAGGGAGGTTCTGGAGCCATGAGTGCGCGCCGTCTTTGAGGGCCATGGGAGACCAGTTTGCCATAACCTTCTCGTCACCGTTGGCCGCCTCGATGCTCAGCTCGTAGAGTTGCAGGAACTCAGCAGGGTTGAGGGTGCCGTCGTAGCGTGGAGGCAGGTCGGGCTTGAACTTCCCTGGCCAAACGACGTTGCGCATCTCTGGAGTGAACGCGTGGCATCCCGCTATGGTCATGGGAGCCCACCGTAGAGGTGGAGCCTTATCTTGGAGCTCGCACGCCACCACCGCAGGTGGCGTGCGGTCTTGACATGTTGATGCTGGGAGCACACACGCATCCCCTTGTGGCCGCTGCACCACCTAGCATCTTTCCTCGTCACACGCTGGCGCCCTGCGCGGCGGGTTGTGTCGTGGAGCCTCACGCCTTGGCTCGAGGGCGATGTCTTGTCTGGGAGGTGGAGGAGGCGTGTCGAGGGCCATGTCGCCCGCGAGAGGCGGCGGGGGAGGCAGCGAGCGGGTTGGTGCAGGGGCCTCCCGAGTGATACGTCTCCAACGTATCTATAATTTTTTATTGTTCCATGCTATTATATTATCTGTCCTGGATGTTTAATTGGCTTTACTATGCACTTTTATATTATTTTTGGGACTAACCGATTAACCCAGAGCCCAGTGCCAGTTTATGTTTTTTCCCTTGTTTCAGTGTTTCACAGAAAAGGAATATCAAACGGAGTCCAAACGGAATGAAACCTTCGGAAAAGTTATTTTTGGAAAGAAAGCAATAAGGGAGACTTGGAGTGCACGTCAGGGGATCAACGAGGAGAGCACGAGGTAGGGGGGCGTGCCCTCCACCCTCGTGGGCCCCTCATGGCTCCTCTTACCGACTTCTTTCGCCTATATATTCCCATATACCCTAAAACCTTCGAGGAACAGAAGAGATCAGGAGTTCCGCCGCCGCAAGCCTCTGTAGCCACCAAAAACCAATCGGGACCCTGTTCCGGCAACCTGCCGGAGGGGTTATCCCTCACTGGTGGCCATCTTCATCATCCCGACGCTCTCCATGACGAGGAGGGAGTAGTTCACCCTCGGGGCTGAGGGTATGTACCAGTAGCTATGTGTTTGATATCTCTCTCTCGTGTTCTTGAGGTGATACGATCTTGATGTATCGCGAGCTTTGCTATTGTAGTTGGATCTTATGATGTTTCTCCCCCTCTACTCTCTTGTAATGGATTGAGTTTTCCCTGTGAAGTTATCTTATCGGATTGAGTCTTTAATGATTTGAGAACACTTGATGTATGTCTTGCGTGGGATAACCGTGGCGACAATGGGTTATTCTATTGATTCACTTGATGTATGTTTTGGTGATCAACTTGCAGGTCCCGCCCATTAACCTATGCATAGGGGTTTGCACACGTTTTCGTCTTGACTCTCCGGTAGAAACTTTGGGGCACTCTTTGAGGTTCTATGTGTTGGTTGAATAGATGAATCTGAGATTGTGTGATGCATATCGTATAATCATACCCACGGATACTTGAGGTGACATTGGAGTATCTAGGTGACATTAGGATTTTGGTTGATTTGTATCTTAAGGTGTTATTTTACTACGAACTCTAGGGTTGTTTGTGACACTTATAGGAATAGCCCAATGGATTGATCGGAAAGAATAACTTTGAGGTGGTTTCGTACCCTACCATAATCTCTTTGTTTGTTCTCCGCTATTAGTGACTTTGGAGTGACTCTTTGTTGCATGTTGAGGGATAGTTATATGATCCAATTATGTTATTATTGTTGAGAGAACTTGCACTAGTGAAAGTATGAACCCTGGGCCTTGTTTCAACGCATTGCAATACCGTTTGTGCTCACTTTTATTACTTGTTACCTTGCTTTTCTTATATTTTTTCAGATTACAAAAACCTATATCTACCATCCATATTACACTTGTATCACCATCTCTTCGCCGAACTAGTGCACCTATACAATTTACCGTTGTATTGGGTGTGTTGGGGACACAAGAGACTCTTTGTTATTTGGTTGCAGGGTTGCTTCAGAGAGACCATCTTCATCCTACGCCTCCCACGGATTGATAAACCTTAGGTCATCCACTTGAGGGAAATTTGCTACTGTCCTACAAACCTCTGCACTTGGAGGCCCAACAACGTCTACAAGAAGAAGGTTGTGTAGTAGAAATCACCCAGCGGCGCTGACGAGCTCGGCGATTCGGTCCAGGCAGTCCTCGTAGAGGTCGTCGATGGGGCGATAGAGCGGGAGCTCGTGTGCCATGAGCAACACAACCTGCACGTTTGCCGGCCCGCGACGAGCATGAGACGACGAAGCAGCCGCCGGGTCAGCGACAGAGTGGCGGTGCGCCCATCCCGCTGCACGGAGGGCTACATCAACGAAACCTGCTGCTCATGGGCAACGAGGCCGGTGGCAGCATTGGCCGCGGGCGATGGGGAACGGTGGGGAGCACCGTCGTCTGCGGGTGCCGTCTGGGCGACTTGGGCGGCGAGGGCGGCCCGACGCTCATCACGAACTCAACAAGCATCAGCCATGGGGACGGAGAAACGGCGGCGAGTCGACTGGAGGAAGAGGGGCTCCGAGGCACCCCTACCTGGCGCGCCAAATGTCGGATTTCGTGCTCTGCAGACCCTTGGTAGATTCGAACTCTGGGGTACGTGTGGATAACTCAACCTCCCCAGTCTGCCTACTTGCCATTCTCATGGCCTAGCTCGATGAACAGGAAGGAAATGGGACACAACAGTTTACCCAGGTTCGGGCCACCTTGAAGTGTAAAACCCTACTCCTGCTTTGTGGTGGATTGGCCTCAAGGTGGGCCGAGGATGAACTAGTACAGTAGAAGAACGACCTCAGGAGGTGTGTTCTTGAGCTGGTGGGGAGAGGATGATTGATACGTCTCCAACGTATCTATAATTTTTTATTGCTCCATGCTATATTATATTCTGTTTTGGACATTAATGGGCTTTATTATACACTTTTATATTATTTTTGGGACTAACCTATTAACCGGAGGCCCAACCCATAATTGCTGTTTTTTTGCCTATTTCAGAGTTTCGCAGAAAAAGAATATCAAACGGAGTCCAAACGGAATGAAACCTTCGGGAACCTGATTTTCGGAACGAACGTGATCTAGAGGACTTGGACCCTACGTTAAGACATCAACCAGGAAGGCACGAGGTAGGGGGGCCGCCTACCCCCCCCCCTCAGGTCGCGTCCTCCACCCTTGTGGGCCCCACGTTGCTCCACCGACGTACTTCTTCCTCCTATATATACCTACGTACCCCCAAACGATCAGATATGGAGCCAAAAACCTAATTCCACCACCGCAACCTTCTGTACCCGTGAGATCCCATCTTGGGGCCTTTTCCGGAGCTCCGTCGGAGGGGGCATCGCTCACGGAGGGCTTCTACATCAACACCATAGCCTCTCCGATGATGTGTGAGTAGTTTACCTCAGACCTTCGGGTCCATAGTTATTAGCTAGATGGCTTCTTCTCTCTTTTTGGATCTCAATACAATGTTCTCCCCCTCTCTCGTGGAGATCTATTCGATGTAATCTTCTTTTGTGGTGTTTTTGTTGAGATCGATGAATTGTGGGTTTATAATCAAGTTTATCTATGAACCATATTTGATTCTCCTCTGAATTCTTTTATGTATGATTGGTTATCTTTGCAAGTCTCTTCGAATTATCAGCTTGGTTTGGCCTACTAGATTGATCTTTCTGGCAATGGGAGAAGTGCTTAGCTTTGGGTTCAATCTTGCGGTGTCCTTTCCCAGTGACAGTAGGGGCAGCAAGGCACGTATTGTATTGTTGCAATCGAGGATAACGATATGGGGTTTATATCATATTGCATGAGTTTATCCCTCTACCTCATGTCATCTTGCTTAAAGCGTTACTATGTTCTTATGAACTTAATACTCTAGATGCATGCTGGATAGCGGTGATGTGTGGAGTAATAGTAGTAGATGCAGGCAGGAGTCGGTCTACTTGTCTCGGACGTGATGCCTATATACATGATCATACCTAGATATTCTCATAACGATGCTCAATTATATCAATTGCTCAACAGTAATTTGTTCACCCACCGTAATATTTATGCTCATGAGAGAAGCCACTAGTGAAACCTATGGCCCTCGGGTCTATTTTCCATCATATTAATCTCCCGATAACGAGCTATTTCTGGCGCCGTTTTTATTTTGCTTTCTTTACTTTGCATCTTTATCATAAAAATACCAAAAATATTATCTTATCATATCTATCAGATCTCACTCTCGTAAGTGATCGTGAAGGGATTGACAACCCCTTTATTGCGTTGGTTGCGAGGATTTATTTGTTTGTGTAGGTGCGAGGGACTCGTGTGTGGCCTCCTACTGGATTGATACCTTGGTTCTCAAAAACAGAGGGAAATACTTACGCTACTTTGCTGCATCACCCTTTCCTCTTCAAGGGAAAACCAACGCAGTGCTTAAGAGGTAGCAAGAAGGATTTACGGCGCTGTTGTGGAGTCTACATAAAAGTCAACATACCAAGTACCCATCACAAACCCTTACCTCCCGCATTACATTATTTGCCATTTGCCTCTCGTTTTCCTCTCCCCCCACTTCACCTTTGTCGTTTTATTCGCCCCCTTCCATGTGCCTTCTTTTTGCTTGCATCTTCGCTTGCTAAAAGTTTATGGATCCTCATCCGCTTGCCAATCTTTTTAAGAGATCCAATTATGATGAACCAATTCCTAGTGATTTGGATGCACTAGATTATCTTTATAGGGTTTTGCTTGAAATCCGTGAATCTGAAAAATGTGATGAAGTGCTTTATGAAGTGATTCATGATAGATCTTTGAATAAAAAGCATGATTGCAATGATTTTACTATAAATTCTCTTGATGTCAATTGTGCTAATAATATGCAAAACCCTAAGCTTGGGGATGCTAGTTTTGCTATGACTACTATTTGTTGCAATGATCATGATTGGGGTGATTCTTCTTTTGATCTTGAAAATTTATTTAAGCCCCATGATGAATATGAGATTGATAATAGTGTTTGCAATAATATTGAAAGTGGGTATGGAACAGTGTCAACTTTAGATCCCACATATTTGGAGAATGTTCAATCTTATGGTATTTTTGACAAAAGTGGGTTTGGAGAGGTCATGACTTTAGTTAATGATAATCCGGCTATTTTGGAAGAGTGTCAACTTCGCATCCATGTGGATCGTGTTGAGAATATGTTATGTGATAGCTATATTGTTGAATTTTCTTATGATCCTACATGTAATTATTATGAGAGAGGAAAATATAGTTATAGAAATTTTCATGTTGCTAAATTACCTCTCGTTATGTTGAGATTGCTATTGTTTCTTTCCGCTTCCTTGCATATGCTAGTTTTTGCTTGCCTTGATTTGTTTGCCTATAATATGCCTATGCATAGGAAGTATGTTAGACTTAGATGTGTTTGTCACATGTTTTATGATGCTCTCTTTGTGCTTCAATTCTTGTCTTTTATGTGAGCATCATTGAAATCTCAATGCCTAGCTAAAAAGGCTTTAAAGAAAAGCGCTTGTTGGGAGACAACCCAATATTTATCCTTGCTGTTTAGGAATAAATCTTTGATATAGCCTCTGGTTAGATTTCTTTTTATGTTTTAATTAGTGTTTGTGCCAAGTTTAACCTATAGGATCTTCTTGGATGATAGTTATTTGATCTTGCTGAAAATTCCAGAAACTTTCTTTCACGAAAATAATTGTTAAAAATCACCAGAACGTGATAAAATATTGATTCCATTTTCTAATGATCAATAAAAATTTTTTCTAGGTCTTCCTATTTTTGTAGATTTTTTGGAGTTCCAGAAGTTTGCATTAGTTACAGATTACTACAGACTGTTCTATTTTTGACAGATTCTGTTTTTCTTGTGTTGTTTGCTTATTTTGATGAATCTATGGCTAGTAAAAGATTTTATAAACCATAGAGAAGTTGGAATACAGTAGGTTTAACACCAATATAAATAAATAATGAGTTCATTACAGTACCCTGAAGTGGTCTTTTGTTTTCTTTCGCTAACGGAGCTCACAAGATTTTCTGCTGAGTTTTGTGTTGTGAAGTTTTCAAGTTTTGGGTGAAAGATTTGATGGATTATGGAACAAGGAGTGGCAAGAGCCTAAGCTTGGGTATGCCCATGGCACCCCCAATATAATCTAAGGACACCTAATAGCCAAAGCTTGGGGATGCCCCGGAAGGCATCCCCTCTTTCATCTACTTCCATCGGTAACTTTATTGGAGCTATATTTTTATTCACCACATGATATGTGTTTTGCTTGGAGCGTCTTGTATGATTTGAGTCTTTGCTTTTTAGTTTACCACAATCATATTTTCTGAACACACCTTTTGAGAGAGACACACATGATTCTTAAATTATTAGAATACTCTATGTGCTTCACTTATATCTTTTGAGTTATACAGTTTTTGCTCTAGTGCTTCACTTATATCTTTTAGAGCATGGTGGTGGATTTGTTTTATAGAAACTATTATCTCTCATGCTTCACTTAGATTATTTTGAGAGTCCTACAAAACAGCATGGTAATTTTCTTTAATTATGATAGGCATTCAAGATTAGTAAAAAATTTCTTATGAGTGTGTTGGATACTATGAGAAGTTAGATGCTTGATAATTGTTTTGAGATATGAAGATGGTGATATTAGAGACATTCTAGTTGAGTAGTTTTGAATTTGAGAAATACTTGTGTTAAAGTTTGTGATTCCCGTAGCATGCACGTATGGTGAACCGTTATGTGATGAAGTCGGAGCATGATTTATTTATTGATTGTCTTCCTTATGAGTGGCGGTCGGGGACGAGCGATGGTCTTTTCCTACCAATCTATCCCCCTAGGAGCATGCGCGTAATACTTTGCTTCGATAACTTGTAGATTTTTGCAATAAGTATATGAGTTCTTTATGACTAATGTTGAGTCCATGGATTATACGCACTTTTCTTCCTTCCACCATTGCCAGCCTCTCCAATACCGCGCACTTTTCGCCAGTATCATACACCCACCATATACCTTCCTCAAAACAGCCACCATACCTACCTATCATGGCATTTCCATAGCCATTCCGAGATATATTGCCATGCAACTTTCCACCGTTCCGTTTACTATGACACGCTCCATCATTGTCAAATTGCTTTGCATGATCATGTAGTTGACATCGTATTTGTGGCAAAGCCACCGTTCATAATTCGTTCATACATGTCACTCTTGATTCATTGCATATCCCGTACATCACGGAGGCATTCACATAGAGTCATATTTTGTTCTAAGTATTGAGTTGTAATTGTTGAGTTGTAAGTAAATAAAAGTGTGATGATCATCATTTTTAGAGCATTGTCCCAAGTGAGGAAAGGATGATGGAGACTATGATTCCCCCACAAGTCGGGATGAGACTCCGGACGAAAAAAAGGAAAAAAAGAGGCCATAAAAAAAGAGAAAAGGCCCAAATAAAAAAATGATGAGAGAAAAATAGAGAAGGGATAATGTTACTATCCTTTTACCACACTTGTGCTTCAAAGTAGCACCGTGATCTTCATGATAGAGAGAGTCTCCTATGTTGTCAATTTCATATACTAGTGGGAAATTTTCATTATAGAACTTGGCTTGTATATTCCAATGATGGGCTTCCTCAAAATGCCCTAGGTCTTCGTGAGCAAGCAAGTTGGATGCACACCCACTTAGTTTCTTTTGTTGAGCTTTCATATACCCATAGCTCCAGTGCATCCGTTGCATGGCAATCCCTACTCACTCACATTGATATCTATTAATGAACATCTCCATAGCCCGTTGATACGCCTAGTTGATGTGAGACTATCTTCTCATTTTTGTCTTCTCCACAACTACCATTATATTCCACATATAGTGCGATGTCCATGGCTCACGCTCATGTATTGCGTGAAGATTGAAAAAGTTTGAGAACATAAAGTATGAAACAATTGCTTGACTTGTCATCGGGGTTGTGCATGATTTAAATACTTTGTGTGATGAATATAGAGCATAGCCAGACTATATGATTTTGTAGGGATAACTTTCTTTGGCCATGTTATTTTGAGAAGACATAATTGTTTAGTTAGTATGCTTGAAGTATTATTATTTTTTATGTCAATATTGAAATTTCATCTTGAATCTTTCGGATCTGAATATTCATACCACAATTAAGAAGAATTACATTGAAATTATGCCAAGTAGCATTCCACATCAAAAATTCGGTTTTTATCATTTACCTACTCGAAGACGAGCAGGAATTAAGCTTGGGGATGCTTGATACGTCTCCAACGTATCTATAATTTTTTATTGTTCCATGCTATATTATATTCTATTTTGGACATTAATGGGATTTATTATACCGATGAATTGTGGGTTTATGATCAAGTTTATCTATGAACAATATTTGATTCTCCTCTGAATTCTTTTATGTATGATTGGTTATCTTTGCAAGTCTCTTCGAATTATCAGTTTGGTTTGGCCTACTAGATTGATCTTTCTAGCAATGGGAGAAGTGCTTAGCTTTGGGTTCAATCTTATGTGTCCTTTCCTAGTGATGAGGGGCAGCAAGGCACGTATTGTATTGTTGCCATCGAGGATAACAAGATGGGGTTTATATCATATTGCATGAGTTTATCCCTCTACATAATGTCATCTTGCTTAAAGCGTTACTCTGTTCTTATGAACTTAATACTCTAGATGCATGCTGGATAGCGGTCGATGTGTGGAGTAATAGTAGTAGATGCAGGCAGGAGTCGGTCTACTTGTCTCGGACGTGATGCCTATATACATCATCATACCTAGATATTTTCATAACTATGCTCAATTATATCAATTGCTCAACAGTAATTTGTTCACCCACCGTAATATTTATGCTCATGATAGAAGCCACTAGTGAAACCTATGGCCCCCGGATCTATTTTCCATCATATTAATCTTCCAACAACAAGCTATTTCCATTGCCTTTTATTTTGCTTTCTTTACTTTTCATCTTTATCATACAAATACCAAAAATATTATCTTATCATATCTATCAGATCTCACTCTCGTAAGTGACCGTGAAGGGATTGACAACCCCTTTATTGCGTTGGTTGCGAGGATTGATTTGTTTGTGTAGGTGCGAGGGACACGTACATGGCCTCCTACTGGATTGATACCTTGGTTCTCAAAATTTGAGGGAAATACTTACGCTACTTTGCTGCATCACACTTTCCTCTTCAAGGGAAAACCAACGCATTGCTCAAGAGGTAGCAATGATATGAATGATCCCTCCCCGTCTATGGTGGTGGCTAGGCCCTATTTATAGTGGCCTTGGTCCTCTTCCCAAATGAAGGCGAGAAGAGATCCCACAATGGCCAAATTCAAAGGGAGACAACTAGTACATCTTATCCTGACAAAAGTAGTGTTTGCCTGCAAAAGCCTCTGGTCGTGACGCCGTGGTGGACTCGGCGATGACCTCCATCCTGCCGTCCTGGCGGTCTTGGTCTTGTTGCATGGGAATGGAAACCTTTGGTTGATTCCTCGGGACTCCGTGCCTGCGCTTGCCTCCTTAGCACTGATAACCCACAAGTATAGGGGATCGCAACAGTTTTCGAGGGTAGAGTATTCAACCCAAATTTATTGATTCGACACAAGGGGAGCCAAAGAATATTCTCAAGTATTAGCAACTGAGTTGTCAATTCAGCCACACCTGGATAACTTAATATCTACAGCAAAGTGTTTAGTAGCAAAGTAGTATGATAGTAACGGTAACAGTGGCAAAGGTAACAGTAGCAGTATTGTAGTGATTGTAACAGTGGCAACGGTAAAGTAACTAAGCGAAGAACAATATGTGAAAAGCTCGTAGGCATTGGATCGGTGATGGATAATTATGCCGGATCGGGTTCATCATGTAACATTCATAACATAGGGTGACATAGAACTAGCTCCAATACATTAATGTAATGTAGGCATGTATTCCGAATATAGTCATACGTGCTTATGGAAAAGAACTTGCATGACATCTTTTGTCCTACCCTCCCGTGGTAGCGGGTCCTAGCGAAAACTAAGGGATATTAAGGCCTCCTTTTAAAAGAGTACCAGACCAAAGCATTAACACATAGTGAATACATGGACTCCTCAAACTACGGTCATCACCGGGAGTGCTCCCGATTATTGTCATTTCGGGGTTGCTGTATCATAACACATAGTAGGTGACTATAACTTGCAATATCGGATCAAGAACACAAATATATTGATGAAAACACAAAGGGTTCAGATCTGAGTTCATGGCACTCGGGCCCTAGTGACAAGCATTAAGCATAGCAAAGTCATAGCAACATCAATCTCAGAACATAGTGGATACTAGGGATCAAACCCTAACAAAACTAACTCGATTACATGATAGATCTCATCCAACCCATCACCGTCCAGCAAGCCTACGATGGAATTACTCACACACGGCGGTGAGCATCATGAAATTGGTGATGGAGGAAGGTTGATGATGACGATGGCGACGGATTCCCCTCTCCGGAGCCCCGAACGGACTCTAGATCAGCCCTCCCGAGAGAGTTTAGGGCTTGGCGGCCTCTCCGTATCGTAAAACACGATGAATCTTCCTCTCTGATTTTTTTTCTCCCCGAACACGAATATATGGAGTTGGAGTTGAGGTCGGTGGAGCTCCAGGGGGCCCACGAGGCAGGGGGCGCGCCCCCACCCTTGTGGAAAAGGTGTGGGCCCCCTGGCCTTGATTCTTTCGCCAGTATTTTTATATTTTCCAAAAATAATCTGCGTTGATTTTCAGAACTTTTGTTTCTGCACAAAAATAACACCATGGCAATTCTGCTGAAAACAGCGTCAGTCTGAGTTAGTTCCATTCAAATAATGCAAGTTAGAGTCCAAAACAAGGGCAAAAGTGTTTGGAAAAGTAGATACGACGGAGATGTATCAACTCCCCTAAGCTTAAACCTTTGCTTGTCCTCAAGCAATTCAGTTCACAAACTGAAAGTGATAAAGAAAAACTTTTACAAACTCTATTTGCTCTTGTTGTTGTTGTAAATATGTAAAGCCAGCATTCAAGTTTTCAGCAAAGATTATGAACTAACCATATTCACAATAACATTTAGGTCTCATGTTTACTCATATCAATGGCATAATCAACTAGCGAGCAATAATAGTAAATCTCGGATGACAACACTTTCTCAAAACAATCATAATATGATATAACAAGATGGTATCTCGCTAGCCCTTTCTAAGACCGCAAAACATAAATGCAGAGCACCTTTAAAGATCAAGGAGTGACTAGAAATTGTAATTCTTGGTAAAAGAGATCCAGTCATAGTCCTACCCAATATAAATTAATAGTAATGAATGCAAATGACAGCGATGCTCTCCAACTAGTGCTTCTTAATAAGAGGGTGATGACTCAACATAAAAGTAAACAGATAGGCCCTTCGCAGAGGGAAGCGGGGATTTGTAGAGGTGCTAGAGATCAGTTTTGAAATAGAGATAAATAATATTTTGAGAGGTATACTTTCATTGTCAACATAACAACCAAGAGATGTCGATATCTTCCATGCTACACACATTATAGGCGGTTCCCAAACAGAATGGTAAAGTTTATACTCCCCCTCCACCAACAAGTATCAATCCATGGCTTCCTCGAAACAACGAGTGCCTCCAACTAACAACAGTCCCGGGGGAGTTTTGTTTGCAATTATTTGGATTTAATTTGCATAAAGCATGGGACTGGGCATCCCGATGTCCAGCCATTTTCTCGTGAGTGAGGAGCGGAGTCCACTCCTCTTGAGAATAACCCACCTAAAATGGAAGATACAGACAACCCTAGTTGATACATGAGCTATTCGAGCATACAAAACAGAATTTCATTTGAAGGTTTAGAGTTTGGCACATACAAATTTACTTGGAACGGCAGGTAGATACCGCATATAGGAAGGTATGGTGGACTCATATGGAATAGCTTTGGGGTTTAAGGGATTGTATGCACAAGCAGTATTCCTGCTTAGTACAAGTGAAGGCTAGCAAAAGACTGGGAAGCGGCCAACTAGAGAGCGACAACAGTCATGAACATGCATTAAAATTAATAAACATTGAGTGCAAGCATGAGTAGGATATAATCTACCATGAACATAAATATCATGAAGGCTATGTTGATTTGTTTTGAACTACATGTGTGAACATGTGCCAAGTCAAGTCACTTAAACCGTTCAAAGGAGGATACCACCCCATCATACCACATCACAACCATTTTAATAGCATGTTGGCACACAAGGTAAACCATTATAAACTCATAGCTAATCAAGCATGGCACGAGCAACTATGATCTCTATTTGTAATTGCAAACATGTTTATTCATAATAGGCTGAATCAGGAATGATGAACTAATCATATTTACAAAAACAAAAGAGGTCGAGTTCATACCAGCTTTTCTCATCTCAGTCAGTCCATCATATATCGTCATTATTGCCTTTCACTTGCACGACCGAACGATGTGTATAATAATAATAGTGCATGTGCATTGGACTAAGTTGGAATCTGCAAGCATTCAATAAACAGGAGAAGACAAGGCAATATGGGCTCTTGGTTAAATCAACAATAATGCATATAAGAGCCACTTTATCAATTTCATCATAGTCTTCTCCTATCGACCCCCAAAGAAAAGAAAAGAAAAGAAAACTATTTACACGGGAAAGCTCCCAACAAGCAAAAGAAAAACAAGAAATATTTTTGGGTTTTCTTTTTAATTATTACTACTACAGGCAAGAAAGTAAACTAGCTAAAAGCTACTACTAATTTTTTTGGTTTTCTTAAAGTTTTCAAACACACAAGAAGAAAGCAGGAAAAAAAGGAAAATAAACTAGCATGGATGATACAATGAAAGAGTATGAACACCGACAACTAGCAATGAGTGTGTAAACATGAATGCAATGTCGGTGAGAAATACGTACTCCCCCAAGCTTAGGCTTTTGGCCTAAGTTGGTCTATTGCCACGGCTGGCCTGGCGGATATCCAAAGTTGTAGTTGGGGTCGTACTGCGATGCAGCAGTTATTGCATTGTGGGCTGCAGCTTGGAGGCGAGCTATCTCAGCCCTCCTCTCGTACTCGTTCGCCTCTTCCCCGGTTATGAAATATCTCCCCTTTGCATGAAAGCCAAAGAAAGTAGAAGCAGGGAGAGCGGCGTGATAGGTGCGTCGTCTGTCAAAGATTAGTCGGTACTGGAGGAACTGATCGTTCCTCTCAACAAAACGATGACGAACCATAGCCTCATAATCTAAATAAGCAGGAGGCAACTCAATATCATACTCACGTATGGGTATACCAAGAAAATTAGCTAAATGGGTTGCATAAATTCCACCAAAGAAATCTCCATTAAATCTATTGTTATGCAACCTACGTGCAACAATGGCTCCCAAATTATAATGTTTATCTCCTAGTACGGCACTCCTGAGAACACTGAGGTGAGGGACACACATATGACATGCTTCATCCTTACCGTTTATGCACCTACCTATGAAGAGAGCAAAATAATGTATGGCAGGAAAATGAATGCTCCCTATGGTAGCTTGTGTTATATCTCTGGACTCCCCCACAGTTATACTGGCAAGAAAATCTCTAAACTCGGATTTGCGAGGCTCACTAGTGCTACCCCATTGTGGAAGTTTTCAAAGTGGTAAAATCCTCTAAGTCCATGGTATAAGAATTTTCATAAATATCAAACAGGACAGTTTGAGAATTGCGTGATGACA
The DNA here is from genome assembly GCA_021605205.1 of Aegilops longissima. Lineage (NCBI taxonomy): Eukaryota > Viridiplantae > Streptophyta > Magnoliopsida > Poales > Poaceae > Aegilops > Aegilops longissima. The sequence goes on along the minus strand of CM038677.1, from coordinate 529,675,098 downwards.
AAAATTCAAACCTTCTCACAAAGGAATCAGTGAGATAGTGATATTGACTGCACTTATCTCCCTCGAAACTCTCAAGATCAGCGTTACGCACATATGCATTAAATTATTTTCTATTCCTGCTCGATCCATAAAGTCTTCTGAAGGCCATTCACAAGCCCGCACTTGAGCTTCCATCAGTGGTTCATCGTCAGCATCGCGCATTGCGAGTCTGGGTCCTTGCTTCCTTGAAGGACCACCTTGGTACATTTTCCTAAACATATTTCTTCCTCTGAAAAATTTCAGAAAATTTTAGTAACTTCAAATACAAGTGAACCAAACTCAACAAAATTGATAGCAACTACTCCTACAAGTGCCTAGAGACTATATCATGCATTAGAACTACTTGGAACCATATAAATTTGACATGCAAGCTTAAGAACCTGGTCACCTAAGCAGCACAAATTTGTAATGAATAAAGCACTAGAAAAAAACTAATTGGACCATTGGAGGAGTCACATACCAAGGAACAATCCCCCAAAGCAGTTTTGTGAGAGGTGCTTTGAGCAAGGAGATCGAAAATGGCAGCAAAATGAGCTAGAACTCGTGCTTGAGCTGGTTGGTGATTTTTTTGGGAGGAAGAAGGAGTGTGTGGTGGCTGGAATAAGTGGAGGGGAGCCACTGTGGGCCCACGAGGCAGGGGCGTGCCCAGGACCCTCGTGGCCAGGTGCCAGCTCCCCCTGATGTGTTCTCAGTGCCAAATATTCTCAAATATTCCAGAAAAAATCATATTTAAATTTCAGGGCATTTGGAGAACTTTTATTTTCAGGGTATTTTTATATTGCATGAATAATTCAAAAAACAGACAGAAAATACTATTTTTACTTTATTTAATCTAAATAACAGAAAGTTAAAGGAGGGTACGGCGAGTTGTGCTTTCTAATTTCATCCATCTCATGTTCATCAAAAGGAATCCACTAACAAGGTTGATCAGGTCTTGTTAACAAACTCATTCCGAATTGCATGAAACCGGAGAATTTTCGAATAGCACTAAGTTACCTCAACAGGGATATGCACATCCCCAATAATAAGAATATCATATCTCTTTTTGACTGTAGGAAGAGGAAATTCAAAGCCTCCAATAATAATCGATGGAATTTTTCCAATAGAGTTTATACTATGAACTTGAGGTTGTTTCCTCGGAAAGTGTACCGTATGCTCATTGCCATTACCATGAAAAGTGACATTGCCTTTGTTGCAATCAATAACAGCCCCTGCAATATTAAAAAAGGGTCTTCCAAGAATAATAGACATACTATCGTCCTCGGGAATATCAAGTATAACAAAGTCTGTTAAAATAGTAACATTTGCAACCACAACAGGCACATCCTCACAAATATCGACAGGTATAGCTGTTGATTTATCGGCCATTTGCAGAGATATTTCAGTAGGTGTCAACTTATTCAAGTCAAGTCTATGATATAAAGTGAGAGGCATAACACTAACACCGGCTCTAAGATCACATAAGGCAGTTCTAACATAATTTCTTTTAATGGAGCATGGTATAGTGGGTACTCCTGGATCTCCTAACTTCTTAGGTATTCCACCCTTGAAAGTATAATTAGCAAGCATGGTGGAAATCTCAGCTTCCGGTATCTTTCTTTTATTAGTAAGAATTTCTTTCATATACTTAGCATAAGGATTCATTTTGAGCATATCAGTTAATCGCATACGCAAAAAGATAGGTCTAATCATTTCAGCAAAGCACTCAAAATCCTCATCATCCTTTTTCTTGGATGGTTTAGGAGGAAAATGCATGGGTTTCTGAACCCATGGTTCTCTTTCCCTACCGTGCTTCCTAGCAACAAAGTATCTCTTATCATAATGTTGATTCTTTGATTGTGGGTTATCAAGATCAACACCAGGTTCAATTTCTACATCATTATCATTGCTAGGTTGAGCATCATCATGAACGTCATTATTGATATTATCACTAGGTTCATGCTCATTACCAGATTCTGTTTCAGCATCAGAAATAGAAATATCATTTGGATTCTCAGGTGTTTCAACAACAGGTTCACTAGAAGCATGCAAAGTCCTATCATTTTTTCTTTTTCTTCCTTTTAGAAGAACTGGGTGTATCTAAATTATTTCTCTGAGAATCTTGCTCAATTCTCTTAGGGTGGCCTTCAGGATACAAAGGTTCCTGAGTCACTTCATCTCCCCTAGTTGCAACTCTAACAACAAAGTCATTATTCTTACTATTCAATTCATTGAGCAAATCATTCTGAGCTTTAAGTACTTGTTCTACTTGAGTGGTGACCATAGAAGCATGTTTACTAATGAGTTTGAGTTCACCTTTAACTCTAGACATATAATCACTCAAGTGTTCAATCATATAAGCATTGCGTTTTAATTCTCTACCAAAATAAGCATTGAAGTTTTCTTGCTTAACCATAAAGTCATCAAACTCATCTAAGCATTGGCTAGCAAACTTAGTAGGAGGGATTTCAGATTTATCATATCTATAGAGAGAATTTATCTTCACTACTTGTGTCGGGTTATCAAGACCTTGTGTTTCTTCAACAGGCGGTAAATTAAGACCATGTATTTCTTCAACAGGAGGTAAATTCTTAACATCTTCAGCTTTAATACCTTTTTCCTTCATAAATTTCTTTGCCTCTTGCATATCTTCAGGACTGAGAAATAGAACACCCCTTTTCTTCGGAGTTGGCTTAGGAGTTGGTTCAAGAAGTGTCCAATTATTTTCATTTGTCAACATATTATTCAATAGAATTTCAGCTTGATCAACAATTCTTTCCCTGAAAACACAACCAGCACAACTATCCAGGTGGTCTCTGGAAGCATCGGTTAGTCCATTATAAAAGATATCAAGTATCATTTTTCTTAAGAGGATGATCAGGCAAAGCATTAAGTAATTGGAGAAGCCTCCCCCAAGCTTGTGGGAGACTCTCTTCTTCAATTTGCACAAAATTATATATCTCCCTTAAAGCAGCTTGTTTCTTATGAGCAGGGAAATATTTAGCAGAGAAGTAATAAATCATATCCTGGGGACTACGCACACAACCAGGATCAAGAGAATTAAACCATATCATAGCATCACCCTTTAATGAGAACGGAAATATTTGAAGGATATAATAGTAACGAGTTTTCTCATCATTAGTGAACAGGGTAGCTATATCGTTTAATTTAGTAAGATGTGCCACAACATTTTCAAATTCATAACCATAGAAAGGATCAGATTCAACCAAAGTAACTATATCAGGATCAACAGAGAATTCATAATCCTTATCAGTAACAAAGATAGGTGAAGTAGCGTAAGCAGGATCATATTTGATTCTAGCATTCAGAGATTTTTGTTTCAACTTAGCTAATAATTTCTTAAGATCACTTCTATCATTGCAAGCAAGAAAGTCTCTAGCAGTTTCTTCATCCATAACATAGCCCTCAGGCACAACAGGCAATTCATATTTAGGGGGAGAATCTTCATCATCACTTTCAGCAATATTATCAGGTTCAATAATTTCATTCTCTCTAGCCCTAGCAAGGTGTTCATCAAGAAATTCACCAAGTGGCACAGTAGTATCAAGCATAGAAGTAGTTTAATCATAAGTATCATGCATAGCAGAAGTGGCATCATCAATAACATGCGACATATCAGAATTAATAGCAGAAGCAGGTTTAGGTGTCGCAAGTTTACTCAAAACAGAAGGTGAATCAAGTGCAGAGCTAGATGGCAGTTCCTTACCTCCCCCCATAGTTGAGGGATAAATTTTTGTTTTCTCGTCTCTCAAGTTCTTCATAGTGACCAGCGGATATAAATCCCAAGTGACTCAAAGAATAGAGCTATGCTCCCTGGCAACGGCGCCAGAAAATAGTCTTGATAACCCACAAGTATAGGGGATCGCAACAGTTTTCGAGGGTAGAGTATTCAACCCAAATTTATTGATTCGACACAAGGGGAGCCAAAGAATATTCTCAAGTATTAGCAACTGAGTTGTCAATTCAGCCACACCTGGATAACTTAATATCTGCAGCAAAGTGTTTAGTAGCAAAGTAGTATGAACGGTAACAGTGGCAAAGGTAACAGTAGCAGTATTGTAGTGATTGTAACAGTGGCAACGGTAAAGTAACTAAGCGAAGAACAATATGTCAAAAGCTCGTAGGCATTGGATCGATGATGGATAATTATGCCGGATGCGGTTCATCATGTAACATTCATAACATAGGGTGACACAGAACTAGCTCCAATTCATCAATGTAATGTAGGCATGTATTCCGAATATAGTCATACGTGCTTATGGAAAAGAACTTGCATGACATCTTTTGTCCTACCCTCCCATGGCAGCGGGGTCCTAGTGGAAACTAAGGGATATTAAGGCCTCCTTTTAATAGATTACCGAACCAAAGCATTAACACATAGTGAATACATGGACTCCTCAAACTACGGTCATCACCGGGAGTGGTCCCGATTATTGTCACTTCGGGGTTGCCGGATCATAACACATAGTTGGTGACTATAACTTGCAATATCAGATCAAGAACACGAATATATTGATGAAAACATAAAGGGTTCAGATCTGAGTTCATGGCACTCGGGCCCTAGTGACAAGCATTAAGCATAGCAAAGTCATAGCAACATCAATCTCAGAACATAGTGGATACTAGGGATCAAACCCTAACAAAACTAACTTGATTACATGATAGATCTCATCCAACCCATCACCGTCCAGCAAGCCTGCGATGGAATTACTCACGCACGGCTGTGAGCATCATGAAATTGTTGATGGAGGAAGGTTGATGATGACGATGGCGACGAATTCCCCTCTCCGGAGCCCCAAACGGACTCCAGATCACCCTCCCGAGAGAGTTTAGGGCTTGGCGGCGGCTCTGTATCGTAAAACGCGATGAATCTTTCTCTCTGATTTTTTCTCCCCGAACACGAATATATGGAGTTGGAGTTGAGGTCGGTGGAGCTCCAGGGGGCCCACGAGGTAGGGGGCGCGCCCCCACCCTCGTGGAATGGATGTGGGCCCCTGGCCTTGATTCTTTCGCCAGTGTTTTTTATATTTTCCAAAAATAATCTCCGTTGATTTTCAAAACTTTTGTTTCTGCACAAAAATAACACCATGGCAATTCTGCTGAAAACAGCGTCAGTCCGGGTTAGTTCATTCAAATCATGCAATTTAGAGTCCAAAACAAGGGCAAAAGTGTTTGGAAAAGTAGATACGACAGAGACGTATCAAGCACCAAAGAGGAAACTGCTGTCCTGCGCCCGCTGGCGCCCGCCTGGCCTTAGTCGTCATGGCTCACGTCACCCAAACCTCGCGAGGCGAGGGTTGCATAGAAATCTTCACTCCTCAGGAGCTAGCCACAGGAGGCTGCTCCTTCTGGAGGTCTTGGTGTCATCCGCCTTGCGAGGCTTGGCCCCTCCCGAGGGTCTTGAGTTGTTGATGCTGAAGGTGGGTCGTACCGGGCCGTTGATGGAGCCACACCGTGGGCCGCAGGCAGGCAAGTCTGGGTACCCCAGTTCCCATAACGCCGACACAAACATCAGCCATCATTACAAAAGGGCTACCAAAAAAGAACAAGTGTATGCATCAAACTAAATAAAGATCCTACTACACCAAGTGTACGCATCTAACTAACTGGCTCAGTTAGATGTTACTATTTATTAAGCTGTGGAGATTGGCTGACGGCTTGAACCAGATGGGTGCCTGACGGGGGAAACTCCAGCCAGCAGGTCAAAGTCTGATACTTGCGACCGTCTCTCCTACTTTGGGCCGCGGAGCGTGGTAGCACATATCAGGGAATGGTGCATGGAGAGACGCATGGTACGTTGTGTACACGCAGTTTTGCCCGATGAAAGAAACCACGCTGCCATCATGATCCTTGACGTCGGTTATCTCCTGGTTAATCGAATAATTCAGTCCGAGAAATAGAGAGCATGTACCAAGGCTACTTACCAGCCTCCAGTCAAAAATTCCTGAAGGCCTAGAGAAGCTAGGATCCTACTCAAAGGCCTTGGAGTGACTGTGATTGTATTCTGCCAAACAACACGTCCGGTACGTGCGAATGATCATCAATCATTCGCCGTCGTCTGATCAAGCCAGGAACCACCTGCAACTGCCATGCCGCTTTTCTTTGTAAAGTTCTGGGATTAGGAAGGGTAGGGACACCAGGCGGCCTACAACATCATATCAAGTTGGATCCAAATAAAAAAGGGTTCTTACTGTAGTCAATCTTAAGAACAACATGTTATGAACATAAATATTTTTTCAGTAAATGTTGACAGTAATATAAGCAAGTCATCATGATACCATAGGAAAGTAACATACTTCTATAACAGCCATTCGTAGTGATGACTGGAGTAGGCGAGCTATACGTCCAGCCATAGAAGGAGTCGACAACGTAAATGAAGCCCTTGTGTTCAATGGTATTAGAGAACCATGGAGGATGTATGACCCTGCGATGGACGTGCAGATTTATCCACTTACCGCAGTGACCTATCAGATAGGCGAGATCGCGGTTGAAGAACGCAATTAGCCTGAAGTCTTTATAATTCGCAGATCTTGTGGGCACTTGGTAGATTACAACCTTGAGCAAATCAAACTTGGTATCATGTTGGCTACTGTAAGATTCCGAGTATTCTGGGCGGCGGTGCCAAAACAGTGCAGTGTTAATCAAAGGAAGGGGGATCAATCGCCGGGTGTAGATCTCCATGAGCATCCATCTGCGGTGACCGTTGACGAGCACCATCCAAGACGTGTTCATGCCGACCCAGTATATACCATTAATGTAGTTGAGGGTGACGGGAATCGGATCGCAGTCAAGGGGGTTGATGCTCGCCACCCTATGATCGTTGTGCTGCGTGACATGCAGTTTCTGAAGATTAGGCGGCATCAGCAAGCAAGGAGTTTGCTTTAAAAGCTCTGGCCTGAGGGAGGGCTTTGAGTAAACGGTATAGCCCCGACGAGCACGCGGCGAGCGGCATGGTACTGAGATTGTCCACACGCGAAACAATGAGCTTGATTACCTCTGTGGGGAGCGAATTCCAGCCACTCTTTCGGCAGACGCTGCTCGGTTCTGCCATTGTTAGTGCTTGGGTTTCGGAAGAGGGGGGAGGCTCCTTAGGGAGGATGGAAGATTGGACGATTATGTGCGGATAAAGATGGAGAAGCGAATATGTGATGCGGGAAGTGGACAGGTGATGATGACTACAACACGCCGCTTGACTTATGAGATACATACCAGCAGCGTAGGGTCATATCGATGCCAGACAACTTGCTTGAGTGATCACAGTACTAGTACTCCCTACAGTACCTACTACTATGCCCTAGTTTGCATATAGAGTAGTGGAGTAGGACTCTGCTCTACTACTAGCATCGGAGGAGTAGTATATTCTAATCTAAAATAGTTACAAACTTCAATGCCCGAGCGTGGAACGACTACGAACCGCCATCGGTGCTAACTCCAATCCCAACAAACGTTCGTTGGGAGACATGGCAATTGCAAACGCCCGCAACGCAGTTACAGTACGTGTGTAAGGGTGGCGGTTTTGTCAAATACTATGGCTTAAAACAGACCACGTCGGATGGAAATCTGACGGTTACGTGGGATTCGCCAGGATTGAGCTCGTGGCGACAATCACCAGATATCATTACTAAAAAAGGTTAAAACACCCGGGGCCACTCCCTCCTGCGCTCCATTCGGCGGGCGTTGTTGGAATTTGGGGAGCGCACTCGCACAACTGCTGGCAGCGACGACTTCACCGACGATGACTTCTTCCCTGACCTCTGCAACCTCTTCCTCAACGACACGGGCGACAACCTCAACGCCAACGGTGCTGCTCCCGTTGCATCGTATGTGTTTCTGTCTTTCTTGTTTGAAATCGTGGTAGAATTCATGTTTCTAGTCTGTGTCCTGGATTCAATCTGTTCATCTACTATGCTAGTCCACATGATTAGTTTAATCTCTGTTATACCCATCATGATTTATTTTCTGCTTATTCAGATTAAATCTCGTAGTAACTTGCTCATATATTCAACAGGCGCAACTTCCCCTATAGCCACTCCCTTTCATGGATGGCCTGATCGATGCCTCAAAGGTGCCCTGCGTCTACAAGAGTTTCGGCTATGAGAGGTACGTCGACCAGCACTCGCTGGCGGAGCATAGTTCCAGATGCGCGCACGCGCCCTGCTACTGCTATGAGTGCACGCCTCCATTTGAGGGCTCGCTGGCGAGCCTCGTGCATCACCTCATGGCACCGTCCGTCGATCACTACTGGCTCGCGGCGGTGAACATTAAGTACGAGATGCGCTACCCGTTCGCCGTGCCAGAGTCGCCGGAGGATCACCGCCGCCTGCTAGTCGCAAAGGAGGACGGCAGCATCTTCCTCTTGGCCGTGGGCAACGACAAGGCCCGTGCAGGCCACCGCCCCGTCTCTGTAGTGTGCGTCAGGGGCAACGCCGCTGACGCTGACGAGGCCGGCGTATGGGTGCGTGCTCACTGTTACTGCCCCTCAGAGGTACGTGGGCGCCCACACCGCCTCCATCACACTGACTGGGACTGTGTTGAGCTGCTCCGTTCCCGGTGAGGTGGACATGGAAGACACATGGTATGATTTTCACCCCAAGATGGTGCATGGGGTCTCCAAGGAGGTTCACCTGGACATATGCATTACCAAGTTAAATGTTGGTCATTAGTCTTCTCTCAATGTAATTTGATGTCTAAGCATGTGGAGACTTCTTATTTATATAGTATAGAACCTTCTATGCATGATCTTGCTCTATTAGAGTATCGCGCTAATGTCTGCTAGACTACTTCGCTGTTTCCCCAAAGAGGAAGGGATGATGTAGCACAGCGATAGTAGGTATTTCCATCAGTGATGAGATCAAGGTTATCGAACCAGTAGGAGAACCAAGCAAAACTAAATAAACAACACCTGCACACAAATAACAAATACTCGCAACCCACGTGTTAAAGGGGTTGTCAATCCCATTCGGGTAATGGCGCCAAAAATTGGCAAATGGACGTGAGAAAGTTGTAATAATTTGATAGATAAATCTTGCGAGAATGCGAGATAAAATAAATTGCAGCAAGGTATTTTTGTATTTTTGGTTTAATAGATCTGAAAATACAAGCAAATAAAAATAGATCGCAAAGGCAAATATGATAAAGAAGAGACCCGGGGCCGTAGATTTCACTAGTGGCTTCTATCGAGAAAAATAGCAAACGGTGGGTAAACAAATTACTATTGGGCAATTGATAGAACCTCAAATAATCATGACAATATCCAGGCAATGATCATTATATAGGCATGACGTCCAAGATTAGTAGACCATCTCCTGCCTACATCTACTACTATTACTCCACACATCGACCGCTATCCAACATGCATCTAGTGTATTAAGTTCATGGAGAAACGGAGTAATGCAATAAGAACGATGACATGATGCAGACAAGATCTATTTATGTAGAAATATAGCTCATCTTCCTTAATAGCAATGATACATACGTGGCAGTTCCCCTTCTGTCACTTGGAACAAGCACCGTAAGATTGAACCCATCACAAAGCACCTCTTTCCATTGCACGATAAATAGATCAAGTTGGCCAAACAAAACCCAAATATCGGAGAATAAATACGAGGCCATAAGCAATCATGCATATAAGAGATCAAAGAAGACTCAAATAACTTTCACGGATAAAAAGATGGATCTGATCATAAACTCAAAGTTCATCTGATCCCAACAAACACACCGCAAAAAGAGTTACATCATATGGATCTCCAAGAGACCATTGTATTGAGAATCAAACGCAAGAGAGAGGAAGCCATATAGCTACTAACTACGGACCCATAGGTCTACAAAGAACTACTCGCGCATCATCGGAGAGGCACCTATGGACATGATGAACCCCTCCGTGATAGTGTCTAGATAGGATTTGGTGGTTCTGGAACTTGCGGCTGCTGGAATTGATTTTCGTCGACTCCCCTAGGGTTTCTGGAATATTGGGGTATTTATAGACTAAAGAGGCGGTTCGGGAGGCACCCGAGGTGGGCACAACCCACCAGGGCGCGCCTAGACCTCCAGGCGCGCCCTGGTGGGTTGTGCTCCCCTCAGAGCAGCCCCAGGTGCTTCTTCGGCCCACTGGATGTCTTCTGGTCCATGAAAGATCCACAAAAAGTTTTGCTGTGTTTGGACTCCGTTTGATATTGATTTCCCGCGATGTACAAACATGCAAAAAACAGCAACTGGCACTTAGCACTATGTCAATAAGTTAGTACCAAAAAATGATACAAAATGACTATAAAATGATTATAAAACATCCAAGAATGATAATATAACAGCATGGAACAATAAAAAATTATAGATACGTTGGAGACGTATCAGCATCCCCAAGCTTAATTCCTGCTCGTCCTCGAGGAGGTAAATGATAAAAACAGAATTTTGATGTGGAATGCTGCCTAACATGTCATCTCATATTCTTTTCTTTATAGCATGGACATTTGGACTTTTATATGGTTCAAAGCAATAGTCTAGTTTTGACATGAGAACTCAAATACTCAAGCATACCAACAAGCAACCATGTCTTTCAAAATATCAACGCCAAAATAAGTTATCCCTAGCCCATCATGCCCAATCATTGATCCATTCATGAAACACACTCGCATATTAGCTACACCCAATGCTCAAGTACGATCAGAGTGCCCCCTAGTTGGTGCTTTATAAAAGAAGATGGAGACTCAAATTAAAAAATAAAAATTGCATAAAGTAAAAGAAAGGCACTTCGCGGAGGGAAGTAGGGATTTGTAGAGGTGCTAGAGCTCAAAGCAAAAATTGAGAGATAAAAACATTTTGAGAGGCATACCTTTCCCACCAATGAAAATTACATAGAGCTCCCAACACTTTCCATGCTAGATATATCATAGGCGGTTCCCAAACATAAAATAAAATTTATTCCCTTTTCCATCATACTTTCACTTTCCATGGCTAACCGTATCGATGGGTGCCCTCCATACCAACACTTTGGAATTTATTATTTGACAACATAAAGTAAATTCATTTTTCATTTCGGGACTAGGCATCCCTAATACCTTTGCCTTACTCTCGTGCAATGACAAGTGAGTAAACACTCATCGTGAGAATAACACATCTAGCATGTAAAATATTGGCCACCCCTCACCGCCTCGCGAGCGGTACGAGCACACAAAAGAGAAACTTATTTTGAAAATTAGAGATGGCACACACAAATTTGCTTAAAACGGAAAAAGAATACCGCATATAGGTAGGTATAGTGGATTCATGTGGCAAAACTGGTTTAAAGGATTTTGGATGCACAAGTAGTGATCATACTTAGTGCAAAATGAAGGCTAGCAAAAGATTGAGAAGCGACCAACCAAGAAACGAATAATCTCATAAGTGAGCATTGAGCATAATTAACACTGAATAATGCACCACAAGTAGGATGTAATTTCATTGCACAACTATTGACTTTCGTGCTTGCATAGGGAATCACAAACCTTAACACCAATATTCTTACTAAAGCATAATTACTCATAAACATGACTCACATATCACATCATCATATCTCAAAACTATTACAAGGAATCAAGTTTATTTTGTCCAATGATCTTCATGGAAGTTCTAATTATATCCTTCTTGGATATCTATCACTTTGGAACAAATTTTCATGTGTTGCTTTTGATAAGCTCAAACAAATATAAGTGAAGATCATGAGCATAATATTTCTTTCCCTTAAATTAATTTAAGTGAAGCAAGAGAAATTTCTTGAAATTTTTACTAACTCTCAAGTAAATCTAAGTGAAGCGAGAGAGCATTTCTTCAAAAATACTAAAGCACACCGTGCTAAAAAAATATATAAGTGAAGCTCTAGAGCAATTCCATAGCTCATAAAGATTTAAGTGAAGCATAGAGAGCAATTCTAACAAGTCATGGCATAATTTTGGCTCTCTCAAACAAGTGTGTCTATCAAGAATTCAAGACTTTAAACAAAAATCAAAACAAGCAAGGACTCATATCATCCAAGACGCTCCAAGCAAAACCCATAGTATGTGATGAATAAAAATATAGATTCGAGTAAAATACCGATGGTCGTTAGAAGAAAGAGGGGATGCCACTCGGGGCATCCCCAAGCTTAATTGCTTGCTTCTCTTTGGATAATAGCTTGGGATGCCATGGGCATCCCCAAGCTTAGGCTCTTCTTACTCCGTATTCCTTCATCCATCGTAACATCACCCAAAACTTGAAAACTTCAATCACACAAAACTCAACAAACCCTTCATGAGATCCGTTAGTATAAGAAAACAAATCACTACTGTAAGTACTATTGCAACCCATTCATATTTTATTCTTGCATTATATCTACTGTATTCCAACTTTTCTATGGCAAAAACTCTCCAAAGAAAACCATAGAATCATCAAAACAAGCACACAACATAAAGAAAACAGAATCTGTCAAAAACAGAACAGTCTGTAGTAATATGGATAGTTCGAATACTTCTGTAACTCCAAAAATTAGGACAACCTGAGAAATTTGTATATAAATCTACTGTAAAAAATTCAGAATTTTTCGTCGCTTCTGTGATTTTTCAAAATTGTAACTCTGGACGCAAAAGTTTCTGTTTTTCAGCAAGATCAAACAACTATCACCCAAGAAGATCCTAAAGGCTTTACTTGGCACAAACACTAATTAAAACACAAAAACACAGTCATAACAGTAGCATAATTGTGCAAACGATCAAGAACAAAAAGCAAAAGGAAAAAATAAATTTTATTCATTGGATTGACTCCCAACAAGCGCTATTGTTTCACGCCCTAGCTAGGCGTAAAGCATGGATCTAAGTTTTGTCATCCGTAGTTTTGGCAAATTTTGTAAGGGCTTTCTCAAACCCAGGAGGCTCTTTGTGCTTCCCTAAATTCTCAGGAAAAGAAACCATCTTTAGATCTAAAATACCCAATCGTTTATTGCAGAGAGTAATCAAGGTAATCATCCGATTGATACTAGCATTAAGATGTTTGAGGGGTTCGTTATATTTTTGCAATTCAACCATAAGTTTATGAAAATCACCAAGTTTGTCCAACATTTGAACTCCCTCTAGGGTGAAAGAAAACCCCTTCTTTTGAGGTGGAACCCCAGTATTCCTTCTAAAATTTCATAGGCAGCATTAGCATCAAGCTCAATAAAATTCCCTTTAGCGGCAAAATCCAAGAGTTGTCTATGATGCGAAGCCAATCCTATGTAAAAATTACGAAGTAAGATCTTTGTGTCTCCCTTTAAATTGCAAACACGATAAGATTCCATAAGACCATACCAAGGATCTTTCAAATTTTCTACTTGTCGTTGCTTGAAGTATAAACCTTCAAAAATCTGGTGACAAAGGAGGAGGAGAACCGCTAGCCATTATAACTAGAAAGCAAGAACACAGGTAGATCCGGCAAGAAAACAGCGAACAAAAAAGAGGGCGAATAAAACGGAAAATTATTGTGAAGTGGGGGAGAGGAAAATGAGAGGCAAATGGAAAATAATGTAAATGGCAAGGAGATGAGATTTGTGATTAGGAACCTAGTAGATGTTGATGATGTCTCCCCGGCAACGGCGCCAGAAATTCCTTTTGATGTCTGCTAGACTACGTCGGTATTTCCCCAAAGAGGAAGGGATGATGCAGCACAGCGACGGTAGGTATTCCCTCAGTGATGAGACCAAGGTTATCGAACCAGTAGGAGAACCAAGCAACACTACGTAAACAACACCTGCACACAAATAACAAATACTCGCAACCTGACATGTTAAAGGGGTTGTCAACCCCTTTCGAATAACGGCGCTAGAAATTGGCAAACGAACGTGAGAAAGTTGTAATAATTTGATAGGTAGATCTCGCGGGAACGCGAGATAAAATAAATTGTAGCAAGGTATTTTTGTATTTTTGGTTTAACAGATCTGAAAATAAAAGCAAACAAAAATAGATCGCAAAGGCAAATATGATAAAGAAGAGACCTGGGGACCGTAGATTTCACTAGTGGCTTTCTCAAGAAAAATAGCAAACGGTGGGTAAACAAATTACTATTGGGCAATTGATAGAACTTCAAATAATCATGACGGTGTCCAGGCAATGATCATTATATAGGCATCATGTCCAAGATTAGTAGACCGACTCCTGCCCTCAAAGATGGTCATTATATGAGCATCGAGGCGGCCAGCGGCGTCGAGAAAGTCATAGCGAACTGGTTCCCCATGGCCCTCAAAGATGGTGCGCGCTCATGGCTCATGTACTTGCCCGCGGGGTCGATCTCCTCCTGGGGTGAGATGCGCGACCGCTTTGTCACCAACTTCCAAGGCACTCGCGACCGCCAGCCGGCCGCGGGTGACCTACGGCGCATCAAGCAGCAGTCGAGAGAGACCCTACAGAAGTACATCCAGCGCTTCAACAACGTTCGCCTCAAGATTCCCAAGGTGAAGGACGAGGCCATCATCTCAGCATTCTCCGATGGCGTCTGCGACGTCAAGATGAAGGAGGAGCTCCCCATCCACGAATACCTATGCATGGCCATGGAGATGTTCAACATCGCGACCAAGTGCGCAAGAGTTGAGGAGGGACGCCTCTCCCTCCTCGAGCTCCCTGCTGCCGACCTAGAAGAGAAGAAAGCCAAGGCCAAGGACATGAAGCGCAAGGGAGTAGCCATGCTTGAGGCTGAGCCGGAGATGAAGCGCGGCCGGGACCACCCCGAATCGTCCAAGGGCAGCCGTCCGTTTTGCGCCTTCCATAACATACACAGCCGCAACACCAGCGACTGACAAGAGCTCAGGGCCATCCGTGACGGGCGCTTTGATAGTGGCGGAGCCACCTCCCGGCTACCTGGGGCAGCTGCCGGGCTCAGCCATGCATTCTCATTTGAATAATAGTACTAAATGGACAGCTAATCACCATTTTATATGGGCAAACAATTGATAGACAGCAGCTCCATGTACTTTGCCCCGGCTCGCCGGCCCAGCTGGCTCCGCCACTGCGCTTCGGTCGATGCCCCGAGTGCAATGACCGGGGCTATGACCAAGGAGGAGGACGAAGTGGAGGACACTGGAACGATCGCAGACCCCGCCAGGAGTGGCGCGACCGACCTCATGAGGATCGCTGGTAGGACCAGCCTCGGTGCCTGGAGGGAGCAGCCTTGTGAGGACCGCCCTCAGGGAAATGCCAGTCTCCCTCCGCTGTCGCCGCCACCGAGGAGGAACGACGGCCATCATCAGGACGAGGGGCTGGGGGCTTCCAGGAGCCTTGTGCCATCGCCTGCATCTTGGGTGGTGCTCAAGCCCCAGACTCTCAGTGCATCTTCAAGCAGTTTGCTCATGAGGTGAATGCGGCCCTTCCCAGGCTCGAGGCCACGCGCCCGCTCAGGTGGTCCGAGTGCGCCATCACCTTCAGCTCGTCAGACCAGCACAAGTGCGCGGCAACTGTCGGCGCCCTCCCGATGCTCTGCTCACCCGTCATCAGCAACGTTCAAGTCACCAATGTCGTTGGTCTGGGAACGGGGGTCCCCAGACTTGCCTGCCTGCGGCCCCTCGGCGTGGCTCTGCGAGCGGGCCCGTACGGCCCATCTTCATCAACAAGCATTCAAGACCCTCGCGAGGCGGACGACACAAGACCTCCTCAGGAGCGGCCTCACCAGGATGGCTCACGAGGGGCGGAGAGATCAAGGCAAGTCAAACCTCGCGAGGTTCTCGTGACGTGAGCCGTGACGATCGAGACGTGGCGGGCGCCAGCGCGCACAGTGTCCTTGTTTCCTCTTTGGTGCTAAGGAGGCAAGCGTAGGCGCGGAGTACCGAGGCGTCAAGCAAAGGTTTCCATATCAGTGCAACGAGACCAAGACCAGTAGGACGGCAAGACGGAGGTCACCATGGAGCCCAAGGGGCGTCACCACCAGAGCCTTTTGCAGGCAAAGACTGCTTTTGTCAGGATAAGCTGTACTAGTTGTCCCCTTTCAAATTGGCCGTTGTTGGCTCCCTTCCCGCTAGATATTTGGGGAGAGGACCAGGGCCTATATAAATAGGACTAGCCACCACCGTAGAAGATAACTCATTCAGAGGCATCTCCTTTGGCCTTGAGCAATCCTGAACCACACAAGCACAAGAACACCTCAACCTCAGGAGGTTGTTCTTCCCCTTGTACTGTTCATCCTCAGCCCAAGAGGCAATCCACCACCACCACACTTGAGTAGGGTATTACACCACAACGGTGGCCCGAACCAGTATAAATCTTGTGTCACTTGTGTTGCGAGTTCGTCAAGTTAGCCCTTGAGATCTTAGCGACGCTAGGACGTGGATCGGTAGGGGGAAATATTCATGCGCACCCCAGTGTTCGAACCATGAGGGTTTTGCCGGAACCCATGATCCGACATTTGGCTCGCTAGGTAGGGGTGCGCCGGAGTCTTCCTTCCGCAAGAGATTAACCGACACTCCGCGGTCCCGATGTCCAGCGACCAGAGGACCCGCACCGAGCACTGGGCATCTTGGCCAGCCCGGGCGGCACCGCCTACCCAAGAAGACCTCAAACCCACGCCCTAGGTAGCTCGCGCACCGCCAAGCACTGCGGGGCGTGGGTGGCGTGGCCACGTGCCGTCCGCCCTTACTCCATGGCAGGTACGAGCGGCCGCAAGGGCCTCAAGCCACGCCGCGGCCACGACGCCGCACACCCGACGGGAGCAAGAAAACATGAGGGTCGCGCTCACGGTGGCATGGGAGCTGCTGCGATGCCGACTGATGGAGAGCGGCAGAGATGCGCTGCTGGAGCGCGTCGCCGAGCTACTGGACACCGCGGTCAGTGGGGCGCCACCCTTCTGCTCCATGCTTCTGCCCCGGGCCGCGGGCGGGTTGCATGGCGGGCAACGCCATGCCTGTGCCCCCCAGGGTGCGCCAGGAGGCTTCATCAACACAGGCGCGACCAACGACGCAGGGCGCTCAATCGCACCTGCACCACCTCCGACGAGCGTGGGTACGAGCGTCATTCACGGCCACGGCAGTGTACCACCCTATCATCCTTAGTGCGGCGCGCAGGGCCGGGCGACGTGGAGCGTGGGGCATTTCGGCGAGGCTTTCGGGGTGGCGACCTTGAGTACACGCCGGAGGACGACCCTGGTTCGTTCTTCAAGCCAGTCTGGAAACAGGAGGCGCTAGAAGCTGAGGACGTCCAGGAGCCGCCTAGTGGCCACGTCGTCCACACCAACAGCAACAACTACAGGGTACCACTGATCCCTTAGAAGCAAGCTTACGCTAACCATGAGTCGCAGGGGGATCAGGTCACCACGGCGGCCGGCGGCCCCAGCTCGGCGGCCTCCCTTCCGCCAGGGGGAGTGCACTGGGGGCTGCAGGAGAGGGGTCAGGAGCCAGATCCCTCCCCATGTCGCACGGAGCAAGGCGTCCCTCGGAGGTAGGCCCTCTGCCAGGGAGGTGCTGAAAAGCCTACCCCCGACAGAGGACCCGTGGTCGCCGAGGGCGTCGCTAGCGTCCCCTTTGCCCCTTTGGTGTCGTCCTGGTTTCCGGTCGCCCCCAATGGTGGTCGAGGGTGGCGCAAGGCGGGGCCCTCGTCTGGCGATATGAAGTAAGGCTCACGCCTGTGAAGATCGCCTCCCGTGACAATGTCACATAATAACGAGTGGGGTTGTACGCGCCCCGGAGTCTCAGGAGTGCCGCCCTCGGGCCTCGGGGGCTCCCTCCCACGTCCTAGTGGCAGCACTTAGCTCCACGCTGGTGAGAAGACTCGAAGACAAGAAGACTAGACTAGGTGCCGGACGCGGCCATTTGCTTTGAATCCCTTTTCTGTAGCCTTGCCTTCTGGATTTGGATTTAATGTTAAGTTAAATTTTCATTGATGCGCGCAGGGGGTGCCTTTTTTCGTTCGAGCGATTTCTTACTATCTAGTTCTTGCCTTATTCGGAGCTCACGCCCATTGCCTCCCCCTCACGAGCCCCTCGCAAGCGGGGCTAGGCATAGCACACGCGCACCATGCACGCGCCAACACCGCAGCTGGCACATGCTTCTCATGAGGCCCCCTCGGATGGACCGGCAGGCTCCTCGAAGACCCCTCGGGAGCCTACAACCACGCGAGCAAATTGTCCTCCACCCACCGTGCCAGGTCGCCTCGGATGGCTTTGGGTACGGGGGCAATGGCGGTGTCAAAGTTGAAGTTGGGGTAGGTATTCTGGAGATGGCTGAAGACGCGGGAGAACGCGTGCTCAAGCAGGCCACGGCTCCTCTCTTCCATGAGTTGGCAAGCTCTGTCGGATCGAGTCTCCAGGCGCGTGACCACGTCGGTGAAGAAGCGAAGATGGCTGGCATAGTCGTTTAGGCGAGGGTGCGGAGCATTCTCGTTGTAGACATGGCCCAGCGCTGTGTTGGCCCTGACCGTGGGGTCTTGAAGCATGGGGGCGTGCTCGCGCTCCAGCGTCCGCCGCCTAAGCACTTCCTCCTCACTCTGCCTCGTGAGGGATTCGGCGTCATCTGCTCGTCGTGAAGAGAGGCCAGTTCGGCGCGGGCGGAGGCCAGCTCAGCCTGCACCGAGGACAAGGCAGCCGCGGTGGCCTCCTCACGGCGCTCCACCTCAGTCAGCCTGGACTTGAGGGCAGGGATCCTGCCCTCGGCCCCAGCTTCCGCAAGCTCCAGCTTCAGGTTGAGCCTACCCTCCAGATCCGCGCGAGCCTCGGCTACCCGCCGATCAACCTCCTCCTGGGCCCTTGCCTCGCGCGCATCGATGGCGTCCTCCGCTTGGGCGACTTAGCGCTCCCTCATCTCCAGTCGCTTGAGCTCAAGGCTGCGTTCCACCGCTTCCAGCGCCAGCGCTTCCTCGAGCTTCCGGATCTCTTCCTCCTCGGCGGGTGTCCCCCTCATCAACGCAAGGGCAGCTTTGCGCGCCTCCACCTGCTGCTCTAAGGACGCACTCCAGGCCTGGAGCTCCCATGCGTGCTTCTCCGCAGCCTCGCGACGACGGTCAGCCTCGCGAGCCTCCTCCAAAGCTCGGGAGCAAGCCTCATGAGAGACCTTAAGAGACGCCTCGGCCTTCGCGTTGTCAAGATTGCGCTGATGGCGGCCGAGGTTGATAGCCACCTTCAGCTTATGCCTTTCCTCCGCCAACCGAAGACCCTCAGCCTTGAGGCACGCGTTGACGTCCGCGAGTTCACCACCAAGCCGGTTCATCGCACCCATCGCCTCCTGGAAGAGCTCGTGGTGAACAACGCTCCATTCATGCTCAAACTCAAGCGCACGGCCCATCTCGTCCTCCACCACGGGGGCTGCAGACGAGGCCTGAGGCGGCGCGCCCCCTCTTAGCAGGGGGCTGGGGGCTGGCACTGCCCCAGGCGCCAGGCAGGCCTCACGAAGGGCCCGAACTAGTCGGGGCCCGCTACTTAAAGGGGAGCCGAAGACCGAAGCCAACCAGCCACCGTCCATGACCAGAGGAGGGGTCCTGGGCACGTCCGCCGAGCTCCGAGCAAGGCCGCGAAGGAGGCGCGACGAGGCCGCGGGTTCAAGGCGCCGTGAAGGCGAACGCGCCTCCCCAACCGACCCCGCACCAGGGGCGGAATGCAGGCTCGGGGCGCTCAAGGCCAGCGGGTGAGTCGAGGAGAGAGGAGGCCGCTCCTCAGGAGATACAGCGGCCTTGGCAGAAGGGACCTTGAAGGTCCACCATCAGGAAGGAAAGCAGCACACAAGAAACCACAAAGATGCAGTACTTACTCATCGACGGTGATGTACTTCCTCCGCTTCAACGGCCCGAAAATACCACTGCTGCCGCTCGGGGATCCCTTCCTCTTGCGGAGCTCCTCGAAGTCCACACAAAGTCAACCGAAGTGCTGGACGTGGCAACCGGCACGGGGCGCAACCGGAGAAGCGCTCGAAGGGACAGCTTCAGGGGCACCGAGCTGAGGAGAGCAATCAGGCACCGTCTCACCACGACCCCCTGAGGCCTCAGGAGCTTTGGCCTCAGGAGCCGCTTACTGCATCGCCTCCGCAACCGATGCCCCAGGGGAAGAATCATGAGCTCCCAGGGACGACGCCCCGAGAGCCCCAGGCAGCCTCTGCACCTCAGCACTCGGGCCACCAGCCTCCGGCGGTGCTCGCGCCCTGCATCCACACTCGGGACGAGCTCGACACCAGCAGCGAGGAGGGGAACCACGTTGACGGGGTTCTCGCGGGGCCCCACCAGGCCATCCGGGCGCAGCCCCCACTCATCAAAGGAAGGCATGTGCTCCACGAATTTTGCCTTGTTCGAGCAGCGGTACAGCAGACAGCTCTTCTCAGGCATGTCGTCCGACAAAGGGACATCCGTCAGGACCTCGAGCACAGTTCACCGCGTCTCGAGAGGGAGCCCAGACTCCTGAATTCTCATGTGGTCCTTGCTGTTGAGCAAGGTCCACATCGGGCGACAATGGCGTTGAAGCGGAGCGACTCGGCGCTGGACGAACTCCTTCACCACCATAGGCACAGTCACGCCAAGGTCTTTCAACCTCTTCAGCCTGAGCTAGACGGAGAAAAGGCGAGGGCTCGCAAGCTTCTCATGGCCCTAGCCGGAGTTGGGGACGGGAGGCGACGACAGAGACGAGAGCAGGGGGCTGAGCACCCCCATGTCTACATACACCCATCGAGTCCGAAATCTTCCCGCAGGCGGCGGGAGATCAAAATCGATCCTCGAGCCAGCCCTCTCTGCCACGGCATGAAAGCTCAGGCATCCAGAGCTCTGCTGGGGGTCAATCAGGTGTAATGAGAAGAAGTGGCGGAGAAGGGCCACGGAAGGAGCAATGCCCGCCATGGCCTCGCAAACAAAGGCGAAGACGGCGAGAAGGGTCCGGATTGGGGATCAAGATGCAATATATGGATCTGATAATGTTCGAGCACTGCGTTGAGGAAGGCGGAGAAAGGGGGAACCAGGCCAGCCCAGAGAACGTTGATGAAGAGAAGAACCTCGGTGACTGCCCTGTCAATATGAGCTCGGGACGCAGGCCAGGCCACTGTCCCTCCCCACTCATTGAACCAAGAGGCGAGCATGGGGCACACCTTGCCCATGGCCTCATCGTTGAGCACCAGCGATCGACCAACCACAGGCTCGATGCTGGAGACGTGCTGACCAAAGACAGAGGTTTCTTCCCCTTATCTGCTTGTTTCTGCGCCATGGCGATGGAGTGGGCAGAGCTCGAGTCAGATTGAGAGAAGGACCAGAGTCTTGGGGAAGTAGAGGAATTGGGGGAGTATGGCACTGGCGATGGAGGAATAACTGTGTAGGTTACAGTGGCCGCCTAGCTAGGCGGATTCCAAGGCAGCATGGGGAAGCGGAGACGCCCACGTCCAATCAACCGCCACGCGTCGAGCAAGGCCGCAGGCTGTGGGGGCCCGCGGCACTCCACACTAGCCCTTTGGCTTCGCCTCGAAGCCAAGTCCGAGCGCGCCTTGGGCCCGGGGGCTACTGTCGGCGTTCTGGGAACGGGGTCCCAGACTTGCTCGCTGGGCACTGGCGTAGCTCATGAAGGGCCCGTATGGCCCATCTTCATCAACAAACATTCAAGACCCTCGCGAGGCGGACGATGCAAGACCTCCTCAAGAGCGGCCTCACCAGGCTGGCTCGCCAGGGGCGGAGAGATCAAGGCAAGGCAAACCTCGTGGGGTTCTCATGATGTGAGCCATGATGATCGAGACCAGGCGGGCGCCAAGCGGGCGCCAGCGTGCACAGTGTCCTTGTTTCCTCTTTGGTGCTAAGGAGGCAAGCGCAGGCGCGGAGTACTGAGGCGTCAAGCAAAGGTTTCCATATCAGTGCAACGAGACCAAGACCAACAGGACGGCAAGACAGAGGTCACCATGGAGCCCAAGGCGACGTCACCACCAGAGCCTTTTGTAGGCAAAGACTGCTTTTGTCAGGATAAGCTGTACTAGCTGTCCCCTTTCAAATTGGCCGTTGTTGGCTCCCTTCCCGCTCGATATTTGGGGAGAGGACCAGGGCCTATATAAATAGGACTAGCCACCACCGTAGGAGATAACTCATTCGGAGGCATCTCCTCTGGCCTTGAGCAATCCTCAACCACACAAGCACAAGAACACCTCAACCTCAGGAGGCTGTTCTTCCCCTTGAATTGTTCACCCTCAGCCCAAGAGGCAATCCACCACCACCACACTGGAGTAGGGTATTACACCACAACGGTGGCCTGAACCAGTATAAATCTTGTGGCACTTGTGTTGCGAGTTCTTTGAGTCAGCCCTTGAGATCTTAGCGAAGCTAGGACGTGGATTGTTAGGGGAAATCTTCGTGCGCACCCCAGTGTTCGAACCTTGAGGGTTTTTTTGGAACCCATGACCCGACAACCAAGACCCTCATTGATGGCGGCACAGGGCTCAACGTCCTGTCCGTCGAGATGTTCGATAGCCTCCAAGTGCCATATGATCAGCTACAGCCTACCAAGCCTTTCTCAGGAGTGACCGATGGCTCCACTACAAAAATAGGGAAGGTCCGCCTCCCTGTCACCTTCGGCCAGCATAAGAACTACCGCACCGAGCTCATCGACTTCGATGTCGCCCACATTCGCCTGTTGGACAACACCATCCTTGGGTATCCTGCCTTGGCCAAGTTTATGACAGTGACCCACCACGGCTACAACGTCCTCAAGATTCCCGGGAGCGGCGGCATCATCACGGTCCCCTGTGAAAAAAGAGATGCGGTGTTGATGCGGAGCATCCTTCCATCATCCCCATGGACTCTACATCGACACATCCAACCCCACGAGGACCCATGACGAGAGCTCGAGCACGTGCTATTCAATCCGAGGTTAACTCTCTCCTTGTTGAACTTCACTTTGACCCACTTGAGACATGGCTACTACCTCAAACGGAGATGCTTTGTGTGCTCAGGTACCAGGTAAGCAACCCAGGAGAAGGAACGGTGCAAGACGGACATCAAGATCAAGGAAGCATTCGCCTACTCGAAGGACGGTACAACCGCCCAACAACCGCCGGGCGGAACAACCGCCTACTACCGCCCAACAACCGCCGCCATTCGGTGATCAAGCGGTGCAGGCGTCGCAGATAAAGACCGGATGTACCGGTAATTCCCAAATGACCGGAACAACCGCCCCACGACCGTACAACCGCTGGGACCCCGACGACCAGCTGCAGGTTAACACTGACCCCGGCGGTAGTACCGCCTTCCTCGACTGGTACTTCCGCTCTCCCTGGATCGCCAGCGGTACAAGCGCCACCTCGACCGGAACAACCGGCCTGTCTGTGCACAGGGCTCGGGCATGAGGCCCATGTACCCCTTCACTTCGCCCCCATTTGCACTAAGACTATAAATATAACTCACCTCCTAGTTAGGGTTAGCTTTGGTTTAGCTCATGTTTGTGTGAGAGCCTTGCTCATCCACTTGGTTACTTCTCCTGAGCTCGGGACCTCTACGGAGAAGATCCCCAAGCGGATTCAAGACCCCCTTCTAGGGTGGACCCCATCAAGACCTCCTCTCGGAGAAGAACGGCTACTCGTGTATCCTTACCTTTGTTGATTGTGGATCATATGTATCTCTTTGTGTTCGGTGATCTAGCACTTGTGTGATTGATTCCTTGTTGGCTGAGTGATCTCTCTCTCGTTTCCTCTGTGTTTCTCTTTGTTCTTCCGCGTGATTCTTCGTGTTTTCTAGCTTGATTTTGTTGTTTTCGTCCTAAATCCGAAAATCCCCACCAAAAATAGCCCCCAAATATTTTTTGTGATTTGTTGGTGTGATGAAATTTTGTTGGATTTGGTCCATGGATTTGTGTTGCTACGTGTGGATCTAGCTTTCCCCACCCTCCCCACCTCTTTCCTTCCACGAAATCCACCCAATTTTTCCCCCGAAATCCTCCATTTCCGCCACAAAATCGCGCCCCGTTTCGTTCTGTGTCGAATCTCGACACGAGCGGTACAACCGCCCTCCGGCGGTACCACCGCTGAGTACCTCGGCGGTACAACCGCCCGTCCGAAGCGGTACTACCGCCAGGCCAATTTCAGCATTTCGAAGTTTCACCATTTTCAGCATAACTTCCACATCCGAAGTCCGATTTTCGCGTTCTTTAGCTCGTTGAGAAGCTATTGACATCCCCCATCCACCACCACTTTTCCATTTCCACCATTGTTGCTTTTGGTCTTTGAGAATTTGAGTTGTGGTTCCCGTGTCCTATTGTGTTTCGGCTATATAGGTACGGTTCGACGTCAACATCACCACCGCTCATCTTCGCCAAGGACTCATAATCGTCAAGGACGGTAACCTCGACGACATCTTTGTAATCTCTCGCAATTGCATTGATACCCACATGGCCTTATTTTGGCGTAGCTTACCCATCGAGACTAGCCATTGAGTATTGCCGGCAACGTGACTTGTGCACATTAGTGATCATACTCCATAGCATACATACCATACCACCGTGGTGCATATCTTGGGATCCATTTGTGTGTCACAAAGTTGTCATAGCATGCACAATTGCTATCTTGGTTAGTGAAGTTTTGCATGAGAAAAGAGCTCAAAAGTGAAAGAGCCACCCAAGCTTTTAAGCAAAGAGGAAAGATTAGCAAAGAGCTTATGAGCAAGAACCATAGCATCATACTACATTAAGATTGTCATATTGGATCATCTTGGATCATCGCACTGAAATACCATACATATAGCATACGTGGAATAGAGATAGTTGCATTTTTGCATAGTAGGTTGTGCACAAGTTCCGTATCCGCCTTTTGTGCAATCGTGCTAGCGTCTCTCTAGTATTGTGCAACAAGAGCATTTTTGTGGATTCCACATTTTGGCTCACTTTTGGTTTGCACAATCCCACTTATCTATTTGCGTGTGTGTTTCCGTGTACCACTATTTGCTTGGTCTACTTGTTGCATTTGCAAATTTGTGTACCTTTTCCCAACATTATTGACGCTCACTTACAATTGCATCAAATTTTGTGCCACCATCCTCACCAAGCTCCACCATAAGCTTTTATTTGTGTAGGTGTGAGAACCGACAAGGATTGGTACCAATAGTGCTATTTCATTGTCCGCATTTGAGTGAACTTGATTCATCATCAACATCGGTCAAAGGTACATTGGTATAAGTTCTTCTCCTTCTACCACTCACATTTTTGCTTGGAATGATGGATAGGCCAAGTACTTCTACCAACCCACTCTTCATCGAACAAACGACGACATGTCATCATACGTCACCAAGAACCACCTCTTTGGTGCACAACGGCGTTGCACCAAGAACAACAAGCAATGAGCGATCAGATCGACAATCTCGCCACCAACTTGCGACTCTCCGAGCAACGACAAGAGACTACTTCGACAACAAGTTCGACGCTCACAAGCAAGAGAATGATGCAAGAATGGACGAGATCCGCGCCTTGATGAGAAACCGCATCATTCCACTTCTTCATCATCAAGACGGAGCCGCCGAGTCGACACTCCGATGACACCTTCTACGACTCAAGTACACCTACTTCGAACACTCTTCGTCGTGCCGCACGTCAAGACCGTCATGCATCTCGCAACCCGCTACATGACAAGCATTCACAAGAGCAAGTTGATGAACAAGTCCCTCGTCCTCAATCAAACCAAGACGCTTTTTCTCAAGCTCGAGAACGACAACGACTACGGCGCCAAGAGGAAGAACGAGCGCGTCTACACCAAGACGAACAAGACCCCAAGGCTCAACGTCTTCAACAACAACAACGTGAAGCGCAAGCTCTTGAGGCGCAACGTGCCCTTCAAGAATCAAGTCGAGCCTTCGCCAACCGCAATCGCGAACGGTGCAACCAAGAGGAAGCCCTTCGAGAAGAAATCCAAGAGAGGAACTACCAACCTCATGGACAACCTCAAGTTCCTCAAGCTCCTCCACAAGCTCGTCAAGCTCCACTTCAACCTCAAGTTCAACAAGAGCAAGTTGATCATGGTCTTCCTCCACGCCAAGAGCAACATGAAGATGATTGCAATCCACGTCAAGGGCATCATCATCAACATCGCCAACAACACAATGAAGAGCAACGCTACGGAAAGCTAAAATTCACCATGCCCAAGTTCAATGGAAGCAATGACCCCGAAGACTCCAAGGTCTTGACTCTTCAACATCAACAAGAAGACGACCAAAGATGCCACATCTTCCACACAAAGGCCGGCATCAACGGAAGATCCGTCAAGGTCATCATCGATGGAGGTAGTTGCCACAACTTGGCAAGTGAAGAACTATGTTCCAAACTTCAATTGGTCAAGAGGAAGCACCCACACCCCTACAAGGTTCAATGGCTAAGGACTCCAAGACTATCTGAGTCGAGCATACGGTCCAAGTCTCCTTCAAAATTGGTGCTTATGAAGACACGTTGGAGTGTGATGTGGTCCCAATGACCGTTTGCCACCTACTTCTAGGTCGTCCATGGAAATTCGACCGCGGTGTCATCCAAAATGGGCGCACCAATCACCATAGCTTTAAGATGAAAGGGAAGGAATATGTGCTATGACCTATGTCTCCTACTCAAGTGATAGCCTACAAGCAAGCCATCCATCATAGAGACAAGAGTGAGAAAGTGATCCACCAAAAAGTGAGTGAGAGCCACAAACCACACTTGAGCGCCTCTTCGCCTAGAGAGAAAAACCTCATCCTATTTGCCACCAAAAGTGAGATGAGAGAAGTGTGTGAGAACCCATCGAGTGTGATGCACTTTGTCCTTGTGTGCAAGGATGGAGAACCAAAAACTAACACCATTCACGAGCTACCTTTGGTGTTTCAATCTCTTTTGCAGGAATTTCAAGATGTTTTCCCCAATGAGCTACCTCCGGGTCTACCTCCTCTACGAGGCATTGAGCATCGAATCGACCTCATCCCCGGAGCGCCACTTCCAAACAAAGCTCCATACCGTTTCAATCCCGAAGAAACCAAGGAGATTCAACGGCAAGTACAACAACTAATCGACAACGGTCATGTACGTGAAAGCTTAAGCCCTTGTGCCATTCCCGTTATACTTGTGCCTAAGCCCGATGGAAGTTTCCGCTTGTGTTCCGATTGTAGACCTATAAATGCTATTACTTAAGCTATAGGCATCCCATTCCTCGCTTAGATGATATGCTTGATGAACTTAGTGGAGCCAACTTTTTCTCAAAAATTAACCTTAAAAGTGGCTATTATCAAATCCGCATACAAGAGGGTGATGAATGGAAAACTGCTTTCAAAACCAAATTTGGTTTATATGAGTGTTTAGTGATGCCTATGGGTCTATCGGAGGCTCCCGGTACTTTCGTGCGTCTTATGCATCATGTGCTTCGTCCTTACATTGGAGTCTTTGTTGTGGTTTACTTCGACGATATTCTTGTGTTTAGCAAAACCATGAAAGAACATCTTAATCATGTTAGGGCTGTTTTGCAAACCCTTCGCAAGGAAAGTCTTTATGCAAACATGAAAAAATACACATTTGGTGTTGACAAAGTGGTTTTCTTGGGTTTTGTAGTATCCTCAAAGGGTGTCCATGTTGATGAATCTAAAATTGAAGCAATTAAAACTTGGCCCCAACCCACCAATTTGCAACAAGTGCGTAGCTTTCTTGGTCTTATGGTTTTTATAAATCGCTTTGTGAAAGATTTTAGCACAATTGCCGCTCCTTTGCATGCTTTGAGTAAGAAGAATACTCCTTTTGTTTGGGGATCTTTGCAATCCACCGCTTTTGATGAGCTCAAGTCTTTGCTTACTCATGCTCCGATTCTTGCTTTTCCTAACTTTGATAAAACTTTTGAGGTTCATTGTGATGCAAGTGGTACCGGAATTGGCGGAGTTTTGATGCAAGAAAAACGAGCCATTGCATATTTTAGTGAAAAACTCTCCGGTGCTCACCTTAACTATCCCACATATGACAAAGAATTGTATGCTTTAGTGCGTATCCTACATGTTTGGGAACATTATCTTAGACCTCATGAGTTTGTCATCCATACCGATCATGAAACGCTTAAGTACTTAAAAGGTCAAACTAAGTTGAACAAGCGTCATGCCAAATGGAGTGAATTTATTGAATCTTTCCCATATGTGATCAAGTACATTAAGGGTAAGGAAAATGTAGTTGCTGATGCACTTTCACGCATATGCATGCTTGTCACTCAACTTGAGTTGAATGTTATTGGTTTTGAGCATATAAAAGACTTATGAGCATGATCCATCTTTTGCTATTCCTTATGCTAAGTGTTTGACGCATACTTCTTGGGAACAATATTACATCAAGGATGCTTACCTTATGAGAGCTAACAAACTATGCATTCCCGAGTCTTCTCTTCGTTTGCTCCTTTTGCAAGAGGCTCATGGAGGCGGACTCATGGGACACTTTGGACGTGACAAGACATTCGCCACGCTCTCCAACAACTACTTTTGGCCCAAGATGTTCCACGACGTCTCACGCTTCACCAACCGTTGCTCTACATGCCGCAAAGCTAAGTCTAAAGCTCAATCCCACGGTCTTTACATGCCCCTTCCTATTCCTTATCAACCTTGGGAAGACATTAGAATGGACTTTGTACTTGGTTTGCCGAGAACTCAAAATGGAAAGGATTCCGTGTTTGTTGTTGTGGATAGATTTTCTAAGATGGCACATTTCATTCCTTGCAACAAGATAGACGATGCTTCACATGTTGCAAATCTCTTTTGTAGGGAAATCTTGCGACTCCATGGAGTACCAAAGACAATCGTCTCCGATCGTGACGCCAAGTTCTTGAGTTACTTTTGAAGACCCTATGCGCCAAGCTCGAATCAAGCTCTTGTTCTCATCGGCATACCATCCTCAAACCGACGGCCAAACGGAGGTGACGAACCGCACACTATCCACTCTACTTTGTGTATTGATCAAGAAGAACATCAAGGAGTGGGAAGCATGTCTACCCATCGCCGAAAGTACGCCTACAACCGCAAGACATTCGACTACCGGCAAGTCCCCTTCGAGATCGCTTCACGGCTTCAACCCGTTGTCCCCATTGGACATTCTACCTCTTCCTCTACAAGAGCGCACCAACATGGATGCGAGTGCACGGGCAAGCTACATCAAGAAGATGCATGAGGATACAAGACAAACCATCGAGCGCCAAGTACAACGACTAGCGACCAAGCTCAACGTCAACAAGCAACCCATGGTCTTCAACAATGGTGATAGTGTGGCTACACCTTCGCAAGGAACGCTTCCCCAAAGAACGCAAGTCCAAGCTTCTTCCTAGAGCCGATGGACCTTTCAAGGTGCTAGCACGCTACAACGACAACGCCTACAAGATTGAACTCCAACGAGACAAGTACACCGTGAGCGACATCTTCAACGTCAAAGACCTCTCGCCTTTCCATGGTGATGAAGATTTTGATCCGAGGTCGGATTTTCCCAAGGGAGGGGAAATGATGCGGAGCATCCTTCCATCATCCCCATGGACTCTACATCGACACATCCAACCCCACGAGGACCCATGACGAGAGCTCGAGCACGTGCTATTCAATCCGAGGTTAACTCTCTCCTTGTTGAACTTCACTTTGACCCACTTGAGACATGGCTACTACCTCAAACGGAGATGCTTTGTGTGCTCAGGTACCAGGTAAGCAACCCAGGAGAAGGAACGGTTCAAGACGGACATCAAGATCAAGGAAGCATTCGGCCAACCTGGAAGGACCGGTACAACCGCCCAACAACCGGCCGGGCGGAACAACCGGCCTACTACCGCCCAACAACCGGCCGCCATTCGGTGATCAAGCGGTGCCAGGCCGGTACAGCACCGGATGTACCGGTAATTCCCAAATGACCGGAACAACCGGCCCCACGACCGTACAATCACTGGGACCCCGACGACCAGCTGCAGGCTAACACTGACCCGGCGGTAGTACCGCCTTTCTCGACCGGTACTTCCGCTCTCCTCGATCGCCAATGTACAACCGCCACCTCGACCGAACAACCGCCTGTCTCACAAGACAGGCTCGGGCATGAGGCCCATGTACTCCTTCACTTCGCCCCCATTTGCACTAAGACTATAAATAGAACTCCCCCTCCTAGTTAGGGTTAGCTTTGGTTTAGCTCATGTTTGTGTGAGAGCCTTGCTCATTCACTTGGTTACTTCTCTTCGGAGCTCAGGACCTCTACGGAGAAGATCCCCCAAGCGGATTCAAGACCCCCTTCTAGGGTGGACCCCATCAAGACCTCTTCTCGGAGAAGAACGGCTACTCGTGTATCCTTACCTTTGTTGATTGTGGATCATATGTAT
This sequence comes from Aegilops longissima, assembly GCA_021605205.1. Lineage (NCBI taxonomy): Eukaryota > Viridiplantae > Streptophyta > Magnoliopsida > Poales > Poaceae > Aegilops > Aegilops longissima. Next base: position 529,644,845 of record CM038677.1, on the reverse strand, counting down.
ATCTTTGTGTTCGGTGATCTAGCACTTGTGTGATTGATTCCTTGTTGGCTGAGTGATATCTATCTCGTTTCCTCCGTGTTTCTCTTTGTTCTTCCGCGTGTTCTTCGTGATTCCCCGTAGGATCCACTCCAAACGTGAAAGATCGTCCACATAGGATTCCGCCCTACATCAGGTGTGCTCCCTCGAGCGCCCTTACCAAGCTGCAGCGGTCGAAGACCCCAACAATGAAGGCACCATGTACCCTCCTGAGGCCATCCCCAAGAAGAAGAAGCAGCTACTCCACCCAGGGCCTCAGGAGAGCGGCGTTTCCAGCGGCACCACCTCAGGATCTGCGCCCGTAGCCGGGGCGCCTCCCTCCCTTGCATAGGAAGGCGCACCCGACGCCCTCCTCAGGCTGGGCTCGGGGGCTCTCTTCTAAAGGTCCTTAGACCTAGCCAACGTCACGAGGGAGGCGCTCGGGCACCATGTGGATGCGTGCTTTGCCGCACGTTTCCCTCAAGAGGGCACAGGGCGTGGAGTGCCTAGTGCTCAGGAGTTCATCACCAAGGTGACCCAGGAGCTTCAAGAGGAAAGGACCATACGAGGCGACCGCCGCCCACCACCCGGTGCAGCCCCCCATCCTGGCGAGGACGGCGGGCTACGCGTCTGCATCGACATCCTAGGGTTCAACAGGGCTGCATCTCAAGAGCGCTTCTGGCCTTCGCGCGTTGGTCGGTGCGAGGGTCCATCTCACAACTATGTTCTCATGCCCTTCGGCTCGCCGAACGCGGCTGTCACCTTCCAGCGTCACTCACAGAGCATTTTTGTGGTTGAGGAGGCCAGGCATCACGCAGTCCTGACGGAGATGGCGACGGTCCTCCAGGAACCACCCGAGCCCCAAGAGCCTCCTGAGGCTCAGGGCTCTGGTGGCTCGTAAGGTGTGACTCCTTCAGCACGCACCTTCAGCTACTTCAACACTTCTTCGATAACGGTACCAAGTGACATTTTTCGATTTACTCAGCTGGGAGCGCCCCTCGGGCTGCATCATTCCCAGGTCGCTCGGGCCTGTCCCTGTAGTGCGTATCTTTTTGCATCTTTACCTTACTCTGTTGGGGGCGCCCCTCGGGCTGCATCATCCCCAGGCCGCATGGGTCCGTCCCCGCGGCGCGTATCGTTCTTGCATCTACTCGAACTAGCTTGTCTCCTTGCATGAGTTTCCTATGATTATCACCTTCCTGATTACATCTCGCGGCATCCCGTGTTGCCGACAGATCTCCTGTTTACCCCGCGACGAGAACTCCACATGTCGGCACGACGCTTGTGCTCGGGTCCATCCCTGCAACGCTGATAAGCCTGAGAGATTGAGCTCTGGCTTGCGGCTCGCTCCACGCATGTCACCTCACCAGATCCTCAGTGCCTTCATCTTCTTGTGGGACAATCAGCAGCTGGGTAGCCAACGCAATTATGGGCTATATTACCTCTTCAACTAAATCGCATGAATCTTTGGAGCACTAGCTACAGGTGGCCCCGTCAGCTCGTTCCTTCTTTCATGCAGTTCGCTTGCGCGTGAAAGGGGGGCGCTCCTGAGCATCACGCCTCAGAAGCTCTTACCGACTCTCCAGCCCTCACCCCCTAGCCTTGACCACGTCATCGCGACCTGGCATACCAGCGGCGGCTGAGCCTTGCTCGAGGGTTGGGACTCGAGAACACAGAGCACCCAAGAAGGCATGAGAGGGGGGGGGGTCTAACGTGGGCCTGACCTAGTAGCACCACCATTGCTGACTTGCGAGCCGGGCGCGGCACAAGGAATCGACTCAGGATCACTAAAGATAAGTCACACATTCGAGCCAGCCCAGCGCTATGACACAAGATTTCTAGCTCTAGCAGCCTTGCTACAACAACGCCACCTACCATTCTTGCCTTCAGGGAGTTGCTTGCACGCTAAAGGGGACCCCTTGAGCGTCGCACCTTAGGAGCTCTTACCGGACCTCGGGCCGCTCATCTCCTGGCCTTAACCACGGCATCGCGACCTGGCATACCAGCGACGGCTGAAGCCTGCCTAGGGACTGGGACCTGTCAGCATAGAGCGCCAGGCTACCGCAAGGTTGGAAGGGGGGACCAAGCCGACGCAAGACACGCAAACATAAATGTTCGTAATGAGAATGACGTTGACACAAAAGGCACTACAGATTCTTTACACACCCCCGTGAGGTTCATCTCGATTCCTCGCAGGGAACAAAAGGAGAAGGCTATCAGAAGCCGTATCTACGGGCGTCGCTGCCGACGCCATCATCAACAGTGGGCCATGGGAGGCCGACGCCAACACATCCGGATCAGCGGCGACGGCGAGCAGCCGCCGCCGCTGCGCTTCGGGCACGACGGGAGCTTGGGGGCACGTAGCTGTCGTCACTCGTCTCCGGAGTCTCGTCAGGATCAGGAGAACCGCTGGATTCCTAGGCGCCATCACTGCTGCTGGAGGAACTGCCGGCAGGACCAACAGCGGGGCCGGCGCCAGCAGCCGTGCCGTCCTGGTGGCCACCTCCCGAGAAGCATTCCAGGCGGCGGCCTTCATCATCGAAGACCTTGAAGAACAGCGTGGAGGCTTCGTCGTACTCGAAATGGATGGCGAGGGCCCCCTCCTCGCGGCAGATGCGGGCGACCTCACCCCATCCGCGGGTCATGAAGATCTTGCCCGGGGAGACGACCTCAACCTCTGCTCCCGTTGCCGGGGTGTCGCACCCGTCTTGCTGCAGCCACAGCTCGAGTGGCCCCCTCAGCGGCATCTCTGCAGTGAAGAATTGCGGGAATCGGATCCATGAGTGTGGTGGCATCGCCGCCCACACCACGAGTTCACGCGAGGAGCCCTCGGCGTGAGTTCACGGGGCGGCAGCGCGCACCACCACAACATGGCTACCACGGCCATGGTGCGAGCGGCGCGAGCCACTGCCTCCCCCTCCGAGGCTTTGCGCCTGGGCGTACAAGGGCACCGGGAAGCCGGGGGAGGCCGCTCGTACCAAGGCCTCGTCACCTCTCACCCCACGACAACATCTCGGGAGCGGGCCAGCCTCTTCTTCGGTGGGAGAGGCCCTAGCTCTTCGCAGGGGGTTTTCCCCTTCTCAACGGCGGAGAATCTCCGTATCGGTGCCATGGGTGTCGCGGCAAGGCAGTGAAGCAAGGACGAAGAAGAAGAAGCAGACGGAATGGAGGAAGAGATGGGCAACGGGGGCTCCGCCCCTCTCCTCATTTATAGCCAGGAGGAGGCCAACCGTCGACCTCCACGATCGCACGTAATGATGTTTTTTCTGCATGTAGCAGGGACTCGTCAAGTCAGGCAGTTTCCGAGGCTGCGTGGGGAAGCGGAGACGCCCACGTCCTGTCAATCGCCATGCGTCAATCAAGGCCGCATGCGGTTGGGGCCCGCGGTGCTCTGCACTTGCCCTTTGGCTTCGCCTCGAAGCCAAATCCGAGCGCACCTTGGGCCGGGGGCTCTTGTCTGCTGCGGGAACGGGGTTCTCAGACTTGCGTGTTTACGCCCATGGCGTGGTTTCTACTAGTGGCCCCATGACGCCCATCTTCGTCAGCAACAACTCAAGACCCTCGCGAGGGGCCAAACCTCACGAGGCGGACGACACAAGACCTCCTCAGGGGGTAGCCTCGCTAGGCTGGCTCGCGAGGAGCGGAGATATCAAGGCAAGGGGCACCTCGCGAGGTCTGCGTGACGTGAGCCATGACGACCGATGCCAAGCGGGCGCCAGCGGCGCAGAGTACCAATTTCCTCTTTGGTGCTAAAGAGGCAGGCGTAGGCGAGGAGTCCCGAGGAATCAGGAAAAGGTTTCCATATTGGTGCAACAAGACCAAGACCAGCAGAACGGCAGGACGGAGGTCACCACGGAGCCCACAGCAGCGTCACCACCAGAGGCTTTGACAGTCGAAGACCACCTTTTGTCAGGATAACTTGTACTAGTTGTCTCCCTTCAAAATTGGCCGTTGTGGGATCCCTTCCCGCCTAACATTTTGGGAAGAGGACCAGGGCCTCTATAAATAGGACTAGCCACCACCATAGAACAGAGAAGGGATGGGGGATCAGAGCCATTCCATCCAAAGCCACCACACCAGCTCACCCAGCTCAAGAACACCACAGGAGGCTGTTCATATCTTGTGATTGTTCATCCTCAGCCTACAAGGCAATCCACCACGTCACACTGGAGTAGGGTATTACACCACAACGGTGGCCCGAACCAGTATAAACTCTCGTGTCTCTTGTTCCTTGGGTTCGGCGAGCTAGGCCTTGAGATCGTTGTGCGTGTGAGCTAGGAGAGAGAGTGCTTCGTGTGCACCCCAGAGTTTGAACCTTAAGGGTTTGCCGGAACCTCCGGCTGTGGAAGCTCGACGCCGTCGATGATGTCAGGGTGCAGCGATAACTCGCCGGCGGTGATGGCAACCTTTGTCTCCATCTCCACGCCGTGCTCCGGTGCTTTAGCAGCCCCGGCGTCGCCACTCCCTCCGATGGGGTGCTTTGGCAGCATCCTCATACACTGGCGGCTATGAGGACTGAGAGCGGCGTCGAGGATGCAAGCGGAAAGAGAGGATTGTGTGTGTGGCGAGGATGGGGGGTGCGGCTGCTTGGGCGCACCATTAATATGGAGTAGTGGGAATTGTGGGAGAGAGGCGGGCGGCGGTCAAACTAATGGCTCGCCTCCCGGTGAGCCTGCGCACTGGACTGCTGGCATGCCTACCAAAGTTTCACACAGCTACTCGCACACCTCCCGATGACGCTGCCCAGCAAGCACGCCTCCGTCAATTCACACACCTGCACGCACGCCTCCTGGTCTACCTGCACGGCGGACTGCTCGCATGTCTCGTCAACTCACGCCTGCTCGCACGGCACACGGGTCGCGCGGCGGCACGTATATTGTTTTTCTATTTGGATGATTAATGTTGTCACTTTATTGCTTAATCGAAGCATGGCACGTATCCATTGTTGGTCTAACGCTCACGGTTCGAATAAATAATCCGTTTGGGATATTGGTTCCCAACTACTAGTAATCTCCGGTTTGTAATTAGATAAAGATTACATCAAAACTGGTCTCAAATTTGACAAAAAAAGTACAACGCCACTTTGTATTGGTGTCCATATGACAACACAATAAGTTTCATGAACTTCAAATAAGTTTTGGAGGTACTAGAATTTAAAAATCAAGATTCTCAATGTTTGAAATTTGTTGCACGGGGAGTAAAGATGCACCAAGTGAGACACATGTGTTTTTGCAATCCATTTAGGTGCACTGTCACGTGTGCATGTAACTCAAATTTGATTTTTGCACATTATACCCATAGAAAATCAAACAATTAATGTACTAAAACGTCTTAATGATCTTTGTTTTTTTCGAAATTAAAACGTCCATCCTTTGGTAACATATGTTCACCACAGGATAATTAATTTAACACGCATCGTAGTTGCGGTGGATTCACTGTGTGTGTGTGGGTGTGTGTGGGTGTGTGCGTCTGGGGGTGGTGGGTGGCTCGCAGTACACTACGAGTTGTGAGCCACAATGTGGGTTGGCCGTTTTGTTAGGCAGGCCGGTGCCACATCAGAGTCGTGAATTCATTATTTAAAACATTACACAACCCTTTCATACATACATGTTTTGGCCACATGCAGTCGATGGTTGTCCTACACGACACTCGATACTCGCGTGTGACGCTTTCTGTGGGCCCGTGAGGTCGGTGTCCATCACTTTGACGAACAGCCGGCAGTGAGGTTAATTTGACCAGCAAGGTAGAATATTTTTTGTTTGTGTTATGGTGGTATATAGTACGCGTCGAAGAGGTGGGAGTGGACTAGCATATATACTATACGTACGCGTCCGTGAACAAGTACACCTCACTCAGTGTCGGGACTTTTCGGTTTCCAAGGCACGTGCCACATCAAAATTGTGAAATTGGCTATTCAAACATCACACAACACCTATTTGGACCACATGCATGCACTCGGTGGTTATCCTAGCTAGGACACTCACATGTGACACCTCCATTTGTGGGCCCACGAGGGCATCGTCGATGCAGGCATGCATCACTTTGACCTACATGGGGAGAGGTTAATTAATTTCACCATCGATGAGGATTCTTTTGGGTTGTGCATATTACAGCAGGAGCATATAGTTTGCGGTGAAGAGGGGGGAAGGGGACCATCATATGTAGTACGCTTCATGAACCTCGCTCTGTGTGGGTGCATGGTTTACGGTTTTTGTGGCATGTGCCACATCAAAGTTGTGCATTTTGGGTATTCAGCATATATATGTTTGGCCCACATGCAAAGCGGTGGTGGTTGTCCTCTCGCAACCACTTAAGCGGTTATCAGCGATATCGATGCTTTCCATCTATGGGCCCGCTTGGTCCATCACTACTTTTTGCCTGACAACAAGAGAGGTTAATTTGACTTAGGAGGGGATTATTATTTTTGCTTGTAATACAGTATATATATATATAGGTCATGCTCTGGGATGACATGCATGATACATTTTGAGCACACACACACATGCATGTGTACGCATGAATCCCTCCCATCGAGTCGAAGTGGCTAGTACAATGACACGTCATGAACAGATCTCGCTCTGCGTGGGGAGCTAGTGTATGATTTTTGACGCACACGCCACATCAATGTTGTGAAATGGTATTCAAACATGCATGCACACATCACCTCCATACATATGCATGTAGTGGTTGCCTTCGAATGGTAAACTCCCTCGCGAGGTTATCGGCGACAAGCCTATATATTTGCGGGCCTGCGTGGACATCCATGATCACCTTATGTCGGGGAAATATACAGGGGCAAGCATTTTCCCGTGACTAGTGCACGTACGAGCCAAGGACAAATCAGAGGTTGGAGAATCAAGAGATTTGAAGATCCAACATGCAGCTCAGAGAGACCAAGATCAAGCCAGAAGAATGAGATATCTGCAAGGAAAGGGCCTCCCTTGCCGGGCAGGCGAGCCCGGCAAGGGGCGAGGCCACCACCAGAACCAAGTGACCAAGACTCCCCGGCAGAGCCTGCCGGGGCTCGCTTGGGCTGAACCACCCCGCCAACCACTCAAGCACAACCCACGTAGTCAATCAGTGCGGTGTCAAGCCGCAAGGTGATTAAGTGGCAGCCATTCGCCACATGGCAGCCATCTCCTACAGAAGAAACTCACAGATGACACCCGTCCTGCGACGTGTCAGGAGAACAGATGCGGAGCTGGCGAGATAGCCCGGCAGGCCTTGCCAGGCAACCAATGATGTGACACTAAGTAGTGCATTTAATGCACCCTATCAGCCCACAGAGTTAGGTATGATAGCACTGTTTGCTATCATATCAGTGGATAATGACCACTTTACCACTGTGGTGACCCCTTAATATATAAAAGGAGGCCCATGGCACTCGTAGGAGGGGTTAGAGGGTTGGAAAATTGACAAGCCCAAGCCACCACATGCGCTTAGTCGCCACAGCCCTGAGGCAAACCTTGCCGGGCAAGTGTACTACGCTCCACCACTTTCATTCCACTATCAATACACCAAAGCAGGAGTCGGGTCTTACGCCTTGCGGCGGCTCGAACCTAGGTAAAATTGCTCGTGTGCTTTCTACCGTGCTGTCGTGTGCTGATCTGCTCTTTGTGCAACGCGACGTGTCCCCGCCGAACCAGCAAGGGGCCGCCCGGTCCCATAGGTGGCCGCGGATATCCCGCGACATCTTTGGCGCGCCAGGTAGGGGGATCGCTTGCACGAACCTGAGAGCGTGCGCAATGCGTTATCTTCATCACCATCTTCGTCTACAAATGACGCCATTGACCGTGGCGTCCGCAGCGACACGGAAGGGGAGCATGGGAAGATCCACTCTTGCATCGTGTTGTCGCTCTCCAAGGTTCACCTGGCAGCGGTTACGACCAAGGCCACGACTGATGGCAATAGATTTACTCGGTGGGTCGTATGGCTTTGGCGCCATCCGAGCACCGTCCGGAGGAAGGGGCGCAAGACGTGCATGCACGAGCTCTCTCCTTCCTATCCCTCTACCTCATCAGCAGTCAAACTGCTTTATCCTCGGCATCATCGATGTCGACGATTACCGCACGATGCTCGGTCCAGTATTTCCCCCACCGTGGGTAATTGTGAGCAAATGCGCTGGTATGAGTCTGTCGATTGATTCCCCGGCAAGCACACTTCGGCGAGGCTGCCCACATTGGACGGTCCATGTGATGGCAGTCGTCGTACTGACTCGAGGAGAGGAAAGCAAAAGGGAACGGAACTGGAGAAGCCCGCCACCGCGCCCCTACGACTGCCCGCTACAAGAAACACACACCGGCCCTTGCCGGGAATGAAGAAGCCGCCAGATTGCCTTCTACTCCTCTTGGCGCCGCGGACGCGTCGGACACACGTGGCCCGACAGATGAAAAAGAAGCTTAAAAGGAAAGCTAAGTTGGCGTTATCACTTCTTATTGATGCATTTTTTAGATACTTGCAGTTGTTTATCCCTTAACTCTAGCGAGTGTTCGTATCGAGAGAGCCCTCATGCGATGGAACCTTGGCTAGTTTCTTTGATTGCACCATCGCCCTGTCCAGAGCCACGCTCGCACGTCGATAGGCTGCATCGAGAACTACCTAGGAAAAACCTGCCGAGACGCATCCACGCCAAGATGACGGTTAAGGGCTGGACCCTTACGACTATCGCGGCAATATGATATAGGCAGGCATCCAGAGCATACATAGGAATTGAACATATGAACACAAGCATATAGAGTTCAACGGGATAAATACGCATTTAAAGATCCAACTAGGAATATCAGTGTTGCACAAACCCTAGAGATAAAACGACTAAACACAAAATACGCATCATGTTTTCAGTACAGAACCAGGCAGGACAGCTTAAACACGAAGGACCCTGTCGGCGCGGGGAGCGGCCTTCTTATCAGAAGCAGCAACGTCAGCACCCGTTGGTGGCTTCCTGAAGCCGTCGTCAAGATCGAGCTCAGGGTGGTGACAGGCGATGTTGCTCAAGACCATGAAGAGGGCGTTGTGAGCGACCCTCCGTGACTCGGTCGCGAAACGCTCGGCCCTCCCCTCATCGTGCGCCTTCAACTTGTCGACCAACTCGTCAGAGAAGATCCCCGGCTTGACGCTCGGGACCTCCTGCTCGCTGGCTGAATAGACTGGACCATCCATGCCCATCGCTGCAGCTTGGGCTTCGAGACATTCTACAACATCAACCAAGCTCTTGATCCAGAGGTTGCTCATATCAACCCGGTTCTTCAGCCTATCCTATGCATCTTGCCGGAGATGCTTGGCGTTTTCCAACTCCTTGGAGAGATGCTGCTGTCGGGATTCAAGGGACCCGACCGACTCCTCCAACAAGCCAATCCTTGCCTTCATATCAGAAATATTGTTGTTGGCGGCCTCAAGGCTTTGGGTCTTGGAAGAGAGCTACGACTGCACATCAGCCAAGTGAAGCTCTGCTTGCCGTGCCTCTTCTTTGAGTGCCTCCACCTCTTTGGCATTCCCGCCAATGTCATCATTCAGTTTGGCCACTTGCCGGTCAAGCTCAGCCTTAGTGGAAGATGCAGCATCCAAATCTTCAAGGAGCTTCTTTAGCTGGGCAGCGTGATCAGCGGCAAGGGCGTCCAAAGCAGCCTCATGCCCGTCCTTCAGTTCTTTGGTGCGCTGCTACACCAAGGTCTCCAGACTCTCATCCTTAGAACGGAGGGTGGTTTCAACATTCTCCTCCTGAAAGGAGATCTCCTGCTCCCTAGCATCCAAAGAAGCTTTGTGGTCCACCAGACGCCTCTCCCGGGCCACAACATCCTCCCTCATCATCTGAAGAGTCTCTTGCTGCCTCATGAGCACCTTGAACTACTTGTCGTGCCATTCGTGCAGCTCCAGACACTTGCCCTTTAGCTTCCGATCCACTTTATCGGAGGATTCACGCTGCACCTTGAGCTCCTGCCACTTTTAACAGTGTCGGGCCTGCATTTCCTTCACGCCTACCGCCATGGACTCTACGAAGCACAAGCCCATGGTGACGGCCACAGAGTCATCAGCTTCCTCACCTCCCAGATGCAGCAGTGCCAGAAGATGCTGAAGCTCTTCTTCAAGCTCTGGGTTTGTCAAGGACAGCCCGGGGCTCCGATATCAGGCAACAACGACACCGCAGATAGTATATTCAAGGAGGACGGAGGGGCGTCGGCAGCGCCCCCGGAAGGAGGGAGTGGGCCCATGGTTTGAAGAGGAATCTTCGCCTCGATAAGGACTCCCTCTACAGGAGCGCTTTCCAGATAATGCTCAACCACTGCCAAAGAACCTTGAGTTCCCCCGGCAGCGAGATCTTGCCCCTCGGTAGCCGCGACCTTCGCGGCCTCATCTGTAGCGGACCTCCCTATGTCCGCCACCACTTCTAGCAAGTCTGACTCTTTGGTCTGGGGGGCTGCAGATGGAAGGGGCCAGTTAATAAACAAAGGAATGGAAATCTCGAAGCAAGTAAAGAAACCAGTTGAGGCAACCAGAGTATAAAATAAAAGAAGAATTAAGCTCGGTACCTGGAGAGGTTTGCCGGGCATGGATCTATGTTTCCCCGGTGTTGGAGATATTACTACTAGGTATAAACCGTCCAGGAGAGGCCGGATTATCCCTGTAATAAGTTATATATATTGGAAGCCCATGAAGACAAGGAGGGTGGCGCTTTATGAAGGCCCAGGGCCCGAAGGCGGATTAGGGCCCGTAGGTGTAAACCGCCATATGATATGTAACTTGTGTTGTAAGATAAGAAAGAGTAGAGACCGAGCCGGACATGTTTATGAGCCGGCCTCGGGATTCTGTAAACCGCCGGGCGTCAACCTGTGTATATAAAGGGACGACCCGGCGGCGGTTTAGGGACAACAAAAAACAACTCGAGAGCCAGACATAGCGAATTCGCTCCCTGGTCATCAAAACCCTAGCAATTCCACAACAACTGGATTAGGCCTTTACCTTCACTACAAGGGGCCGAACCGGTATAAACTCTCTGTGTCCTTTGTCCGCTTTAACCCCTTTAAGCTAACCCATCGCGATGGCTCCATGACTAAGTCCTTTCTCTAGGACATCTGCCGTGACAAAACCACGATAGTTGGCGCCCACTGTGGGGCTATCGCACGATGGTTTCAAGTTCTTAGAGGGCAGCTTCGAAGGGCTCAAGGGATACACCATGGGCCGGATGACTAAGAGTCGTCGTGGCAAACTCTACATCGACGATGCAGGCTGGGGCCCCGAGGCCGGCTCAATCGAGTACGGGAACCGGGCCCTGAGCCGGACATCTGCACCGACATCATCGAAACGGCTCAGCATGCGAGACCTGCCCGGGTTCACCCTGCCATGAAGCGTGCCTTCGTGGGAGTCGTCCATGGAGCGAAATCTGAGGTTAGATCGGCATCTAGTGGTGAGACCATCGTTTATTATGATGACGAGTCATCGACCGGAGAGACCGAGTCATTGTACCAGTTGCAAGATGGCCGGATTGGGGGCTGTTCCGATGGCGATAGTATTCCGGATCCCTTTGATCCATCGAGCCGGGTTGGGATCTTCATGGCCGGTACGCAGCCTACGCTGCACTCTTCGACAGCAGCAGCTATGATTTCCGGATCAGTAGCGGCAACAGCAGCCGGGGCAATAGGCCCTGTGCGACCGCCGGCTCAGGTTTTGTCCGAGTTGTTTGATGCTTTGGCCACGTTGCTAGCAGAAGCTAATCCGGCGAATCAGGATGAGCATAACGCGGAAATTGCGAATGTGAAGGATCGGATAAATCAGGCTAAGGCAGACCTGGCAACCGAGGATACCAGGATAGCCGCGGAACGGGTCGAGTTGGAGGCACAGGATTACCGGCTTATGTCGAATCAGAGTGCGTCAAACGATGTCATGAGGAGAAGGTACCGGTCTCACCTGCCTCCGGTTTATGAGGCAAGGAATCTCTTCAACACACCGGGAGCAGGAACCAGTAATCAGCAAGTGGTAAACCGGATGGAGACACCTAGAGCGGGGGCGCCGGTTCAACCACGCCCGACCAGTCCACCTCGTCCGAACAATGTCCTGCCGCAGCATGTCCCAACACCACCGGGTCATTACTCTAACCCGTTGGATAACATTGTTGTCACCGCTTCACAATTGGCAGCTCTCCGGATCGAAGGCGAGTCCCCAGTAGCAGTTGAGACACGGCGGGCTAGGGAGCTTCTTCAGACAGCCTTGACTCAGCAACAGGCTTATTCATACAGCCGTGAGAGGATTCATTCCACTCCCCACCCAAGCCGGAGCTACAACAAGCGCCTTGATGAACCGGTTGTGTCAAGCAGTGCACGGAACCGTAATCCGCCCCGTGGCCATAACCCGGCGGGTGGTGGTGCGGACGCTCAGAACGTGGTGGACCAAGGAAGAGCATGTCGAGAAGCCGAGTTAGCGGCGCAGTACGCGGCCCGTCAGCTTACTCCGGTTTGTCCGACAACTTCGGTGGAGCTTCATAAAAGGGCGGTGAACTCTGTTGAACCGGCGGTGCCTCGTTACTTACGTTGGTCTAAACAACCTATTGTGTGGAGTCGAGAGGATCATCCACCTCGGGTTGATAATCCGGGTCATCTGGCATTAGTGGTGGCACCTCAGGTTGGAGGTTATAAGCTCACCAAGGTACTCATGGATGGGGGGAGTAGTATCAACATCCTTTATTATGAAACCTTCCGTTGCATGGGGTTAACAGATAAGAATCTTAAACTGTCAAACACCATTTTCCATGGTGTGGTGCCTGGTAAATCGGCGTATCCAGTTGGTAAGATAGCTCTGGAGGTTGCGTTTGGAGATGAGCATGAATCAAGATCAGAAACATTGAATTTTGAAGTGGTGAAGATCAAGAGCCCATATCATGCCCTGTTTGGACGGCCGGCTTACGCCAAGTTCATGGCAAGGCCCTGTTATGTGCATCTGCTGCTCAAAATGCCAGGTCACAAGGGAACCATCACAGTACATGGAAGCCGTAAGATCGCTTTAGAATGTGAAGAAGGTGATGCGGCCTATGCTGAGTCGGTTTGTGCGACAGAGGAGTTGAAGTTCTACAAAGACAATGTTGATCCGGCGGATATGACTTCTTTGAAGAAGCCAACTACAGAGCATGATCCGGCCTTGAAGTTTAAATCGGCTGATGAGACTAAGCTGGTTGATTTTGTTCCTGGCGATTCATCCCAGCAGTTTAGCATCAGTGCTAACTTGGATCCGAAATAGGAAAGCATGCTCATCGAGGTCATCTGTGAGAACCGGGACATCTTTGCATGGAAACCTTCTGACATGCCAGGTGTACCGAGGGAACTCACTGAGCATACTCTTAATATTGATCCCAAGTTTAAAACGGTCAAGCAATTCCTCTGCCGCTTCAATGAAGAAAGACGCAAGGCTATTGATGAAGAGGTAGCCAGGCTCTTGGCAGCTGGGTTTATCATTGAAGTATTTCATCCTGAGTGGTTGGCTAATCCGGTGCTAGTACTTAAGAAAAACGGCACGTGGCGTATGTGTGTGGACTACACAGATTTGAACAAGGCTTGTCCAGCGGATCCTTTTGCCCTCCATCGTATTGATTAAATCATTGATGCTACGGCGGGTTGTGAGTGTTTAACTTTTCTGGATGCATATTTTGGTTACCATCAGATCAAAATGGCAGTTAAGGACCAGGAGAAGACAACTTTCATAACTCCCTTTGGAGCCTTATGCTATGTATCTATGCCCTTCGGGCTCAAGAGTGCCCAGGCAACTTATTAGCGTTGTGTGCAGAATTGTCTTCATAGTCAAATCGGCTGCAATGTTCATGCCTATGTGGATGATATTGTGGTGAAATCCAGAAAAGAGGAGAAATTGATAGATGACTTAAAGGAGACTTTTGATAACCTCCGGGTTTATAAGATGATGCTTAATCCGGCCAAGTGTGTCTTTGGTGTAGCGGCAGGCAAGCTCTTGGGCTTTCTGGTGTCTAATAGGGGAATTGAAGCTAATCCGGAGAAAATCAAGGCTATTACTTCCTTGGCTAAACCGAAGTGCATCAATGATGTTCAACGCCTGGCAGGCCGGATTGCAGCCTTAAGCCGGTTTATCAGTCGCCTTGGGGAGAAGGCTATCCCTTTATATCAGATGCTGAAGAAGACAGATGACTTTGTCTGGAGTGACGCCGCTAATGAAGAATTTGAGGACTTAAAGCGGCAGCTAGCCCAGCCACATATCCTTGCTGCTCCTGTTGATAAAGAGCCCTTGTTGTTATATGTAGCGGCCAATGCCCGGGTTGTTAGTGTGGCTATTGTGGTGGAGCGCAAGGAGGCAGGAAAGGAGTATCCGGTTCAACGGCCGGTTTATTATATCAGTGAGGTGCTTATTGAATCCAAGCAGAGGTACCCACATTGGCAGAAGCTGGTGTATGGAGTTTCCATGGCGAGCCGGAAGCTTAAGCAATATTTTCAGGGTCATCCCATCACTGTGGTCAGTTCTGCTCCTTTGGGGGATATAATCCAGAACAGGGAAGCAACTGGCCGGGTTGCCAAGTGGGCCATTGAGCTTGGACCTCATGGGTTAAAATATATGCCTCGCACGGCGATCAAGTCCCAAGCACTGGTGGATTTTATCAATGACTCGACAGAGTTACAGGCGCCAGAAGAGAATACGGATCATACTTATTGGACTATTCATTTTGATGGGTCCAGGCAATTGGAGGGCTCGGGGGCTGGAGTCATATTAACTTCCCCACGAGGTGATAAGTTTTGTTATGTTCTCCATTTAATGTTCCCTTGCACTAACAATGCAGCTGAATATGAGGCTTTACTCCATGGTCTTCGAATGGCTAAGGAGATGAATCTAAGCCGGGTTAAGTGTTTTGGTGACTCCGACTTGGTGGCTCAACAAGTGTCTGGCACTTGGGATTCCAAGGACCCACTTATGGCAGCATATCGTCGAGAGGTGGATATTGTTGCCGGTCACTTCAAAGGTTATCAGGTTGACCATGTGGACCGGCGAAACAACGAAGCGGCAGACGCTTTAAGCCGTTTGGGTTCCCAACGTAAACCGGTTCCACCCAATGTTTTCCTGGATGTTTTGCATAATCAAATCGGTCAAGCTACCTACGGACGAGGACTTGGCTGTCCCTGATCCGGAGGCTCGGTTGGTGGCGGCTCTTCATGTTATTCCAGATTGGACCATCCCATATTTGGCGTATATGAATCGGGGCGATTTACCAGAGGACGAAACTTTGGCCAGGCAGATAATCCGGCGGTCCAAGTCAATGACTATTGTCAATGGAGAATTGCATCATTGCAGTGTAACAGGGGCATTTCAACGTTGCGTGTCTCCTGAAGAAGGCCGTGAGATCTTGCGCGAACTCCACGAAGGAGATTTTAGTCACCACACCGGTTCAAAGTCTCTGCTAGCCAAGGCTATTCGTCACGGTTTCTATTGGCTAACGGCTCATGCCGATGCCGAGGACTTAGTCAAAAAGTGTGATGGCTGTCAAAAATTCTCACGGCGCGCTCATGTACTGGCCCAGGAGTTGAGGAGCATTCCAATCACTTGGCCGTTTGTGACTTGGGGGCTAGATATGGTTGGGCCCTTTAAGAGATCTAAGGATAAGAAGACCCACCTTCTGGTGGCAGTTGATAAATTCACTAAGTGGGTGGAAGCAGAACCAGTCAGTAAGTGTGATGCAGCCACGGCGGTTCAATTCATCAAGTGTAACATCCCAAATTTTTAATTTGGAATGTTAAACATAGGACATACTTGCACCTCATATTTTACTGCATTTTCGTTCCGCAATCCTCGAAATCCTAAGCAACTCAAGGACCCTCGGAGAGAGTTGGGGATTTCCCGGTTTTTCATATTTGATTTTTATCAAATAATGAACCGAGAATTTTGATTTTAATTATTTTTCTCTCAGAAAAATATTTCATAAGAAAGAAATATATGAGAGGAGATAATAGGACTTCTCCAAAACAATTGAAATATTGGAGGAAAAATGTTAAAATCATTTATTTGATTTTATTTGATTCTATTTGGATTCTATTTGCATTAGAAAAATTGCACGTTTTTAAAATTGCATTTTAGGGCCAAGAAAATGTTCATCTCGTTCTAAATATTTTATTTAGACGGTGAAAATTTGTTTTGGCATTTTTAGATTTTTATTTTTATTTTCTAGGATTTTATTTCTGTCGGTGAAATTATTATAAAAAGGTCTCTACCGATCGGGCCTAAGGCCCACCGAGCCAGCCGCCCGCCCGAGCCACCACCACCCCACAGGCGCGCTGGCCCGTCGCAGCTCGGACCGAAGTCCGAGCCGGACCGCCGCCGCCTTTGCCCCTCCTCCAAGCCGCCGCCCGCCCCTTTTATATACGCTACTACCGACCCCACCACCACAACCACCGCCGCCCGAGCCACCACCGCCGCCCGCCCCTGCCGCCAAGAGCAGCCGAGCGCCGCCGCCGCCAAGCCCGTCGCCGCACCGCCCAACCCCACCTCGCCGGAGGTACCGCGCCGATCCGTCGCCGCCGGTTTGTTTAGAAACCCTAGTTTGGTTTTTTTAGATCGGTTCACCGGTTTTTCTCGGTTCTTCTAATTAGCGGAAGTTTGTCCGTACGTTCGTTTAAACGAAAGGTTTTCTTCCGTTAGTTACATATGATGAACGCTCGTTCGTTAGTCTGTTCGTCAGTTTTTCGGATTTATCTGCGATTATTTTCGATCGAGATTTCTGATCCGATCTTAGTTTCTATTTATCTTTTCGCTCATTAGTCGGAATCAGGTGATTCAAACGCCTAGAGTTTCTTCTCGAGACCCTCTTTCTGTTTAATCAACTTAAACAAGATTTTGGTACTGTAAAATTTGACTTTAGTTCAAATTAGTAAACGGATCTTGTTCCTTTCGCCGTTTGAGTTTCATTGCTTCGTTTGATTTGATTCTTTTTGCAAACCGGAGTTCTTAAGTTGAACTTTCTGGTCAACCTCTTTTATTTGAGTTTTGCGTGTGCATCTTTGCTTGTTGCTTATGTATGCTATTGTTTGTTTGCGATAGAATTCCCATAGTGCGAAGCGTGTTACTACAAGTCTCTAGGATTCGCGGATCATCAGCAAGGAAAGTAACACATTGATCATACTCTTTCCATACCCAGTTTTTATGCATTAGTTCCAATCCTCAAACACTGCATTATTAGGATGTCATTAACTTGTGGGTTGGGAAGTAGTTATTGAGGTAGAACCTATTGCCCTGTTATTATTCAAACCCTTGGGAGTTACTTCTACGCGTTGCTTATATTGCTATGCTATGCTCGTAGAAGTGGTTTGGGTTTGAGTGAAATCCATGATAGATGTGAGATTGTTAACTAATGGTTCAACTTAAGGTGGCAACTTAAATTAACATCTGGGTGGATTGAGGCACCTGGGGAACCCAGTGTTGTCTGTTTTTTTGGAAATCCCGGGGTACCCGTGTGATCTTCCTATGGACCGCCACCCAGGCTTAAAGGGAACTGAGATGATTCATGCTAGAAACTTCCGTGTGCAGCCACAAGCTATTGTGGGCTCTAGCATAGTTGAGTAAGTTACGTGAAGCTCTTGAAGAGGTGGATCAGCAGGTAGTGGGCTTTGTAGGTTTGGTATGGTCTACCCGGAGTAGAGAGTTAATGTTTCTGAAAGACTGTGTCTCGGTCATCCGTTTATCAAACACCATGTAGTGCGAGAAATCAAACGGAGGCGATCGAGTCTTGTGGGGAAAAGTGCGCAAACCTCTGCAGAGTGTACAATCTAATCATGGTTAGCCATGTCCCCGGTTATGGTGTTTGGGTTATCACATGTATCTCATCACTCTTAATTAATATTGTTGGGTTGTTAATTACTCTAATTGGGATTGAGTTTTGGACATACCTTCTCAATGTTTCAACCACCATGATAGTTAAATTAAAATCTATTCCTTTGTTGTAGGGAAAAATTTGCTTTTCGCAAAACTATACCCATAGAGCTTTCCACCAGCCAAATATGCATGTAGTGATAGTATTATCCTGTTCTTGCTCTACTGTGTTATATTGCCAGCATATTCCATGTGCTGACCTGTTTTCGGGTTGCAACGTATTATGTTGCAGACTTTTCAGACGAGGAGTAAGGTTCGTTAGGTCGTTGCCATGCAGCTCAGCTATGCCGTTGGAGTTGATGGACTCTATCTTCCAAGCCTTCCGCTGTTATCGCATTAGATGGCCTTAAGCCATATTATTGTATTAAGTTCTCTTTTTGAGACATTCGATGTAATAAGTGTGTGATTGCTACTCTGTTATAAATCCTTCGAGTACTATGTGTGTCAGCATTACTGATCCAGGGATGACACTCAAGCACAGAGACTTGGCCGCTTGAGGTCGGGTCGCTACATCAAGAAGGCGATTTTCCGGTTTGGTTTTCCACACAACATCATAACTCATAATGGAACTAATCTGACCAAGGGTGCTATGAAAGAATTCTGTCAACGAGAGCACATCCGGCTTGACGTATCATCAGTGGCTCACCCCCAATCTAATGGTCAAGCGGAGAGAGCCAATCAAGAGATCTTGAGAGGCATCAAACCCAAGCTCATGGTTCCTTTGCAACGAACGCCGGGTTGTTGGGTGGAAGAGTTACCTTCTGTGCTATGGAGCATCAATACCACGCCCAACAGATCTACGGGTTACACACCTTTCTTCATGATTTACGGGGTAGAGGCGGTTCTCCCTAGTGATATCTTTCATGACTCGCCTCGTGTGGCGGCTTATGTCGAAGCTGACAATGAGAAGGAACGACAGGAAGCACTTGACCTGTTAGATGAGGAACCTCACATTGCAGAAGCCCGTTCGGCGATTTACCAGCAAGATCTGCGTCGTTATCTGCTACCTCTTGAGCACTGCGTTGGTTTTCCCTTGAAGAGGAAAGTGTGATGCAGCAAAGTAGCGTAAGTATTTCCCTCGGTTTTTGAGAACCAAGGTATCAATCCAGTAGGAGGCCACGCACGAGTCCCTCGCACCTACACAAACAAATAAATCCTCGCAACCAACGCGATAAGGGGTTGTCAATCCCTACACGGTCACTTACGAGAGTGAGATCTGATAGATATGATACGATTATATTTTTGGTTTTTTATGGTAAAGATGCAAAGTAAAGAAAGCAAAATAAAAACGGCGCCAGAAATAGCTCGTTGTCGGGAGATTAATATGATGGAAAATAGACCCGGGGGCCATAGGTTTCACTAGTGGCTTCTCTCATGAGCATAAATATTACGGTGGGTGAACGAATTACTCTTGAGCAATTGACAGGATTGAGCATAGTTATGAGAATATCTAGGTATGATCATGTGTATAGGCATCATGTCCGAGACAAGTAGATCGACTCCTGCCTGCATCTATTACTATTACTCCACACATCGACCGCTATCTAGCATGCATCTAGAATATTAAGTTCATAAGAACAGAGTAACGCTTTAAGCGAGATGACATGATGTAGAGGGATAAACTCATGCAATATGATATAAACCCCATCTTGTTATCCTCGATGGCAACAATACAATACGTGCCTTGCTGCCCCTACCGTCACTGGGAAAGGACATCGCAAGATTGAACCCAAAGCTAAGCACTTATCCCATTGCAAGAAAGATCAATCTAGTAGGCCAAACCAAACTGATAATTCGAAGAGACTTGCAAAGAGAACCAATCATACATAAAAGAATTCAGAGGAGAATCAAATATTGTTCATAGATAAACTTGATCATAAACCCACAATTCATCGGTCTCAAAAAACACACCGCAAAAGAAGATTACATCGAATAGATCTCCACGAGAGAGGGGGAGAACATTGTATTGAGATCCAAAAAGAGAGAAGAAGCCATCTAGCTAATAACTATGGACCCGAAGGTCTAAGGTAAACTACTCACACATCATCGGAGAGGCTATGGTGTTGATGTAGAAGCCCTCCGTGATCGATGCCCCCTCCGACGGAGCTCCGGAAAAGGCCCCAAGATGGGATCTCACTGGTACAGAAGGTTGCGGCAGTGGAATTAGGATTAGGTTTTTGGCTCCGTATCTGATAGTTTGGGGGTACGTAGGTATATATAGGAGGAAGGAGTACGTCGGTGGAGCAACGTGGGGCCCATGAGGGTGGAGGGCGCGCCCAGGGGGGTAGGCACGCCCCCTACCTCGTGGCTTCCTGGTAGCTTTCTTGACGTAGGGTCCAAGTCCTCTGGATCACGTTCTTCCAAAAATCACATTCCCGAAGGTTTCATTCCGTTCGGACTCCATCTGATATTCTTTTTCTGCCAAACTCTGAAATAGGCAAAAAAAACAGCAATTCTGGGCTTCGCCTCCGGTTAATAGGTTAGTCCCAAAAATAATATAAAATTGTATAATAAAACCCAATAATGTCCAAAACAGAATATAATATAGCATGGAACAATAAAAAATTATAGATACATTGGAGACGTATCAAGCATCCCCAAGCTTAATTCATGCTCGTCCTCGAGTAGGTAAATGATAAAAACAGAATTTTTGATGTGGAATGCTACTTGGCATAATTTCAATGTAATACTTCTTAATTGTGGTATGAATATTCAGCTCCGAAAGATTCAAGATAAAAGTTCAATGTTGACATAAAAATAATAATACTTCAAGCATACTTACTAAGCAATTATGTCTTCTCAAAATAACATGGCCAAAGAAAGTTATCCCTACAAAATCATATAGTCTGGCTATGATCTATCTTCACCACACAAAGTATTTAAATCATGCACAACCCCGATGACAAGCCAAGCAATTGTTTCATACTTTATGTTCTCAAAATTTTTCATTCTTCACGCAATACATGAGCGTGAGCCATGGATATAACACTATATGTGGAATAGAATGGTGGTTGTGGAGAAGACAAAAAGGAGAAGATACTCTCACATCAACTAGGCGTATCAACGGGCTATGGAGATGCCCATTAATAGATATCAATGTGAGTGAGTAGGGATTGCCATGCAACGGATGCACTAGAGCTATAAGTATATGAAAGCTCAACAAAAGGACCTAAGTGGGTGTGCATCCAACTCGCTTGCTCACGAAGACCTAAGGCATTTTGAGGAAGCCCATCATTGGAATATACAAGCCAAGTTCTACAATGAAAATTTCCCACTAGTATATGAAAGTGACAACATAGGAGACTCTCTCTATCATGAAGATCACGGTGCTACTTTGATGCACAAGTGTGGTAAAAGGATAGTAACATTGTCCCTTCTCTCTTTTTCTCTCTTTTTTTATTTGGGCCTTTTCTCTTTTTTATGGCCTCTTTTTTTTCCTTTTTTTCGTCCGGAGTCTCATCCCGACTTGTGGGGGAATCATAGTCTCCATCATCCTTTTCCTCACTTGGGACAATGCTCTAAAAATGATGATCATCACACTTTCATTTACTTACAACTCAACAATTACAACTCAATACTTAGGACAAAATATGACTCTATGTGAATGCCTCCGGCGGTGTACCGGGATATGCAATGAATCAAGAGTGACATGTATGAAAGAATTATGAATGGTGGCTTTGCCACAAATACAATGTCAACTACATGATCATGCAAAGTAATATGACAATGATGGAGTCTATCATAATAAACTGAACGGTGGAAAGTTGCATGGCAATATATCTCGGAATGGCTATGGAAATGCCATGATAGGTAGGTATGGTTGCTTTTTTGAGGAAGGTATATGGTGGGTGTATGATACCGGCGAAAAGTGCACAGTATTAGAGAGGCTAGCAATGGTGGAAGGAAGAAAAGTGCGTATAATCCATGGACTCAAGATTAGTCATAAAGAACTCATATACTTACTGCAAAAATCTACAAGTTACCGAAGCAAAGTATTACGCGCATGCTCCTAGGGGAATAGATTGGTAGGAAAAGACCATCGCTCGTCCCCGACCGCCACTCATAAGGAAGAGAATCAATAAATAAATCATGCTCCGAATTCATCACATAACGGTTCGCCATACGTGCATGCTACGGGAATCACAAACTTTAACACAAGTATTCCTCAAATACAAAACTACTCGAATAGCACGACTCTAATATCACCATCTCCATGTCTCAAAACAATTATCAAGCATCTAACTTCTCATAGTATTCAACACACTCATAAGAAAACATTTTAATTGGATGCCTATTATAATTAAAGCAAATTACCATGCTTTTTTGTAGGACTCTCGAAATAATCTAAGTGAAGCATGAGAGAACAATAGTTTCTATAAAACAAAACCACCACCGTGCTCTAAAAGATATAAGTGAAGTACTAGAGCAAAAACTATATAACTCAAAAGACATAAGTGAAGCACATATAGTATTCTAATAATTTCCGAATCACATGTGTCTCTCTCAAAAGGTGTGTACAGCAAAGATAATTGTGGTAAACTAAAAATAAAAGACTCAAATAATACAAGACTCTCCAAGGAAAACACATATCATGTGGTGAATAAAAATATAGCTCCAAGTAAAGTTACCGATGGAAGTAGACGAAACAGGGGATGCCTTCCGGGGCATCCCCAAGCATTGACTTTTAGGTGTCCTTAGATTATCTTGGGGGTGCCATGGGCATACCCAAGCTTAGGCTCTTGCCACTCCTTGTTCCATAATCCATCAAATCTTTCACCCAAAACTTGAAAACATCACAACACAAAACTCAGCAGAAAATCTCGTGAGCTCCATTAGCGAAAGAAAACAAAAGACCACTTCAAGGTACTGTAATGAACTCATTATTTATTTATATTGGTGTTAAACCTACTGTATTACAACTTCTTTATGGTTTATAAACTATTTTGCTAGCCATAGATTCATTAAAATAAGCAAACAACACATGAAAAACAGAATCTGTCAAAAACAGAACAGTCTGTAGTAATATGTAACTAATGCAAACTTCTTTAACTCCAAAACATCTACCAAAATAGGAAGACCAAGAAAATTTGTTTATTGATCAGAAGAAATTGGAATCAGTACTTTATCATGTTCTGGTGATTTTTAACAATTATTTTCGTGAACAGAAAGTTTCTGGAATTTTCAGCAAGATCAAATAACTATCATCCAAGAAGATCCTATAGGTTTAACTTGGCACAAACACTAACTAAACACAAAAACACATATAACCAGAGGCTATATCAAAGATTTATTAAATAATAGCAACGAAAAATATTGGGTTGTCTCCCAACAAGCGCTTTTCTTTAAAGCCTTTTAGCCAGGCATTGATAATTTTAATGATGCTCACATGAAAGACAAGAATTGAAGCACAAAGAGAGCATCATAAAACACGTGGCAAACACATCTAAGTCTAACATACTTCCTATGCATAGGCATATTATAGAAAAACAAATTATCATAGCAAGCAAAAACTAGCATATGCAAGGAAGCGGAAAGGAACAATAGCAATCTCATCATAACGAGAGGTAATTTAGTAACATGAAAATTTCTATAACCATATTTTCCTCTCTCATAATAATTACATGTAGGATCATAAGAAAATTCAACAATATAGCTATCACATAACATATTCTCAACACGATCCACATGCATGCGAAGTTGACACTCTTCCAAAATAGTGGGATTATCATTAAATAAAGTCATGATTTCTCCAAGCCCACTTTTATCAAAAATTTCATAAGATTGAATATTATCCAAATATGTGGGATCTAAAGTTGACACTCTTCCAAACCCACTTTCAATATTATTTCAAA
The DNA here is from genome assembly GCA_021605205.1 of Aegilops longissima. Taxonomy (NCBI): domain Eukaryota; kingdom Viridiplantae; phylum Streptophyta; class Magnoliopsida; order Poales; family Poaceae; genus Aegilops; species Aegilops longissima. The sequence goes on along the minus strand of CM038677.1, from coordinate 529,621,116 downwards.
CACTACTACCAATCTTATATTCATCATGGGGCTTAAATAAATTTTCAAGATCATAAGAAGAATCTCCCCAATCATGATTATTGCAACAGGTAGTGGACGTAACAAAACTAGCATCCCCGAGCTTAGGTTTTTGCATATTATTAGAATACTTTAGATCAATATAATTTATAATTAAATCATTGCAATCATGCTTTTTATTCAAAGATCTATCGTGAATCACTTCATAAAGCACTTCATCACAATTTTCAGATTCACGGATTTCAAGAAAAACCTTATAAAGATAATCTAGTGCATCCAAATCACTAGGAATTGGTTCAACATAATTGGATCTCTTAAAAAGATTGGCAAGCGGATGAGGATCCATAGATATTAGCTTCACTGTTTAGGAATAAATACTCAACTATTTCAACCAAACGAGCAAACGAGCCAAGTAAGACATCAAAGCAAACGAAAAGACGAACGGAAAAAGGGCGAATAAAACGGCAATGGTGAAGTGGGGGAGAGCAAAACGAGAGGCAAATGGCAAATAATGTAATGCGGGAGATAAGGGTTTGTGATGGGTACTTGGTATGTTGACTTTTGCGTAGACTCCCCGGCAACGGTGCCAGAAATGTCTCGTTGAACGGGAGTCCAAATCTTGACTTGACCTTGCGTAAGACTCCCCGGCAACAGCGCCAGAAATCCTTCTTGCTACCTCTTGAGCACTGCGTTGATTTTCCCTTGAAGAGGAAAGGGTGATGCAGCAAAGTAGCGTAAGTATTTCCCTCAGTTTTTGAGAACCAAGGTATCAATCCAGTAGGAGTCCATGCACGAGTCCCTCGCACCTAAACAAACAAATAAATCCTCGCAACCAACGCGATAAGGGGTTGTCAATCCCTACATGGTCACTTACGAGAGTGAGATCTGATAGATATGATAAGATTATATTTTTGGTATTTTTATGATAAAGATGCAAAGTAAAGAAAGCAAAATAAAAACGGCGCCAGAAATAGCTCGTTGTCGGGAGATTAATATGATGGAAAATAGACCCGGGGGCCATAGGTTTCACTAGTGGCTTCTCCCATGAGCATAAATATTACGGTGGGTGAACGAATTACTCGAGCAATTGATAGAATTGAGCATAGTTATGAGAATATCTAGGTATGATCATGTATATAGGCATCACGTCCGAGACAAGTAGACCGACTCATGCCTGCATCTACTACTATTACTCCACACATCGACCGCTATCCAGCATGCATCTAGAGTATTAAGTTCATAAGAACAGAGTAACGCTTTAAGCGAGATGACATGAGGTAGAGGGATAAACTCATGCAATATGATATAAACCCCATCTTGTTATCCTCGATGGCAACAATACAATACGTGTCTTGCAGCCCCTACTGTCACTGGGAAAGGACACGGCAAGATTGAACCCAGAGCTAAGTACTTCTCCCATTGTAAGAAAGATCAATCTAGTAGGCCAAACCAAACTAATAATTCGAAGAGACTTGCAAAGATAACCAATCACACATAAAAGAATTCAGAGGAGAAACAAATATTTTTCATAGATAAACTTCATCATAAACCCACAATTCATCGGTCTCAACAAACACACCGCAAAAGAAGATTACATCGAATAGATCTCCACGAGAGAGGGGGAGAACATTGTATTGAGATCCAAAAAGAGAGAAGAAGCCATCTAGCTAATAACTATGGACCCGAAGGTCTGAGAAATACTACTCACACATCATCGGAGAGGCTATGGTGTTGATGTAGAAGCCCTCCATGATCGATGTCCCCTCCGGCGGAGCTCCAGAAAAGGCTCCACGATGGGATCTCACGGGTACAGAAGGTTGCGGTGGTGGAATTAGGTTTTTGGCTCCGTATCTGGTAGTTTGGGGGTACGTAGGTATATATAGAAGGAAGGAGTACGTCGGTGGAGCAACATGGGGCCCACAAGGGTGGAGGGCACGCCCAGGGGGTTAGGCGTGCCCCCTACCTCTTGGCTTCCTGGTAGCTTTCTTGACATAGGGTCCAAGTCCTCTGGATCATGTTCGTTCCGAAAATCACATTCCCGAATGTTTCATTCCGTTTGGACTCCGTTTGATATTCTTTTTCAGCGAAACTCTGAAATAGGCAAAAAAAAACAGCAATTCCTGGCTGGGCCTCCGGTTAATAGGTTAGTCCAAAAAATAATATAAAAGTGTATAATAAAGCCCAATAATGTCCAGAACATAATATAATATAGCATGGAACAATAAAAAATTATAGATACGTTGGAGATGTATCATTATCACAGCCGTCGGGTTAGAACCAGAACTTTTCAAGAAGGCGATCTGGTCCTCCGACTCATCCAGGATCAGACTGATATGCACAAGTTATCCCCGCTTTGGGAAGGACCCTTTATGGTCAGCAAGAATCTGCATAACGGGTCATACTACCTTATATATGTTCGAGAGCACAAAGACACACGTAAATCGGAGGAGGAGACCCATCGGCCATGGAATATCGCTCATCTTTGGCCTTACTATACTTGAGCCACAGGCTCTATGTACATAGTTATGACAATGTATATATTATGATCAATATAATAAACCGGAGCCTCAGCTAAAGCGGGGTATCTGTTGTTTTTCTTACATCATGTGTGCTTACATGGGGGCTTCTATTTATAAAGTGGAGTCTGGTTTATCCACTGATCCAGCTTATAAAGCCATATATAAAAATCACTTGGGGGCTTGGTCGTATTCGAACCATAGCTACACCTCTTGATAGGCGTAAGGCCACCAGAGATCACTTGGGGGCTTGGTCGTAATCGAACCATAGCTACACCTCTTGATCGGCGCAAAGCCACCAAGGAAATTAATTAGGGGCCAAAGATAGTGTTGCAAAAGCACAACTCAAACATAGGCACCCACTGAGCACAGCTCAAAATATTGCTTGGGGACTCTTTGCTTCGCAATGAACAAAGAGTCTACACTTGTAATAGGCTATCAAGCCAGGCTTGGAAGCCAGGTGTACACACCTAAAACCCTGGGTTATCCTGCCTTTTTAAGTAAGCCACTCCGTCTAGGTAAACCTGGTATGACCCGCCGAACGTTTGACAAGTCAATCTCATAGACCCTGTGTAACATCCCAAATTTTTAATTTCGAATGTTATACATAGGTCATCCATGCATATCATATTTTATTGCATCTTCATTCCGCAATCCTCGAAATCCTAAGCAACTCAAGGACCCTCGGAGAGAGTTGGGGATTTTCTGGTTTTCATATTTTGATTTCTATCAAATACTGAGAACAAGGATTTTTTATTTTAATTATTTTCTCTACGGAAAAATATTTCATATTAAAATATATGAGAGGAGATAATATGACTTCTCCAAAATAATTGAAATATTGGAGGAAAAATGTTAAAATCATTATTTGGATTTTATTTGAGCTTATTTTGAATTTTATTTGCATTAGAAAAATTTGCATGTTTTTGAAAATTGCATTTTAGGGCCAAGAAAATGTTCAACTCGTTCTAAATATTTCATTTAGACGGTGAAAATTTGTTTTGCCATTTTTAGATTTTTATTTTATTTTATAGGAATTTTTCTGTCGGTGGAACTATTTAAAAAAAAACACATGGCTTACAAGACCCGACTAGGCCGAAACCCAACCAGCCAGGCCAAAGCCCAAGCCGCCGCCGCCTTCCTTCCTTGCCGCGCCAGCAGAGTCCGGCTCGGACTCCGCCGCCCTGCCCCTTCCCAAGGCACCGGACCCCCCTCCTTTAAATACCACCCCTCTAGCCACCACCGCCACCACCGCCTCCCACCGCCTCGAGCCGAGCCCGAGCCGCCGCCGCCCGAGCCCCACCCGAGCAGCCGTCGCCGCCAGAGCAGCCGCCGCCGCCACCTCGCCGTCGAGCCCGAGCCCCGCCGGAGCCGAACGAGGTAGCCGCCCCGCTGCCGGGTTTTTCGAAGAAAAACCGTTTCGGTTTTTTTTAAACCCTAGATTTTGTTTTATTTTTTCTCGAGATCGGTTTATTTCTTCGGTTTATTTATTTAGCGAGCGTTTGCTCGTTCGTTCGTTTTAACGAACCTGTTCTTCGTTTAGGTTCAGATAACGAACGTTCATTCGTTAAGATGTTCGTCGCTTTTCTTTTCTTGGATTTATTCCATGATTTTTCTGATCGTGATTTCCGATCCGATGTTCGATTTAGTATAACTTTTCTCTCGTTTATCGGAATCAGGCGATTCAAGCGCTTAGAGTTTCATCTCGAAAACCTCTTTCTGAATAATCAACTCAAACAAGTTTTTGTCTTAGTAAAATTTGACCGTAGTTCAGATTAGTAAACGGATCTTATTTCTTTCGTCATTTGAGTTTTGTTGCTTCGTTTGGTTTGATTCTTTTTGCAAACCCGAGTTTTTCAGTTGAACTTTCTGGTCAACCTCTTTTAGTGGAGTTTTACCTGTGCATCTTTGCTTGTCGCTTATGTATGTTATTATTTGCTTGCGATAGAATTTCTGGAGAGCGAAGCGTGTTACTACGAGTCTCTAGGATTCACGGATCGTCAGCAAGGCAAGTAACACATTGATCATACTCTTTTCATACCCAGTTTTTATGCATTAGCTCAATCCTCAAACATTGCATGATTAGGATATCATTAATTTGTGGGTTGGGAAGTAGTAGTTGAGGTAGAACCTATTGCCCTGTTACTATCAAACCCTTGGGAGTTACTTCTACGTGTTGCTATTATTGCTATGTTATGCCCGTAGACGTGGACTGGGCTTGAGTGTATCCATGACAGATGTGAGATTAATAATTAATGGTTTACTTTAAGGTGGCAACTTTAATACACATCTGGGTGGATTGAGGCACCTGGGGAACACAGTGTTGTCTGGGTTTTTTTGGAAATCCCGGGGTACCCGTGCGATCTTCCTATGGACCGCCGCCCAGGCTCAAAGGGAACTGAGATTATTCATGCTAGAAACTTCCGTGTGCAGCCACAAGCTATTATGGGCTCTAGCATAGTTGAGTAAGTAGCGTGAAGCTCTTGAAGAGGTAGATCAGCAGGTAGTGGGTTTTGTAGGTTTGGTATGGTCTACCCGGAGTAGAGAGTTAATGTTTCTGAAAGATCGTGTCTCGGTCATCCGCTTCTCAAACACCATGTAGTGCGAGAAATCAACGGAGGCGATCGAGTCTTGTGGGGAAAAGTCATAAACCTCTGCAGAGTGTACAATCTAATCATGGTTAGCCGTGTCCCCGGTTATGGACAATTTTGAGTATCTAGTACTTGAGTATTCACATGTATCTCATCACTCTTAAATTAATATTGTTGGGATGTTAACTACTTTAATTGGGATTGAGAATGCTGTCAACCATTCTCAATGATGTTTCAACCACCATGATAGTTAAGTTAAAATTTATTCCTTTGTTGTAGGGAAAAATTGGCTTTTCGCAAAATTATAACCATAGAGCTTTCCACCAGCCAAACATGCATGTAGTGATAGCATTATTCTATTCCTGCTCTACTGTGTTATATTGCCAGCATATTCCATGTGCTGACCCGTTCTCGGGCTGCAACGTATTATGTTGCAGACTTTTCAGATGAGGAGTAAGGTTTGATAGGTCGTTGTCGTGCAGCTCAGCCATGTCGTTGGAGTTGATGGACTCACTTTATCTTCCAAGCCTTCCGCTGTTATCGCATTAGATGGCCTTAAGCCATATTATTGTAATAAGTTATCTTTTGAGACTTTCGATGTAATAAGTGTGTGATTGCTACTCTGTTATAAATCCTTCGAGTATCGTGGTATGCACAAGACATCGATCCAAGGATGACACTAAAACACAGAGACTTGACCATCTGAGGTCGGGTCGCTACAAGATGGTATCAGAGCACACGCTGAGTGTAGGACACGACCACTAAGATAAACCATAGGTCACTCTTCTCTACTCATTTATGACTCCTCTCCATTTTTCCACTCTTTAGGATGACGGAGATGAAGAACAAGTTTGCCCAACCCGATGAAGACACACCTTTTGGACGCCACTTAAAGGTAGTCACTAGGCACTTAAACATTGGAATACCAAGCTTCACCGGGACGTAAAACGCCACTCTACCAGAAGAGGAGCGCTGGATGATTCAAGTACAAGTTCCAGGAAGGACATCCTCGCCAACTTCTAAACCCATAGAATTTTCTTTCGAAGCACCCACCTGGAGTCTAGGCAAGAGCATGGCAGCCCACATTACCATGGGACACATTGGAGAAGTATACAACAGGGAGCTTAAGGACACCATCTATCAAATATGTGGGCGCCGAGACGAGCAATGGGAAGTAATCAGCACCAAGAAGGATAGGTCCATTGCAGCTTTCATCCAGGAGCTAAACCAGCACATTCGACGTCAGGAGAACCAAATGTGTGCAGACATGATGGAGTTGAAGAAGGCGAAGACCAGGATCATCGAGCTGGAGGAAGAACTCAAGTTTACACGCGATGGATACGAGGAAGAAATCAAGACACTAATGGAGAAGAACGACGACCTAGTTAAGAAGATCGGAGTATTCATGGGAGGATCAGCACCGGAAGAAGAGGAGGAAGATCCCACTTGCCCGGACAACTACATCATCATCAACGACATCGATTCCGATCCAAGTGATGATGACTACGAAGACGAAGCTAGAGCAGACATCATGGAGTCCTCCACTGATCAAAATTTCTAGATGACCACCATATAGCAGTAGTATTCCCCCATGTAACTGATAGTAGTTGAGCACTTTTGCGATAGTCCTAGACCGTTTGTATGCCCTTGCTTGATTGATTGAGTGAAATGATTGTGTTTGCCTCATATGCATATGGGTATTGTTCTCTCATTAGACCACTTTCTATTCTAATATCTTCCCTCTAAACCCATCAGATGCCTCCGACACATGACACCGGTTTTGTTTTCCCACCGGAGCTCACCCAGTTGATCCAACAGCAGAATGCCTTGATGCAATTGCTAGTTCAGAACCAGGGCAACAATAACAACAACAACCCTCCGCCAGTGGACAATTTAGCCCGTTTTCTGAGGTTACAGCCGTCGGTGTTTTCCAGCAGCACCGAGCCAATAGTTGCTGATGACTGGCTACGCCGTATTGGAAGGGAGTTAACCACCGCAGGATGCATGGATGCTGAGAAGGTGCGCTTTGCCGCACATCAATTGGATGGACCAGCAGCCGCATGGTGGGAGAATTACACGGCTACTTTTCCTATAGCCAATGTCACTTGGGACCAGTTTCAGCAAGCCTTTCGCACGGCCCATGTCTCAACTGGAGCCATGCAGATGAAGAAGCGTGAGTTTCGCAACTTACACCAGGGGAACCGTACTGTGGCTCAGTACGTGGATGATTTTAGTAAGTTATCACGCTATGCCCCTGATGACGTGGCCACAGATGCTGCGAAGCATGAGAAGTTCATGGAAGGGCTGAACGATGAGATGAGCATGCAGTTGATGGTGGCAACTTTCAACAACCACCAGGAGTTGGTAGATAAGGCCCTTATGATTGAAGGAAAGCAGCAGCAGATTGAGAGCCGTAAGAGGAAGTATGGACAAGGGAAGTATAACTCAGGAGCTCAACAGAAGCCCCGTTTAACCCCGAACTCGGGAGGACTTGTTCATAACCATGGAGGTCACAACCATACTGGAGGGGGATCGCATAACCACAATGGTGCGAAGAATAGCAATGGGAATGGAGTTAATAACAATCAGAACCGCTCCAACCCATCTACACCCGCCAAAAGAGACCTAAGTCAAGTTACTTGCTATAAGTGCGGGAAGACTGGGCACTATGCTAATGACTTCCCTGAAGGAAGGAATGGGAACGGAAATGGGAGCGCTGGGAAGAAGCCAAATCCATTCAACAAAGGACAAGTGAACCATGTTAACGTGGAGGAGGTTGAAGAGCAGCCGGATGCGGTAATAGGTAAGTTTTTGGTTAAGTCATTTACCGCTCTTGTTCTTTTTGATACTGGTGCATCGCATTCATGCATATCAAGGGGATTTGTGGATAAGTTTAAGTTACCAACCCAAACCCTTAGGACCCCTCTTTTAGTGAGCTCACCTGGAGCAGAGTACATGGCTAGCCGATGGTGCACCCAGATACCCCTAACCATTGGCACACATGTTTTTCCGTCTGACCTAATTATCCTGGAGTCGCAAGGATTGGATGTGATATTAGGTATGGACTGGATGTCAAAGTATGGAGGAAGCATTGATTGTGCTAGCAAATCAATTTATCTTACCACCCCGGAGGGAAAAAGGATTAAGTATGTATCTAGGCATATGCCTAGGAGGAGCCAAGTGAATGGCCTCAAGGGAGTTGAGCAGGAGGAAGTGCCTGTAGTAAAGGATTACCCGGATGTTTTCCCAGAGGAGTTACCAGGCATGCCCCCGGATCGAGACATCGAGTTTTTGATAGAGTTATTGCCAGGTATAGGGCCAATATCCTAGAGACCCTATCGGATGCCCGCAAACGATCTGGAGGAAATTAAGAAACAGATCAAGGAGTTATTGGAGAAAGGTTATATTCGCAGGAGTTCATCACCTTGGGGAGCACCAGTACTTTTGGTCGAGAAAAAGGATAAATCCCTGAGGATGGTAGTTGATTACCGAGCCTTGAACGAAGTAACGGTAAAGAACAAGTATCCATTACCGATGATCAACGATCTGTTTGATCAGTTGCAAGGAGCTAAGGTGTTTTCGAAGATCGATCTATGATCAGGATACCATCAGTTGAAGATTCGAGAGAAGGATATACCAAAGACAGCGTTCACCACGCGGTATGGATTATATGAGTATACAGTCATGTCGTTTGGACTGACTAACGCCCCGCCTATTTCATGAGCATGATGAACAAGGTGTTCATGGAGTATTTGGACAAGTTTGTTGTGGTGTTCATTTATGATATTATGGTATACTCGAAGAACGAAGAGGAGCACAAGGAGCATTTATGCTTGGTTCTCGAGAAACTCGTGGAACACCGTTATACGCCAAATTCAGCAAGTGCGAGTTTTGGTTGAAGGAAGTTGGATTTCTTGGGCATGTTATATCAGGAGAAGGTATAGAAGTGGACCCCAGCAAGGTACAATCAGTCAGTGAATGGTTGGCACCCACTACAGTTGGCGTGATCCGCAGTTTCCTTGGACTCGCAGGATATTATCGGAGATTCATTGAGAATTTTTCCAAGATTGCAAAGCCAATGACTGAATTGTCAAGAAGGATACTAAGTTTAAATGGATGATGATGCGAGGCAAGTTTTCGTGGAGTTGAAGAAACGTTTGACTACAGCCCCAAAGTGCTAACACCGCCAGATATACATAATGAGTTCCAAGTTTATTGCGACGCCTCGCTTGGGACTTGGATGTGTGCTTATGCAGGACGGAAAGGTTGTTTCAGATGCCTCACGACAACTGAAGCCCCATGAATTAAATTATGCCACGACGATTTGGAGCTAGCAGCCGTAGTGCATGCGTTGAAAACTTGGAGACATTATCTTATTGGAAACCGTTGTGATGTGTACACGGATCATAAGAGTTTGAAGTACATTTTCACCCGAAGGAGTTGAACCTTAGACAAAGGAGATGGCTGGAGCTTATAAAGGATTACGATATGAAGCTGCACTATGATCCAGGAAAGGCCAATGTCGTAGCACACGCTTTGAGTCAGAAAAGTTACGCTAATATCCTTGAAAGTAAGGGATTGCCCAAGGAGTTAGCTGAGGATATCATGGAACATCGGTTGGAGATTGTTCCAAGAGGTTTCATTGCAACAATGGAGGTTCAGTCTACATTGTTGGACAAGATTCGAGAAGCTCAGAAGAATGACAAAGAGATTGCTGAGATAAAGGAGAAGATGAGCAAAGGAAAAGCCAAAGGTTTTCGAGAGGATGAGCACGATACCTTATGGTTTGAGGACCGAGTTTATGTGCCTAATAACTCAGAGATCAGGAAGTTAATACTTCAGGAGGCTCATGACTCACCATACTCGATACACCCCGGAAACACCAAGATGTATTTGGATTTGAAGGAACGTTTCTGGTGGACTGGTATGAAGAAGGATATTGCCGAGTATGTAGCTGTATGTGATGTATGTCAGAGGGTGAAGGCAGAGCATCATAGGCCAGCAGGACTACTACAGCCTATGCCGATACCCGAATGGAAGTGGGATAAGCTTGGCATGGACTTTATCACCGGGTTGCCCAGAACCAAAGCAGGATATGACTCAATATGGGTAGTAGTGGATCGCTGACCAAAGTAGCTCACTTCATCCCACCAAAACAACTTACACAAGTGCAAAGTTGGCCAAGATATATATGTCCAGGATCGATGTTTGCATGGAGTTCCGAGGACCATCGACGATAGAGGAACACACTTTACTTCAAAGTTTTGGCATCAGCTACACGCACTTTGGGGACAAGATTGAGTTCAAGACAAAGATTCCACCCATGCACGGATGGATGAGAGAGAGAGTCAATCAGATTTCGGAGGACATGCCGAGAGCCCGTGGCGCTAGATTATGGATCTAGTTGGGATGACAATTTGCCTTACGCAGAGTTCTCATACAACAATAGCTACCAAAGCCAGTTTGAAGATGGCACCGCTCAAGCTCAGATGGACGAGATGTAGAACACCTCGATGTGGGATGAGGTAGGAGATCGCCGCTTGTTTGGACCAGATTTGATCAAAGAGTCGGAGGAGAAGGTTAAACTAATCCGAGACAGATTGAAGATTGCTCAGTCCAGGCAGAAGAGTTATGCAGATTCAAAACGCAAGGAAGTAACTTATGAAATTGGAGATAGAGCCTATCTGCGAGTATCACCCTTGCAAGGAGTGAAACGTTTTGGAGTTAAGGGAAAGTTAGCTCCAATATTTGTAGGACCGTACCATGTTTTGGAACGGATGGGAGAAGTTGCCTACAAGCTGGAATTACCTGAAGGATTGTCAGGAGTTCACGATGTGTTCCACGTATCACAGTTGAAGAAGTGTCATGCTGAGATGGCCGATATACAGCTAAGAGATACAGTGCCCCTAGAGGTGATACAGTTGGATAGTAATTTGACCTATGAGGAGAAGCCAGTAAAGATTCTTGACTTTGACAGCCGAGTCACCCGCAGCAAGGTTATCAAGTTTTGCAAAGTTCAGTGGAGCCACCATACCGAGGAGGAAGCCACCTGGGAACGAGAAGATGATATTCGCAAGGACCACCCGCACCTATTTTCTAGTTAACCCAATCTCGAGGGCTAGATTCATCTTAAGGGTAGGTTTGTAACATCCCAAATTTTCAATTTGGAATGTTATACATAGGTCATCCATCCATATCATATTTTATTGCATCTTTGTTCGCAATCCTCAAATCCTAAGCAACTCAAGGACCCTCGAGAGAGTTGGGGATTTTCCGGTTTTCATATTTGATTTCTATCAAATATCGAGAACGAGGATTTTTATTTTAATTATTTTCTCCGTAAAAATATTTCATATTAAAATATATGAGAGGAGATAATATGAATTCTCCAAAATAATTGAAATATTGGAGGAAAAATGTTAAAACCATTATTTGGATTTTATTTGAGTTTATTTTGAATTTTATTTGCATTAGAAAAATTTGCACGTTTTTGAAAACTGCATTTTAGGGCCAAGAAAATGTTCAACTCGTTCTAAATATTTCATTTAGACGGTGAAAATTTGTTTTGGCATTTTTAGATTTTTATTTTATTTTATAGGAATTTTTCTGTCGGTGGAACTATTTAAAACAAAACTTCACACAAGGCCAAGACCCGACCGGGCCGAAACCACCAGCCAGTCGGCAAGCCGCCGCCGCTTTTCCTTCGCCAGAGAGTCCGGCTCGGACTCCGCCGCCCTGCCCTTCCCAAGGCACCGGACCCCCTTCTTTAAATACCACCGCCTCTAGCCACCCGCCGCCACCGCCGCCTCCCACCGCCGAGCCGAGCCGAGCCGCGCCGCCCGAGCCCCGCCTCGAGCAGCCGCCGCCATCCCGCCGTCGAGCCCGAACCCCGCCGGAGCCCCACCGGAGCCGAACGAGGTAGCCGCCCCGCCGCCCGGTTTTCCGAAGAAAAACCGTTTCAGTTTTTTTTAAACCCTAGATTTCCTTTTATTTTTTCTCTAGATCGGTTTATTTCTTCGGTTTATTTATTTAGCGAGCGTTCGTTCGTTTTAACGAACGTGTTCTTCGTTTAGGTTCAGATAACGAACGTTCGTTCGTTAAGCTGTTCGTCGCTTTTCTTTACTCAGATTTATTTTATGATTTTTCCGATCGCGTTTTATGATCCGATGTTCGATTTAGTATAACTTTTCGCTCGTTTATCGGAATCAGGCGATTCAAGCGCCTAGAATTTTGTCTCGAAACCCTCTTTCCGAATAATCAACTCAAACAAGTTTTTGTCTCAGTAAAATTTGACCCTAGTTCAGATTAGTAAACGGATCTTATTTCTTTCGACGTTTGAGTTTTGTTGCTTCGTTTGGTTTGATTCTTTTTGCAAACCGGAGTTCTTAAGTTGAACTTTCTGGTCAACCTCTTTTAGTGGAGTTTTACATGTGCATCTTTGCTTGTCGCTTATGTATGTTATTATTTGCTTGCGATAGAATTCCCGGAGTGCAAAGCGTGTTACTACGAGTCTCTAGGATTCACGGATCGTCAGCAAGGCAAGTCACACATTGATCATACTCTTTTCATACCCAGTTTTTATGCATTGGCTCAATCCTCAAACATTGCATGATTAGGGTATCATTAATTTGTGGGTTGGGAAGTAGTAGTTGAGGTAGAACCTATTGCCCTGTTACTATCAAACCCTTGGGAGTTACTTCTACGTGTTGCTATTATTGCTATGCTATGCTCGTAGACGTGGATTGGGTTTGATTGTATCCATGACAGATGTGAGATTAATAATAAATGGTTTACTTTAAGGTGGAAACTTTAATACACATCTGGGTGGATTGAGGCACTTGGGGAACCCAGTGTTGTCTGGTTTTTTTTTTTGGAAATCCCGGGGTACCCGTGCGATCTTCCTATGGACCGCCACCCAGGCTCAAAGGGAACTGAGATTATTCATGCTAGAAACTTCCGTGTGCAGCCACAAGCTATTATGGGCTCTAGCATAGTTGAGTAAGTTACGTGAAGCTCTTGAAGAGGTAGATCAGCAGGTAGTGGGTTTTGTAGGTTTGGTATGGTCTACCCGGAGTAGAGAGTTAATGTTTCTGAAAGACTGTGTCTCGGTCATCCATTTCTCAAACACCATGTAGTGCGAGAAATCAACGGAGGCGATCGAGTCTTGTGGGGAAAAGTGCGCAAACCTCTGCAGAGTGTACAATCTAATCATGGTTAGCAGTGTCCCCGGTTATGGACAATTTTGAGTATCTAGTACTTGAGTATTCACATGTATCTCATCACTCTTAAATTAATATTATTGGGATGTTAACTACTTTAATTGGGATTGATAATGCTGTCAACCATTCTCAATGATGTTTCAATCACCATGATAGTTAAACTAAAATTTATTCCTTTGTTGTAGGGAAAAATTGGCTTTTCGCAAAATTATAACCATGGAGCTTTCCACCAGCCAAACATGCATGTAGTGATAGCATTATTCTATTCCTTCTCTACTGTGTTATATTGCCAGCATATTCCATGTGCTGACCCGTTCTCGGGCTGCAATGTGTTATGTTGCAGACTTTTCAAACGAGGAGTAAGGTTCGATAGGTCATTGCCATGCAGCTCAGCCATGCCGTTGGAGTTGATGGACTCACTTTATCTTCCAAGCCTTCCGCTGTTATCGCATTAGATGGCCTAAAGCCATATTATTGTAATAAGTTCTCTTTTGAGACTTTCGATGTAATAAGTGTGTGATTGCTACTCTGTTATAAATCCTTCGAGTACTGTGTGTGTCAGCATTACTGATCCAGGGATGACACTGAAACACAGAGACTTGACCATCTGAGGTCGGGTCACTACACCCTGAACTCGTCAAAGTTAAAACAATGATTGGTTAAAGATTGAGGTCCATCTTAAAAGGCTTTGTAAAATGGTTAACTTAGTGGCCTGGCAGCCCATGAAAAGCCTCGATTTGGGCCGGCAGCCCGTGAAAAGCCTCGCATGTTGTTTTTATGTTGTTATTTGCAAAATTTCTTCTATGTTGAGATTTATAACACTTTATGATAAACCGTCTTTTATTGGCTTTGAAGTGGCTTTCAACTACGAGTTGTCAGTTCATGATCATTTATAATCCGGTGCTCTTGACCCATCCTGGTTTCGACTACAAGTCGCCAGTATTATATATGGATAATCCGGTGTTTATTACAACCCGGTACGGTTTTATCATAAATCGATAAAATATGGAAGGAGTTATCAATACTCAAGATTGGGGTCATCACCCTTACTACAATAAGTTGGTAAACCAACGACGTGATTCAACATCACAGGTATCATCTATTTCATATTTGATTATTGTCAAATACAACCTTGGTTATACACCCTGGATATATATTTGGGCATCATGACCCGTCCTGCCGTAAACCACCAGGACACTTTCAACTTCTTGTATGCAAGAACAACTGAAATAAACTGCTACGAATTATGAGCAGCGATAATATATCTTAAGCATGTCGGATTAACAGTGTCAGGAATAGTAAATATGCAGGACGACATAGTAGACCAAGAGTTTGAACTAGCCTATTACAAGGCGCTTTAATGCCCAAAAGGAATCATTGTTTTCCCCACATGTTGCAATACATAGACGGTTAAACCGGCCTCCGGATCATGACTCGTCACCAGGCTGACCTGACGGCTGTGGATCGTCTTGCGCCAGTTCATCCTCCTCCTCTCTACCCAGTGGCTGGAAGTCAACGGTTGCCCAATCGATCCTAGTTAAGGCTTGGAATACAGCTTCATCGCTTATAAGAGTGGACGGTTCAACGTCAAGGGCATAGGTGTGCTTACGGATTGGCGGGATGAGATTCTGAGCCTCAGGAGTTGGTGCAGCAACCCATTTGTTGTTGACGTCATAACTTGCCTGATAGTATGAAAGACCAGCTTCTTCAGCCAATTGGCAAGCCAGTGGACGCATCTCCCTAGTTATGACTCAGAGGGCATCATTATCAAACTCTGATCCGTCCTTCCTTAAGATCGGATAGCCTTTACCAACATCCACCGGATCAAGATCAGGCACCCATGCTTTAGCCCGGGTTAGTGTTGTCAGAGCACCTGCCCTTGTAGCCGATCTTTTTAATTCTTCAACCTGGGCAGGCAGCATTGACAACCTTTCTAAAGTTTCTTTGATCAAGGTTGGGGGTGGCTTGTTATGAGGCGCAGTGCATATGACCCGTTGCGCGCCGGTATATAACTGCTCTATAAGAGTATAGGCAGCCTTCAGTTTCTTCTTTATGTCAGAGCCCAGATGACTAATGCAAGTTCCTGCATCATTACGAACATCAGTAAACCGGCAATGTATGGGATGACATGTTGAAAACTTAAAGCGGGGATATTTACCAAACACAGCGGCAGTCATGGCATGTATTTGCTGCTTTACACCAGTCAACTCGTCTACCACCGGTTTAAGAGCTGCTTCTGCGTCCTCGGCTCTTTTTTGCAATGCGGATTTTTCTGTGTCCCAATCCGCCCGCTCCTTGTTGAAACCCTCCTTCAACTTTTCCATAGCGGCTAAGGCATTGGTTAGTTCATCTTTGGCTTTGGAGGTTTCTGCTTGCTGGGACTTGATATTTTCTTGCAGATCAGCGGTTTGAGCTTCCTTTTTGCTCAGCTCAGCCTATAAGAGACAGACATATCATGAGTTGGCAGTACATATTTGAAGTACCAAGCACATAACAAGTTATGCACCTGATACTTGGGGGCTCATTCCTATTTTCTCGATTATCAGAAATTTCTACAAGTCCCAAGTACAATACAAGTATTACTCTTGGCACTTCGGGGCTAATGTATGTTTGCTCAAAGTAACATTATGGGTACTCTTCTAAAGTCCCGGTTTAGCTTGAAAAGATAAACCGGCCATAGGGGATTATACAGGTGAAAGTGACAAGGAGATTATTCTGAAGTCCCGGTTCATCTTCATAAGTTAAACCGGCCCTTGGGGACTACAGCGGCGAAAATTACAATTTACAATTCTAAAGTACCGGTTCATCTTAAAAAGATAACCCGGCCCTTGGAGGCTAAGCATGCAAAGTTGCGATATTACAAAGTCCCGGTTTAGATGGATATCATAAATCGGCACTTGGGGGCTACTGGAGTTGATATTTGGAATTGGACATAAGGGAGAAACAGTTATGCAGTTACCTCATATCGCTCTTTCATGAAATTCACTAAACTGGCTTCGAAGTCACGGCTTGTGTACAGACGGTTTAAAAAACCAGAATGGATGTCTTGGGCGTTGAGGTGGGCGTAGCTTGACAAATATGTGCTCCATTTGCCTTTGCCTATAGCAGAAAGCTCGTCCTTGGCACTATGCTTGGATAAAGCGACAGGATTGCCAGGAGCGGTGTGGCCGAAGCCAGTAACCATAATGTCATCCTCTTTATCATCAACAGCCTTCACCGGAGACGACGGTTTATCAGCAGCCTTAGCTGGACTTGTCGGTTTATCATCAGTTCGGGTCGGGCTTGTCGGTTTATCAGCACGGCCTGTGGTGTTAAATTCTACTTGTTCAATAAAAAACTCATGGTCTTGAGGCGGCGGATCATTAAGCATGGCATCAGCATTTGTTCCTTCCGACTCTGGAGTTCTCTCCGGTTCAATAACCACATTTTCATCAACCGGTTTATTTAACCGAGCCTTCTTACTGGGTCTAGGCTTGGCACTGAGAAGAACAAACGTAAAGGTCAATGTATTGGATGAACATAGTATATTAAGGATAAATTTAGAGCATAACTCACCCCGGAACCATCTTGAGGGTTGGAAGTTGTGTGGCCGTTGACTCGCCAGAGGATGAACGAGGTGTTCCCTGATAATTCAAATCAGACGGATTAACAGGCTGTCGGAAACAACCCGCCTTGGGGCAAGAAATATCAGGAATATAAGAGACCTCTGATCGACGTTTCTGGACTGGAGTGTTCGGTAAACCGGCAGAGGTAACTACCTGGCCGCTGTGCCGGGTTGTGCGGCGGGCTTCGTGTTGCTGCTTCTTCAAAAGAAAGTTTGGGTACAAGTGAGCTAAGGGGTGAGAAAATTTTACTTTCCGGTTTGCTTGACGGATTTTCTGTGTTGGCAGAGGGTCTGAACCGGAAGAAAGGATAATTACCTCTGAATCATCAGCTTGGCTGCCTTCAGCGTCGTCCTGATAACAGTCATTGTCAATGAGGTGTATGAAAAAAGAACCAAGAGAGTCAAGTTCTACCTCTGAATCTGGATTAGCTAGATCCGCATCAGCATTTAGTTCAGAAGACTCAGTGGTCCTCTTCTTGGCAGGTTTTTTTGGTAACCTTAGTCTTCGGGCGAGGTGTTTTTGTCGGTTTATCCTGTGGATTTTTCTTCCAGAATGGATCATCGCCCTGTCAAAGATGGACAAAATTTTGAGACATTATTTAAAAAGGAGCAAGGAAAAACAAAAAGCTATGTGATTCTTACAGTTGGCGGTTTATTGGAAACGCAGAAAGGACTTAACCCTGTTTGGCTATAGATAGCTTCTGGTTCATTCAGTATTACTCAGTAACTTCAGCTTCTGTTAGCTGAATATCAATATGTCGCTGAGGATCTTTCAAACTCCCTGTGTACTCACACATTAAACAGGGGCATCGGCTTAAGGGAAAAATGCTCCAGGTTATCCAGCAGCGAGCAAAATCAACACCTATTAAACCGTTTGCCATACAGGCTCTGAGATTTGACAGTTGTGGTGCGTAGTTGGATCTTTCCTTTGCAGTTAATCTCTAAGGAAAGGGATGTGTGTTGCTAAGACGGTGAGGACGGTAACCCTGCATAGGATTTTCATCAATTGGAGATGTATCTTTGCAATAAAACCAAGTCCGATTCCAGTCCTTGGGGTGACTATGAAGCTTGGCGTGAGGGAAGCTGACATCTTTCCTCTTTTGAATAGCCATGCCACCAAGTTCAGTGTTGGGCCCGTCTGTAAACTCTATACGACGGTTTAAATAGAAGAAATCCCTAAATAGTTCAACTGTGGGCTCCTCTTGAAGATAAGCCTCGCAAAATACTTGGAAATGGCAAACATTGGACAGAGAGTTTGGGCCAATATCCTGAGGGTGGAGTTGCAAGCTAGCAAGTACATCTCGGGAGAATTTTGACACGGGAGGGCTAAACCCTCGGATCAGGTGGTCAACAAACACGACTACTTCTCCATCCTTAGGCTCAGGAGGATTTTCTGGACCGGGGACCCTCCATTGGATAACTTCTTTCTTCGCTAAAGCGCCGGTGGCGACACAACCTTCTAGTTGCTCTTCCATAACCTAGGAAGGGACCTAGTTACAAGCATAAAATTGTTTGGCCATTTCAATGAAATGCTGGAAAAAGTTTAAATGCCGGTTTAAGATTTATGATGGACAAGTATAAAGAGACGCAAGATCAGAAGCAGAAACAGAGGCATATACACATTGTTAAACTGGAGTTTGATATTTGTTAAACAGGAGTCTGATATTGGAGGAGTTACAAAGATAAATGAATTGGCGGTTTAAGAGGGGACTAATGGTACCTACCGGGTCATCATTTTCTAAAAAGCTAAACCGCCTATATTGGTATGAAAGGTACATATCTAAAATAGCTAAGTGAGGGGAAAACAGGTTTTCACAGACTGGTATGATAAATTCAGATCTACGGCGTGCCAGAAAACCCAAATATATTCAGACCTAAAATACAGGTGCTTCAACAATTAAACAGATTCAGATGAGTTTTTCTATACGAAGGGGATGCTCTAATGAGGAAAAAGGGGACTATGACTACGACCGCACAAGAAATATCAGATCCAAACTAGCCATTTATGCTACTAAGAAGAACAGGGAAGAACAGCGTCGGAGCTTCAATGAACTCCGATGAATACCGAAACCCTAATGGTGGATCTAGAGCAAGGAAGGGAGAAACTTACTGATGTTGATGGAACAGCGGATGAGCGCCGCGTTTCTCTGGTACGATCTGGTTGATGCAGCGGCCAGAGTTGAAGATGAGGGCGGAGCTTGATGACGGCGGCTGCGTGTGATGGTCAGGTCGGTGCAAGGAAGAAGGAGAAAGACGAAGAGGCAAGGGGGAAATGAAAAGGGCCCCTGGCCTTATTTATAAAGGCGAAGAGATAAGTGACAGGCGCGAGAATCGAGGAGCCCAAAAGTTGGATATGTGACAGAGCTGTCGCCTCGATTGTCGGAGGCTCATTAATGAAGGTGAGATATATACCATTTTAAATAACAGGTGACGTCATGTCGGTTTGAGAATTTTCTTTAGTGTTGAAGATTGACATGAACAAGTTCAAATCAATCTGGGGCCTAATGTTGGAGATATTACTACTAGGTATAAACCGGCCAGGAGAGGCCGGATACTCCCTGTAATAAGTTATTTATATTGGAAGCCCATGAAGACAAGAAGGGTGGCACTTTATGAAGGCCCAGGGCTCAAAGGCGGATTAGGGCCCGTAGGTGTAAACCGCCATATGATATGTAACTTGTGTTGTAAGATAAGAAAGAGTAGAGACCGAGCCGGACATGTTTATGATCCGGTCTCGGGATTCTATAAACCGTCGGGCATCAACCTATGTATATAAAGGGACGACCCGCGGCGGTTTAGGGACAACAAACAACAACTCGAAAGCCAGGCATGGAGAATTCGCTCCCTGGTCATCGAAACCCTAGCAATTCCACAACAACTGGATTAGGCCTTTACCTTCATCGCAAGGGGCCGAACCAGTATAAACTCTCTGCATCCTTTGTCTGCTTTAATCCCTTTAAGCTAACCCGTCGGGATGGCTCCACAACTAAGTCCTTTCTCTAGGACATCTGCCGTGACAAAACCACGACACCCGGCGACAGTTGTTGCCGGGTCGCAAGCCTCTTCCTCTGCTGGGGGAGACTTGGCAGCCTTCTGCGCCATCTCTGCCGTTGAAGACTCCATGACAACATCTTCGGCTTTGGTGGCAGGGGAGGCATGCTCCTCAAGGGGTGGATCGCTCTGCGTTACATCGCCTTCTCCTCCATGGGAAGGGGCAGAAAGGTTGTCCCCATCATCTCCAGAGGGTGGGGTCAAATCTCCGCTCCAATGCCGGGGGCTGAGTTGGAGGCTCGACACGGGGTCTTCCGCATCCCTCCTGCCGAAGCCGAGCCCTCTGCACCCTTCAGCGACCCAAGGCGTCGGAGCCTCTTCTGAGAGTGGTGGACGAGGGTCTCCTCCTCCTCCATTTCCCTGCCGACAACAACAATCACAAGAGGTCGGTCGGCGAAAGCATTCAAATTTACTTAGGAAGATATCTACCACAAAAATAAATCCTCCTTACTCTTCCGCAATAAGCATGGAGCTCAAGTTGAACTCCGTGGGAGGAGGGGACTCCCGTCCTCTCTTCAGAGACGGAAAGATGGAACTTCCCGGCAGCTTCGGTGCCTGCCGTGACACCAAGGGCTACGGGGAAGGCGAGCTCTGCGAAGAACTCGAGCCAGAGCGAGAGCTGGACTCCTCCTCCGAGGACACCGGCCGTTTGGCAGAAGATGCCCTGGCCCGGGCAAGATGAGGTTATTGGCGGTACGCCCCCTCCGGCTTGTTGATCTTGGCAGAGGTCTCCTTCACCTTCTTGGCGGATGGCGCTGGGTTGGAGGTCGCCGCTCCCCGGGCTGCAGCATGCATGCGGGTACGCTGGTCTGGATCCGGTGCGGGGGCTTGCGGTCCCGCCGCAAGCCACTCCTCTTCTTCAGGGGCCGCTGCCGCGCTCCCCTCCCTCTCCGCATCCTCTCCCTCCTGTAGCTCCTTCGCTGCTGTGGCCATAGCGTCTAGCCCGGCGAAGCAATCCCTGGCAAGCTCTTCCTGGGCAGAATCCTCTGTGGCTTGTGCTTTGCTGCCACCCTGGGAAGAGCTCTTGTCCCCAGCTTTCCCCTTGCCCTTCCCAGCCTTTGCGACCTTCTCCATTTCTGCGCGGCGGGCAGCCTTGTCCTCCGCGACTCTCTTCGGGATATACGCTACCTCCGCAGTAGAGGTGTGTTTATACATTCCCTCTTCAGCCCAGGTGGCCCTCTCCACCAAAGTACTCGACCACTGGAGCTCTTCGTCAAGAGAAGGGAGCTGCCAGGTGCCTGATACTCTCTCGGCATTGCAGTCCGGCATCCACTTCATTATTTGGTCACAGGCAGAGTTGACATTCAGGGGAACCATGGTTACTGGGAGCTTGAACATCTCAAAACGACCGAACAACTGGTTGCACAACCAAGCACGGCCATAAACGGACATCTTATTGGCCAGCCCCGGCAGCAATCTCATGCTATCCGCCGCACCGCCGTACAGCCACGCGGGCCTATCCCTGTCCTGCAGCGGTGAGATGCGGCGGAGGAGGAAATCCGCCCCCACATGCTCGACGGTTAGCCCGGCAGCCGCCAAGCGGATGATCCTATTGACTGCCGAGTGCAACCTATCATCAGAAAGGCCCTTGGGCTCCAATCCTTGCCACGCTCGACGCACTCTTTCCGTGCTTCACAAAACTCAGGGGCTTCTTTGTCCTGGATCCAACACCAATCCCCTCTCCATTCATCCCATCTCTCGCGTAAGCACCCCGGGAGGTAATTCTTCTTCGACCTTGATATCCAGCTGATGGTCCCACCCACGGGACGAAGTAATGACGGAATAGATCCACATTGGGATTCACCCCGACAAAATTCTCACACAAATGCGTGAAGATGGCCATGGTCGCCATCGCATTTGGCGTGAAATCAAGGAGGTGGAACCCATAGATGTTCATGATTGCCTCAAAGAACTCAAAAAAGGAGGGCATAGTCTACAGATGAAATAAGCGACAAAGAACCGATAAGAGTTCACCTCACCCGCCTTGAAGACTACAGGAGCCCCGTGCCCCATCTCGATGGGCCGCCCCTACAGGTACCTGTACTTCGCCTGAAGGACGGGGCCGCGCAAGTTGCGTGGAATGAAGACGACGCCCTCGATCTGTTTCTTGTTCAACTCCGCCAACCTCTTCGGCGGCGGTCTGTTTGGCCGCGACCATCGGCTTCTTCGCGGATTTCTTCCCCATTGCTGCGGCAACACGGAGAAGGGGAAGGAATTCATTGGGTGGCGGCGGAAGGAGGGAGCAAGATGAGAACTGGCGCTTGGCTTGCGGAGAAAGAAGATCGGAGAGCGGGGCGAAAGGTAGATGAATCATGCCGCTCCAATTTTCCCTGCTCTTAAGAGGAAGGTGGAACAGAGGCGCGATGCTTCAGAAATTTACCATTTTACCTTAACTACAACGGTCCCACGACCCCACGACATGCAGTAATACGCGAAAGTGGACGTTGGATTGACTGGAAATTGTGGCGAATGGCCGCACACAGCCCTCTTCTACCACGTGTCCACGCACTGTTTGGGGCCTAACCCAACGTGCCATGCCACATGTATGGCTCAGGCCTGGGGGCTTATATCGGGGAAAATATACAGGGGAAAGCATTTTCCCCTGACTAGTGCACGGACGAGCCAAGGACAAATCAAAGGTTGAAGAATCAAGAGATTTGAAGAGCCAACATGCAACTCAGAGAGACCAAGATCAAGCCAGAAGAATGAGATATCTACAAGGAAAGGGCCTCCCTTGCCGTGCAGGTGAGCCCGACAAGGGGCGAGGCCACCACCAAAACCAAGCGACCAAGACTCCTCGGCAGAGCCTGCCGGGGCTCGCGGGGGCTGAACCACCCCACCAACGACTCAAGCACGACCCACGTCGTCAATCAGTGTGGTGTCAAGCCGCAAGGTGATTAAGTGGCAGCCATTCGCCACATGGCAGCCATCTCCTACAGAAGAAACTCACAGATGACACCCGTCCTGTGACGTGTCACAAGAACAGATGCGGAGCTGGCGAGAAGCCCGGCAGGCCTTGCCGGGCAACCAGTGATGTGACACTAAGTGGTGCATTTAACACATCCTGTCAGCCCGCAGAGTTAGGTATGACAGCACTGTTTGCTATCATATCAGTGGATAATGACCGCTTTGCCACTGTTGTGACCCCTTAATCTATAAAAGGAGGCCCATGTCACTCGTAGGAGGGGTTAGAGGGTTGGAAAATTGACAAGCCCAAGCCAACACACGCGCATAGTTGCCACAGCCATGAGGCAAACCTTGTCGGGCAAGTGTACTATGCTCCACCACTTTCATTCCACCATCAATCCACCAAAGCAGGAGTAGGGTCTTACGCCTCGCAGCGGCCCGAACATGGGTAAAATTGCTCGTGTGCTTTCTGTCGTGATGCCGTGCGCTGATCTGCTCTTTGTGCAACGCGACATCCCCCCGCCGAACCAGCAAGGGGCCGCCCTGTCCCATAGGTGGCCACGGATATCCCACGACACCTTAACCTACAACAAGATAGGTTACCATGGTGGATTCTTCATTTGGTTCGTGCTATCGTAGTATAGGTCATGATGAGATTCAGGCCTAATTAAGTTTGAGCGCATATACTATGCACGCATGCATGCATGAATCCCCGTCGTTGGCTTGAAGTGTGGTGTAACATACATATGCATCATCAACCTAACCCTCACTCAGTGTGGGGATTTCTAGTTCGAAATCAGGGTGCCACATCAAAGTTGTTCCATTGTTACTCAAAAACACACCTCTCCATACATATGTTTGGGCAACACGCATGAAGTGGTTGTCTTCCTGGACTAGCTACTTGTGTGATTATTAGTGAGCTAGCCCATCTCCGGGGTCGCATGGACAGCCATCACTTTGACCAACAACAAGAGAGAGGTTGTATGACCAAGGTGGATTATTCTCGGTCCATTTTATGATCCATCTTGGTGAGATATGCCTCTTGGGCCCGCCGACTGAAAGTGTGTGTGGGGGGCTGCTACTTCGCACTTTGCTAGGTGAACCTTGGTTGGGGTGCATGCATTCATAGCTTAGGGTTCCCTTCATGGCGACACGAAGGGGGCTGCTAGCTACTTCACACTTTGCTTAGTGAACCTCGGTTGGGGGGGGGGGCATGCATTCGTAGCTTAGGATTCCCTTCGTGCCGACACGAGGGAGGGGGCTGCTAGATACTTCGCACTTTGCTAGGTAAACGTTAGTTGGGGCATGCATTCATAGCTTAGGATTCCCTTCGCGCCGACACGAGGGAGGGGGGCTGCTAGCTACTTCACACTTTTCTATGTGAACCTCGGTTGGGGGGCATACATTCATAGCTTAGGACTCCCTTCGTGCCGACATGAGGGAGGGGGGCTGCTAGCTACATCGCACTTTGCTAGGTGAACCTCGGTTGGGGGAGGGGCATGCATTCATAGCTTAGGATTCCCTTCATGCCGACACGAGGGGGTGGGGGCAAGCAATACCGTGCGCTTTGCGAGATAGGTGTCGCATCGAAGTTGCATTTGGTATTAGAAAATGAAACCACCCTTTTCATACATAAATTTAGTTCACATGCAAGTGTGTTCGTGTTCTGACCTTCTCCTGTGTCATTTTTCGCCAAATTTATGAACATTAGACCAGTCAGATGACGCAACAGACATGGTTCACTCAAACTAACCGTGTGCATTGGGCTCCATGAGGCTTCCCCACTCAAAAATATCTACCCGCTTGCAGCTTTTTTCTGTTTGATAACACACAGTTATTGTGTGATGTCTACTACACAACCTTCTTCTTGTAGACGTGGTTGGGCCTCCAAGTGCAGAGGTTTGCAGGATAGTAGCAAATTTCCCTCAAGTGGATGACCTAAGGTTTATCAATCCGTGGGAGGCGTAAGATGAAGATGGTATCTCTCAAGCAACCCTGCAACCAAATAACAAAGAGTCTCTTGTGTCCCCAACACACCCAATACAATGGTAAATTGTATAGGTGCACTAGTTCGGCGAAGAGATGGTGATACAAGTGCAATATGGATGGTAGATATAGGTTTTTGTAATCTGAAATTATAAAAACAGCAAGGTAACTAATGATAAAAGTGAGCACAAACGGTATTGCAATGCGTTGAAACAAGGCCTAGGGTTCATACTTTCACTAGTGCAAGTTCTCTCAACAATAATAACATAATTAGATCATATAACTATCCCTCAACATGCAACAAAGAGTCACTCCAAAGTCACTAATAGCGGAGAACAAATGAAGAGATTATTGTAGGGTACGAAACCACCTCAAAGTTATCCTTTCTGATCAATCTATTCAAGAGTCCGTAGTAAAATAACATGAAGCTATTCTTTCCGTTCGATCTATCATAGAGTCCGTACTAGAATAACACCTTAAGACACAAATCAACCAAAACCCTAATGTCACCTAGATACTCCAATGTCACCTCAAGTATCCGTGGGTATGATTATACGATATGCATCACACAATCTCAGATTCATCTATTCATCCAACACAAATAACTTCAAAGAGTGCCCCAAAGTTTCTACCAGAGAGTCAAGACGAAAACATGTGCCAACCCCTATGCATAAGTTCACAAGGTCACTGAACCCGCAAGTTGATCACTGCTACCTCTTGAGCACTGCGTTGGTTTCCCTTGAAGAGGAAAGGGTGATGCAGCAAAGTAGCGTAAGTATTTCCCTCAGTTTTTGAGAACCAAGGTATCAATCCAGTAGGAGGCCATACACGAGTCCCTCGCACCTACACAAACAAATAAATCCTCGCAACCAACGCGATAAGGGGTTGTCAATCCCTACAAGGTCACATACGAGAGTGAGAACTGATAGATATGATAAGATAATATTTTTGGTATTTTTATGATAAAGATGCAAAGTAAATAAAGCAAAATAAAAACGGCGCCAGAAATAGCTCGTCGTCGGGATATTAATATGATGGAAAATAGACCCGGGGCCATAGGTTTCACTAGTGGCTTCTCTCGTGAGCATAAATATTACGGTGGGTGAACAAATTACTGTTGAGCAATTGACAGAATTGAGCATAGTTCTGAGAATATCTAGGTATGATCATGTATATAGGCATCACGTCCGAGACAAGTAAACCGACTCCTGCCTGCATCTACTACTATTACTCCACACATCGACCGCTATCCAGCATGCATCTAGAGTATTAAGTTCATAAGAACAGCGTAACGCTTTAAGCAAAATGACATGATGTAGAGGGATAAACTCATGCAATATGATATAAACCCCATCTTATTATCCTCGATGGCAACAATACAATACGTGCCTTGCTGCCCCCATCACATCGGGAAAGGACACCGCAAGATTGAACCCAAAGCTAAGCACTTCTCCCATTGCAAGAAAGATCAATCTAGTAGGCCAAACCAAACTGATAATTCGAAGAGACTTGCAAAGATAACCAATCATACATAAAAGAATTCAGAGGAGAATCAAATATTTTTCATAGATAAACTTGATCATAAACCCACAATTCATCAGTCTCAACAAACACACCGCAAAACAAGATTACATCGAATAGATATCCATGAGAGAGGGGCAGAACATTGTATTGAGATCCAAAAAGAGAGAAGAAGCCATCTAGCTAATAACTATGGACCCGAAGGTCTGAGGTAAACTACTCACACATCATCGGAGAGGCTATGGTGTTGATGTAGAAGCCTCCGTGATCGATGCCCCTCCCGTGAGCTCCTAAAAGGCCCCAAGATGGGATCTCACGGGCATGTAAGGTTGTGGTGGTGGAATTTGGTTTTTGGCTCCGTATCTGGTAGTTTGGGGGTACGTAGGTATATATAGGAGGAAGGAGTACGTCGGTGGAGCAACGTGGGGCCCACGAGGGTGGAGGGCGAGCCCAGGGGGTAGGCGCGCCCCCCTACCTCGTGGCTTCAAGATAAAAACAGAATTTTTGATGTGGAATGCTACTTGGCATAATTTCAATGTAATAATTCTTAATTGTGGTATGAATATTCAGATCCGAAAGATTCAAGATAAAAGTTCAATATTGACATAAAAATAATAATACTTCAAGCATACTAACTAAGCAATTATGTCTTCTCAAAATAACATGGCCAGAGAAAGTTATCCCTACAAAATCATATAGTCTGGCTCTGCTCTATCTTCACCACACAAAGTATTTAAATCATGCACAACCCCAATGACAAGCCAAGCAATTGTATCATACTTTATGTTCTCATAAGGAAGACAATCAATAAATAAATCATGCTCCAACTTCATCACATAACGGTTCACCATACGTGCATGCTACGGGAATCACAAACTATAACACAAGTATTCCTCAAATTCAAAACTACTCAACTAGCATGACTCTAATATCACCATCTCCATGTCTCAAAACAATTATCAAGCATCTAACTTCTCATAGTATTCAACACACTCATAAGAAAACATTTTAATTGGATGCCTATTATAATTAAATAAAATTAACATGCTGTTTTGTAGGACTCTTGAAATAATCTAAGTGAAGCATGAGAGAATAATAGTTTCTATAAAACAAAACCACCACCGTGCTCTAAAAGATATAAGTGAAGTACTAGAGCAAAAACTACCTAACTCAAAAGATATAAGTGAAGCACATAGAGTATTCTAATAATTTCCGAATCATGTGTATCTCTCTCAAAAGGTGTGTGCAGAAAAAATTATTGTGGTAAACTAAAAAGCAAAGACTCAAATAATACAAGACGCTCCAAGCAAAACACATATCATGTGGTGAATACAAATATAGCTCCAAGTAAAGTTACCGATGGAAGTTGACGAAATAGGGGATGCCTTCCGGGGCATCCCCAAGCTTTGACTTTTAGGTGTCCTTAGATTATCTTGGGGGTGCCATGGGCATCCCAAAGCTTAGGCTATTTCCACTCATTGTTCCATAATCCATCAAATCTTTCACCCAAAACTTGAAAACTTCACAACACAAAACTCAGCAGAAAATCTCGTGAGCTCCATTAGCGAAAGAAAACAAAGGACCACTTCAAGGTACTGTAATGAACTCATTCTTTATTTATATTGGTGTTAAACCTACTTTATTCCAACTTCTCTATGGTTTATAAACTATTTTACTAGCCATAGATTCATCAAAATAAGCAAACAACACACGAAAAACAGAATCTGTGAAAAACAGAACAGTCTGTAGTAATCTGTAACTAACGCAAACTTATGGAACTCCAAAAACTCTACCGAAATAGGAAGACCTAGAAAATTTGTTTATTGATCAGAATCAATTGGAATCAATATTTTATCATGTTCTGGTGATTTTTAAAAATTAGTTTCGTGAACAGAAAGTTTCTGAATTTTCAGCAAGATCAAATAACTATCATCCAAGAAGATCCTATAGGTTTAACTTGGCACAAACACTAATTAAAACACAAAAACACATCTAGACAGAGGCTAGATCAAAGATTTATTAAATAACAGCAAGGAAAAATATTGGGTTGTCTCCCAACAAGCGCTTTTCTTTAAAGCCTTTTAGCCAGGCATTGATAATTTTAATGATGCTCACATGAAAGACAAGAATTGAAGCACAAAGAGAGCATCATAAAACACGTGGCAAACACATCTAAGTCTAACATAATTCCTATGCATAGGAATCTTATATAAAAGCAAATTATCATAGCAAGCAAAAACTAGCATATGCAAGGAAGCGGAAAGGAACAATAGCAATCTCATCATAACGAGAGGTAATTTAGTAACATGAAAATTTCAATAACCATATTTTCCTCTCTCATAATAATTACATGTAGGATCATAAGAAAATTCAAAAATATAGCTATCACATAACATATTCTCAAAACGATCCACATGCATGCAAAGTTGACACTCTTCCAAAATAGTGGGATTATCATTAAATAAAGTCATGATTTCTCCAAGCCCACTTTTATCAAAAATTTCATAAGATTGAATATTATCCAAATATTTGGGATCTAAAGTTGACACTCTTCCAAACCCACTTTAAATATTATTGCAAATACTACTATCAATCTTATATTCATCATGGGGCTTAAATAAATTTTCAAGATCATAAGAAGAATCTCCCCAATCATGATTATTGCAACAGGTAGTGGACGCAGCAAAACTAGCATCCCCAAGCTTAGGGTTTTGCATATTATTAGAGTAATTTACATCAATAGTATTTATAATAAAATCATTGCAATCATGCTTTTTATTCAAAGATCTATCGTGAATCACTTCATAAAGCACTTCATCACAATTTTCAGATTCACGGATTTCAAGCAAAACCTTATAAAGATAATCTAGTGCATCCAAATCACTAGGAATTGGTTCAACATAATTGGATATCTTAAAAATATTGGCAAGAGGATGAGGATCCATAGATATTAGCTTCTCTGTTTAGGAATAAATACTCAACTATTTCAACCAAACGAGCAAACGAGTCAAGTAAGACATCAAAGCAAACGAAAAGACGAACGGAAAAGGGGCGAATAAAACGGCAATGGTGAAGTGGGGGAGAGGAAAATGAGAGGCAAATGGCAAATAATGTAATGCGGGAGATAAGGGTTTGTGATGGGTACTTGGTATGTTGACTTTTGCGTAGACTCCCCGGCAACGGCGCCAGAAATGGCTCGTTGACGGGAGTCCAAATCTTGACTTGACCTTGCGTAAGCCTCCCCGACAACGGCGCCAGAAATCCTTCTTGCTACCTCTTGAGCACTGCGTTGGTTTTCCCTTGAAGAGGAAAGGGTGATGCAGCAAAGTAGCGTAAGTATTTCCCTCAGTTTTTGAGAACCAAGGTATCAATCCAGTAGGAGGCCATGCACGAGTCCCTCGCACCTACACAAACAAATAAATCCTCGCAACCAACGCGATAAGGGGTTGTCAATCCCTACATGGTCACTTACGAGAGTGAGATCTGATAGATATGATAAGTTAATATTTTTGGTATTTCTATGATAAAGATGCAAAGTAAAGAAAGCAAAATAAAAACGGCGCTAGAAATAGCTCGTTGTCGGGAGATTAATATGATGGAAAATAGACCCGGGGGCCATAGGTTTCACTAGTGGCTTCTCTCATGAGCATAAATATTATAATGGGTGAACGAACTACTCTCGAGCAATTGACAGAATTGAGCATAGTTATGAGAATATCTAGGTATGATCATGTATATAGGCATCACGTCCGAGACAAGTAGACCGACTCATGTCTGCATCTACTACTATTACTCCACACATCGACCGCTATCCAGCATGCATCTAGAGTATTAAGTTCAAAAGAACAGAGTAACGCTTTAAGCGAGATGACATGATGTAGAAGGATAAACTCACGCAATATGATATAAACCCCATCTTGTTATCCTCGATGGCAACAATCCAATATGTGCCTTGCTGCCCCTACTGTCACTGGGAAAGGACACCGCAAGATTGAACCCAAAGCTAAGCACTTCTCCCATTGCAGGAAAGATCAATCTAGTAGGCCAAACCAAACTGATAATTCGAAGAGACTTGCAAAGATAACCAATCATACATAAAAGAATTCAGAGGAGAATCAAATATTGTTCATAGATAAACTTGATCATAAAACCACAATTCATCGGTCTCAACAAACACACAGCAAAATAAGATTACATCGAATAGATCTCCATGAGAGAGGGGGAGAACATTGTATTGAGATCCGAAAAGAGAGAAGAAGTCATCTAGCTAATAACTATGGACCCGAAGGTCTGAGGTAAACTACTCACACATCATCGGAGAGGCTATGGTGTTGATGTAGAAGCCCTCCGTGATCGATGCCCCCTCCCGTGAGCTCCTAAAAGGCCCCAAGATGGGATCTCACGGTACAAAAGGTTGCGGCAGTGGAATTAGGTTTTGGCTCCGATGTCGATAGTTTGGGGGCGTGAGGTATATATAGGAGGAAGGAGTACGTCGGTGGAGCAACGTGGGGCCCACGAGGTGGAGGGCACGCCTGTGGGGTAGGCTCCCCTACCTCGTGGCTTCCTGGTACCTTTCTTGATGTAGGGTCCAAGTCCTCGGATCACGTTCGTTCAAAATCACGCTCCCAAAGGTTTCATTCCGCTTGGACTCCGTTTAATATTCTTTTTCTCAAACTCAAATAGGCAAAAATAGCAATTCGGGTTGGGCCTCCGGTTAATAGGTTAGTCCCAAAAATAATATAAAAGTGTATAATAAAGCCCAATAATGTCCAAAACATAATATAATATAGCATGGAACAATAAAAAATTATAGATACGTTGGAGACGTATCAAGCTTCCCCAAGCTTAATTCCTGCTCGTCCTCGAGTAGGTAAATGATAAAAACAGAATTTTTGATGTGGAATGCTACTTGGCATGATTTCAATGTAATACTTCTTAATTGTGGTATGAATATTCAGATCTGAAAGATTCAAGATAAAAGTTCAATATTGACATAAAAATAATAATGCTTCAAGCACACTAACTAAGCAATTATGTCTTCTCAAAACAACATGGCCAAAGAAAGTTATCCCTACAAAATCATATAGTCTGGCTATGCTCTATCTTCACCACACAAAGTATTTAAATCATGCACAACCCCGACGACAAGCCAAGGAATTGTTTCATACTTTTGACATTTTCAAAACTTTTTTAATCTTCACGCAATACATGAGAGTGAGCCATGGATATAGCACTATATGTGGAATAGAATGGTGGTTGTGGAGAAGAGAAAAGAGGGAAGATAGTCTCACATCAACTAGGCGTATCAATGGGCTATGGAGATGCCCATCAATAGATATCAATGTGAGTGAGTAGGGATTGCCATGCAACGGATGCACTAGAGCTATAAGTATATGAAAGCTCAACAAAAAAAACTAAGTGGGTGTGCATCCAACTCGCTTGCTCACGAAGACCTAGGGCAATTTGAGGAAGCCCATCATTGGAATATACAAGCCAAGTTCTATAATGAAAAATTCCCACTAGTATATGAAAGTGACAAAACGAGAGACTCTCTATTAAGAAGATCATGGTGCTACTTTGAAGCACAAGTGTGGTAAAAGGATAGTAACATTGTCCCTTCTCTCTTTTTCTCTCATTTTTTTGTTGGGCCTTTTCCCTTTTTTTATGGCCTCTTTTGTTCTTCTTTTTTCGTCCGGAGCCTCATCCCGACTTATGGGGGAATCATAGTCTCCATCATCCTCTTCTCACTTGGGACAATGCTAAAAAAATGATGATCATCACACTTTTATTTTTCTTACAACTCAACAATTACAACTCAATACTTAGAACAAAATATGACTCTATGTGAATGCCTCCAGCGGTGTACCGGGATATGCAATGATTCATAAGTGACATGTATGAAAGAATTATGAATGGTGGCTTTGCCACAAGTACGATGCCAACTACATGATCATGCTAAGCAATATGACAATGATGGAGCATGTCATAATAAACGGAACGGTGGAAAGTTGCATGGCAATATATCTCGGAATGGCTATGGAAATGCCATGATAGGTAGGTATGGTGGCTGTTTTGAGGAAGGTTTAAGGTGGGTGTATGATACCGGCGAAAAGTGCGCGGTATTAGAAAGGCTATCAATGGTTGAAGGGTGAGAAAAGTGCGTATAATCCATGGACTCAACATTAGTCATAAAGAACTCATATACTTATTGCAAAAATCTACAAGTTATCAAAGCAAAGTATTACGGGCATGCTCCTAGGGGGATAGATTGGTAGGAAAAGACCATCGCTCGTCCCCGACCGCCACTCATAAGGAAGACAATAAATAAATAAATCATGCTCCGACTTCATCACATAACGGTTCACCATACGTGCATGCTACGGGAATCACAAACTTTAACACAAGTATTCTTCAAATTCACAACTACTCAACTAGCATGACTCTAATATTATCACCTCCATATATCAAAACAATTATCAAGCATTAAACTTTTCTTAGTATTCAACACACTCAAAAGAAAGTTTTACAAATCTTGAATACCAAGCATATTATTATTAAGCAAATTACCATGCTATTTAAGACTCTCAAAATAATCTAAGTGAAGCATGAGAGATCAATAGTTTCTTTAAAACAAATCCACCACCGTGCTCTAAAAGATATAAGTGAAGTACTAGAGCAAAACTATCAAGCTCAAAAGATATAAGTGAAGCACATAGAGCAAAACTATCAAGCTCAAAAGATATAAGTGAAGCACATAGAGCAAAACTATCTAGCTCAAAAGATATAAGTGAAGCACATAGAGTATTCTAACAAATTCCAATTCATGTATGGCTCTCTCAAAAGGTGTGTACAGCAAGGATTATTGTGGTAAACTAACAAGCAAAGGCGCAAATAATACAAGACGCTCCAAGAAAAACACATATCATGTGGTGAATAAAAATATAGCTCCAAGTAAAGTTTCCGATGGAAGTGGACGAAAGAGGGGATGCCTTCCTGGGCATCCCCAAGCTTTGAATTTTTGGTGTCCTTGCATTATATTGGGGGTGCCATGGGCATCCCCAAGATTAGGTTCTTGCCACTCCTTGTTCCATAATCCATCAAAAAATATCACCCAAAACTGGAAAACTTCACAACACAAAACTCAACAGAAATCTCGTGAGCTCCGTTAGCGACAAAAAACTAAATATCACTTCAAGGTACTGTAATGAACTCATTATTTATTTATATTGGTGTTAAACCTACTGTATTCCAACTTATCTATGGATCATAAACTATTTTACTAGCCGTAGATTCATGAAAATAAGCAAACAACGCACGAAAAACAGAATCTGTCAAAAACAGAACAGTCTGTAGTAATATGTAACTAATGCAAAATTCTGGAACTCCAAAAATTCAGACAAAATAGGGAGACCTAGGCAATTTTTTTATTGATCAGCAGCAATTGGAATCACTATTTTATCGCGTTCTGGTGATTTTTAACAATTGTTTTCGTGAACCAAAAGTTTCTGGAAATTACAGCAAGATCAAATAACTATTATCCAAGAAGATCCTATAGGTTTAACTTGGCACAAACACTAATTAAAACATAAAACCACATCTAAACAGAAGTTATATGGATTATTTATTACTAAGCAGCAAGGAAAAATATTGGGTTGTCTCCCAACAAGCGCTTTTCTTTAAAGCCTTTTTAGCTAGGCATTGAGATTTCAATGATGCTCACGTAAAAGACAAGAATTGAAGCACAAAGAGAGCATCATAAAACATGTGAAAACCACATCTAAGTCTAACATACTTCCTATGCATAGGCATCTTATAGGCAAACAAATCAAGGCAAGCAAAAACTAGCATATGCAAGGAAGCGGAAAGAGACAATAGCAATCTCAACATAGCGAGAGGTAATTTAATAGCATGAAAGTTTCTAGAACCATATTTTCCTCTCTCATAATAATTACATGTAGGATCATAGGCAAATTCAACAAAATAGCTATCTTCCAAAATAGTGGGATTATCATTAACTAAAGTCATGACCTTTCCAAACCCACTTTTATCAAAAACTTCATAAGATTGAACATTCTCCAAATATGTGGGATCTAAAGTTGACACTCTTCCGAACCCACTTTCAATTTTATTGCAAACAATATTATCAATCTCATATTCATCATGGGGCTTAAATAAATTTTCAAGAGCATAAGAAGAATCACCCCAATCATGATCATTGCAACAAGTAGTAGACATAGCAAAACTAGCATCCCCAAGCTTAGGGTTTTGCATCTTATTAGCACAATTGACATCAAAAGAATTTATAATAAAATCATTGGAATCATGCTTTTTATTCAAAGATCTATCGTGAGTCACTTCACGGATTTCAGGCAAAGCCTTATAAAGATAATCTAGTGCATCCAAATCACTAGGAATTTGTTCATCATAATTGGATCTCTTAAAAAGATTGGCAAGCGGATGAGGATCCACAGATATTGGCTTCTTTGTTTAGGAATAAATACTCAACTATTTCAACCAAACGAGCAAACGAGCCAAGTAAGACATCAAGGCAAACGAAAAGAGAGGGCGAATAAAACGGCAAGGGTGAAGTGGGGGAGAGGAAAACAAGAGGCAAATGGCAAATAATGTAATGCGAGAGATAAGGGATTGTGATGGGTACTTGGTATGTTGAATTTTGCGTAGACTCCCCGGCAACAGCGCCAGAAATCCTTCTTGCTACGTCTTGAGCTTGCGTTGGTTTTCCCCGAAGAGGAGAGGATGATGCAGCAGAGTAGCGTTAAGTATTTCCCTCAGTTTTTGAGAAACAAGCTATCATTCCAGTAGGAGGCCGCGCGCAAGTCCCTCGTACCTACGCAAAGCAAATAGCTCCTCGCAACCAGCGCGAATAGGGGTTGTCAATCCCTTCACGGTTACTTACGAGAGTGAGATCTGATAGAGATGATAGATAATATTTTTGGTATTTTTGGTATAAGGATGCAAAGTAAAAATAAAAGGCAAAGTAAAGAGCAAAGCAATAATAAAGCGTAGGAAGATTAATATGATGAAAATAGACCCGAGGGCCATAGATTTCACTAGTGGCTTCTCTCAAGAGCATAGGTATTTTACGGCGGGTGAACGAATTATTGTTGAGCAATTGACAGAATTGAGCATAGTTATGAGAGTATCTAGGTATGATCATGTATATAGGCATCATGTCCGAGACAAGTAGACCGACTCCTGCCTGCATCTACTACTATTACTCCACTCATCGACCGCTATCCAGCATGCGTCTAGAGTATTAAGTTAATGAAAACAGAGTAACGCCTTAAGCAAGATGATATGATGTAGAGGAATAAATTCACGCAATATGATAAATGCGCCATCTTGTTATCCTCGATGGCAACAGTACAATACGTGCCTTGCTGCCCCTACTGTCACTGGGAAAGGACACCGCAAGATTGAACCCAAAGCTAAACACTTCTCCCATTGCAAGAACTACCAATCTAGTTGGCCAAACCAAACGGATAATTCGAAGAGACTTGTAAAGATAACTCAATCATACATAAAAGAATTCAGAAAAGATTCAAATATTGCTCATAGATAATCTTGATCATAAACCCACAATTCATCAGTCTCAACAAACACACCGCAAAAAGAAGATTACATCGAATAGATCTCCACGAGAGCGGGGGAGAACATTGTATTGAGATCCAAAAAGAGAGAAGAAGCCATCTAGCTACTAACTATGGACCCAAAGGTCTGAGGTAAACTACTCACACTTCATCGGAGAGGCTATGATGTTGATGTAGAAGCCCTCCGTGGTGGAATCCCCTTCCGACGGAGCTCCGGAACAGGCCCCAAGATGGGATCTCGTGGATACTGAGAAAGTTGCGGTGGTGGAATTAGGTTTTGGCCCGTGATCGATCCGACGGGGCGTGAGGTATATATAGGAGGAAGAAGTACGTCGGTGGAGCCTCGAGGGGCCCACGAGGTAGGGGGCGCGCCCTAGGAGGGGGGCGCACCCTCCACCCTCGTGGCCGCCTCGGAGCTTTCTTGACGGAGGGTCCCAGTCTCCTGGGTCTTATCCGATGAGAAAATCACGTTCCCGAAGATTTCATTCCTTTTGGACTCCGTTTGATATTCCGTTTCTTCGAAACACTGAAATAGGCAAAAACAGCAATTCTGGGCAGGGCCTCCAGTTAATAGGTTATTCCCAAAAGTAATATAAAAGTGGAAAATAAAGCCCAATATAGTCCAAAACAATAGATAATATAGCATGGAGCAATCAAAAATTATAGATACATTGGAGACGTATCAAATATTGGGAAGTCTCTTCCCTTTCATTAGTACTCTCTTCATCTTCTATTTGTTTTCTTATCTTTATGTAATTGGCAATATAAGGATTTTCAATGCAATTCACCGCACAATACATATAAAATTCCTCTAGATCAATATCAAGAACTTTATCAAGGATAAATTCTGGAAGATCCTTAGTTATACGTTTCATTTCTTCATAACCCACAAGCAAACTAAGTTCATTATGATGTGCAAGGGAAATCAAGTCATCACAATTTTTGGACACGATTCGATCATGAAACAATTTGCATTGGAGATTTAAATGATCACGTTCATTGCAAAGTTCACAAGGATGGCAAAGAAATTTTAAATTTTCGGCACAAGCATCTAGCCTCTCTTGCAACCATTTAGTTTTAAATACTTATGCCTCTTGCAAAATCTATCTTCCCTATTTGGTGTGTACTTGCAAACTCTATGCACTCCACAAAAATTGACATGCTTATAAGAGACATTTTCATCATGACTAGTTCAATCATCATTAGTACTATGAATATTCAAAGAGTTCATACTAACAACATTGCAATCATGCTCATCATTCAAAGCTTTAGTGCCGAACATTTTAATTCATTCTTCTTCTAAATTTTGGCACAATTATCGGAATCCTTATTTTCATGAAAGATATAAAAAAGATGAAGCATATGAGGCACCCTCGATTCCATTTTTTTGTACTTTTCTTTTATAGACTAAACTAGTGATAAAACAAGAAACAAAAAGATTCGATTGCAAGATCTAAAGATATACCTTCAAGCACTCACCTCCCAGGCAACGACACCAGAAATTGCTTGATGTCTACTACACAACCTTCTTCTTGTAGACGTTGTTGGGCCTCCAAGTGCAGAGGTTTGCAGGACAGCAGCAAATTTCCCTCAAGTGGATGACCTAAGGTTTATCAATCCGTGGGAGGCGTAGGATGAAGATGGTATCTCTCAAACAACCCTGCAACCAAATAACAAACAGTCTCTTGTGTCCCCAACACACCCAATACAATGGTAAATTGTATAGGTGCAGTAGTTCGGCGAAGAGATGGTGATACAAGTGCAATATGGATGGTAGATATAGGTTTTTGTAATCTGAAATTATAAAAACAGCAAGGTAACTAATGATAAAAGTGAGCACAAACGGTATTGCAATGCGTTGAAACAAGGCCTAGGGTTCATACTTTCACTAGTGCAAGTTCTCTCAACAATAATAACATAATTGGATCATATAACTATCCCTCAACATGCAACAAAGAGTCACTCCAAAGTCACTAATAGCGAAGAACAAACGAAGAGATTATTGTAGGGTACGAAACCACCTCAAAGTTATCCTTTCTGATCGATCTATTCAAGAGTCTGTAGTAAAATAACATGAAGCTATTCTTTCCGTTCGATCAATCATAGAGTTCGTACTAGAATAACACCTTAAGACACAAATCAAC
The DNA here is from genome assembly GCA_021605205.1 of Aegilops longissima. NCBI lineage: Eukaryota > Viridiplantae > Streptophyta > Magnoliopsida > Poales > Poaceae > Aegilops > Aegilops longissima. The sequence goes on along the minus strand of CM038677.1, from coordinate 529,582,948 downwards.
CAAAACCCTAATGTCACCTAGATACTCCAATGTCACCTCAAGTATCCGTGGGTATGATTATATGATATGCACCACACAATCTCAGATTCATCTATTCAACCAACACAAAGAACTTCAAAGAGTGCCCCAAAGTTTCTACCGGAGAGTCAAGACGAAAACGTGTGCCAACCCCTATGCATAAGTTCACAAGGTCACTGAACCCGCAAGTTGATCACCGAAACGTACATCAATTAGATCACGTGAATATCCCATTGTGACCATAGATAAGCACATGCAAGACATACATCAAGTGTTCTCAAATCCTTAAAGACTCAATCCGATAAGATAACTTCAAAGGGGAAACTCAATCCATTACAAGAGATTAGAGGGGGAGAAACATCATAAGATCCAACTATAATAGCAAAGCTCGCGATACATCAAGATCGTGCGAAATCAAGAACAAGAGAGAGAGAGAGAGAGATCAAACACATAGCTACTGGTACACACCCTCGGCCCCGAGGGTGAACTACTCTCTCCTCGTCATGGAGAGCGCTGGGATGATGAAGATGGCCACCGGTGAGGGATCCCCCCTCCGGCAGGGTGCCAAAACAGGGTCCCGATTGGCTTTTGGTGTCTACAAAGGCTTGAAGTGGCGGAACTCCTGATGTAGGTTATGTTCTGGGGGTTTCTGTATATATAAGAGGTTTTGGCGTTGGGAACAAGTCAGGGGGGTCCCCGAGGTGGCCACGAGGTAGGGGGCGCACCCAGGGGGTAGGGCGCGCCCCCCACCCTCGTGGGTGCCTCGGGACTCTTCTCATCCATCTCCGATGCTCCGTGGGCTTCTTCTAGTCCAAAAATAATCTCCGTCAAATTTCAGGTCAATTGGACTCCGTTTGGTTTTCCTTTTCTGCAATACTCAAAAACAAGGAAAAACATAAACTGGCACTGGGCTCTGGGTTAATAGGTTAGTCCCAAAAATCATATAATACAACATATAAATGCATATAAAACATCCTAGATGGATAATATAATAGCATGGAACAATAAAAAATTATAGATACGTTGGAGACGTATCATTGTGTTTCGACCGTGTGTGTTGTTTCTTGTTCCCAATCCCACATGCATCCCTCAAAAATATCTGCCCGGCTCGAGGGTTTTTCTGTTTCATAGCACACGATTTTCATCTCCGGACTGTGTGTGATGAACCATCATCAAAATTTTCAATAGCCCTAGCATTTCACTCCCGCGTTAGACTCCCGCTGTCGTGGTGGGCGCACGGCAGATGCCAAGGGATGGCTAAAGAGAGGAGGAGGATCGAGGGCGCTGGTGGGCTTCGGAGGCGAGGTTGATATGCGCGGGCGCGGGACGCCGGACATACCCAGGTTCGGGGCTCTCCGGAGAGATAACACCCCTAGTCCTGCCGAGTTTAGTTGGATGGTTGATAGTACGATGTTGCTCCTGGAGCTGTTTGGAGGAGGAAGGAGACTGGCCAAGGCTCCGGCTGCTCCTTCTCCTTGGTGTCGCTATATCTCTGTTGAATATCTTGTGTTGTCTGTTGTGTTGGCGCGGACTCCTGGGGTTTCATAGACCAACCCACCCAGGGTTACAATGGTAATATGCCGAGTCGGTGGGTCCGTATAGTCGGTGTCCGGGGTGCCGGGCTGGGTCCCGCTTGGGGGCTTGTGGTTCGCCGGGTTCCCCTAGATGCGGGCCCCGTGTGCCTAGGGGGACTGTGCATCATCTTGTCGATCGTCATGGCGTGGCCAGGTCGAGTCATGCACAGTGTTCTCCGTCAGGCCTCCGCTTGCTGTCGTCAGCGGTAAGGGCGGGAACACTGTTGCCATGCCAGCCCTGGTCAGCGGGTAGGTAGGCAATGTTGCCACGCTCTGGCTGACAACGGGCATGGGCGGGGGCACTATAGTCTTGGTCATCAGTGACTGAGGTCTCGTCCCATCGTACGACCTGGATGGGACAGGAGCTGACCCGTGGCTGGGTTTCCGTGGACGCCACGGGTGGGTTGGCTTACTGGGGAAGCCAAGGCTGCGCCGGGTCGAGTTGCCTTGCGCCAGCCGCTGCGGCCGGGTTGGCGTTCCTTGCCGAGTCGAGGGTCTTGGCCAGGTCGCGTGCCTTGCCGGGTCGAGCGACCCGGCCTGGCGCACGCCGGTTTGCGAGGCGATGCGGGCCCTGCTATTTTTGAAATAGATCTGGGTTCCGTTGCCTGCCCGGGTTCATCCCCCCGACAGTAGTCCCCGAAGCTGTGAAGGTCGGCCGTCTTTGGATGAGTGGGCCTTCGCAGTTTCCCCCTTGAGCAAGGCGGAATCTGCGAACGCCGGGTCCGGCAACACCCACTGTGTGCCGGTTTTTTCGGAAACCGGATCGCGGCGTCCCGGTCGTGGCGGGAACCGAGGAGTCCGCCGAATCTTGAGGCAATCCCTCGTCTTCGCGCTGGCGCCACATGGTGCTCGGAAGCCAGAGGGGCCTGACAGGCCACGAACGCGACGGGACCGGGCGACGGGCCGGGGGCCCGCCGTTGCATGCCCTTGGTCACGCGTGCGGATTTATTGCGGTGTCTGGGGGCCGGTTGCACTTCCCCGTGCAGTTAGTGCGTGCGTTCGTGCGCACTTATTGCAGGGTAGTGGAACGGGCGCGTGCAGACGATCCCACTTCCCCACGTTTGAACCAGGGCTTATAAATTAAGGGGGGCAAGGGAGCGGCGGGCATTATTCTCGCTCGCACCCTCCTGTCCCCCTGCTTTCGCCCTGCTCCTTGCTACTGACGCACAGCTACGCCCGCAGCCCCGAGCAGAGCTCTTCTCCGTCGTCCTTCTTCCTTCCGCTTCCATCCATGGCGCTGCCGTCGGGATCTTGGATGGGTTCCAATGTCACCGACGACGACATCAGGCAGCTTCGAGCTTCGCGGCGCTTGCCGCGGTAGACGGATGTTGGTGTCCGCCTGCCGCACGGCGAGCAAAGGCCCCGACCCGAGGGGCAGGAGCGCGTCGTCTTCCTTACCCACTTCGAGTGGGGCTTGGGCTGCCGGCGAGCGCCTTCTTCCGCGCCTTTCTGGAGTTCTTCGGGCTTCAACCGCACCATCTCGGTGCCGACGCCATCGTCCAACTCTCCGGCTTCATGACCCTGTGCGAGGGGTACCTGGGGGTCGAGCCGACGATCGACCTCTGGGCGCGCTTCTTCTCCTTGAAGCAGCAGGGCCCGTCGGCCGGGGAGTTGGCCGACTGCGGCGCTGCCGTCATCTCCGAGCGGTCGGGGGCAGACTTCCCCAAGATTCCGCTTGAGGATTCTGCCAAGAAGTGGCAGGATTCTTTCTTCTACGTCCGCAATCTTGGCGCGGACCACAACAATCTCCCCCCTTTCGCCATGGCGCCACCGCGGGCGAAGACGAACTGGGGCTACTGAAAGCACAAGTGCTCCCTAGGTGGTTTTGGTAATTAATGTCAACATATCTCTTGTTGGACTAACACTTTTATCTAGTATGTTTCACATAAGTTCAACAATGGAGTGGCATGGACTAAAGGATGTGGGAACCCCTTCAAGATGCTAAGGACAAAGGATTGGCTCAAGCTTCAAGCTCAAGACTCTTCATTTTATATTTTAGTGATCCAAGATCACATTGAGTCTATAGGAAGAGCCAATACTATCAAGAAGGGATGAGGTGTTGCTTAATGAGTTTCTTGCTCCACAGTGCTTAGTGATATGCTCCAAAACCCTCAACTAGTTTCCCACTTCCACACATATGACCTAAACCTAAAGTCAAACTCGGCCCCACCGATTCTTTCTATCCGCGCCACCGAAGTTCAAATGTCATAGCCATCGCCACAAACCCTAGGCAAATCGGTTTCACCGATAGGGATCTCGGTCTCACCGAGATGGGATTGTAATCTCTCTGTTTCCCTTCGTAACATTTTGGTCTAACCGAAGTGAGCGATCGGTCTCATCGAGATTGCAATGTAAACTCTCTGTTTCCCTTCCATAACATTTCGGTCTCACCGAAAAGAGCGAATCGGTCCCACCGAGTTTACCTGACCAACTCTCTGGTTAGCTAATTACCAAAATTGGTCTCACCGAGTTTGTGTAATCGGTCTCACTGAGATTACGTTATGCCCTAACCCTAACCATATCGGTCCTACCGAGTTGCATGTCAGTCCCACCGAAAACCCTAACGGTCACTAGGTTTACTGAATTGGTCCGACCGAGTTTGGTAAATTGTGTGTAACAGTTAGATTTTGTGTGGAGTCTATATATACCCCTCCACCTCCTCTTCATTCGTGGAGAGAGCCATCAGAACAAGCCTACACTTCCAGCATCCTATTTCTGAGAGAGAACCACCTACTCATGTGTTGAGGCCAAGATATTCCATTCCTACCACATGAATCTTGATCTCTAGCCTTCCCAAGTTGCTTTCCACTCAAATCTTCTTTCCACCAAATCCAAATCTGTGAGAGAGAGCTGAGTGTTGGGGAGACTATCATTTGAAGCACAAGAGCAAGGAGTTCATCATCAACACACCATTTGTTACTTCTTGGAGAGTGGTGTCTCCTAGATTGGCTAGGTGTCACTTGGGAGCCTCCGAAAAGATTGTGGAGTTGAACCAAGGAGTTTGTAAGGGCAAGGAGATCGCCTACTTCGTGAAGATCTACCGCTAGTGAGGCAAGTCCTTCGTGGGCGATGGCCATGGTGGGGTAGACAAGGTTGCTACTTCGTGGACCCTTCGTGGGTGGAGCCCTTCGTGGAATCGTGCAACCGTTACCCTTCGTGGGTTGAAGTCTACATCAACGTGGATGTACGATAGCACCACCTATCGGAATCACGACAAAAACATCCGTGTCTCCAATTGCGTTTGAATCCTCCAAAACCCTTCCCTTTACATTCTTGCAAGTTGTATGCTTTACTTTCCGCTGCTCATATACTCTTTGCATGCTTGCTTGTTATGTATTGTGAATGATAAACTTGTGCCTAAACTCCACTTAAACCTAAAAAAGTTAAAAACTGCAACTTTGGTACTTAGTGTCTAATCACCCCCCCTCTAGACACCTCTTCTCAAGATCCTACAAGTGGTATCAGAGCTTTGGTCTCCATTGCCTTGGTTTAATCACCATTGGAGGAAGATGGATGAGTCAACTTTGGGGAGTCTTAGACATAGAGTGCCTATTCTTGATGGAGAGTATTTTCATAAGTGGAAAAATGAGATGCTTGTAATTTTCAATCAATATCATTTGAACAAGTACATTGCTAGCCCTTGTGCACCTCATGTTGATCCTATGCATCCTACCCTTGATGAATCAATTGACATGATTAGGAATCTTAGAACTGTTAATCTTATCACTAGAGGCTTGCCTAGAAACTTAATTAGAAACTTGCCTACTCTTGAGTGTGCCTACACTATATGGAAATTTCTTGAGGAACGCTTTGCAAATTATTCCTTGAAAAATCTAGATGAAATTCTCCATAAGTCTATTGCCTTGAGTAAGATAAATACTAATGATCCTATGTTTGGTGATCGTCTATTTGAATTTACAGACCTTATGCGTGCCAAAGGAGATGTTGGAATTATTGCTGATATTATTTCCGAAGCTATAAGAATTCATAAGCAAGATCATTGTCAAACTCACTCTAACGAATTACCCTCTCTAGGACTTGATCCACCACATGACGATGTTGAACATGGATACTATAATGAGGATGATGATAGTGACTTCGATCTTGACGATGCAATGAGACATTTTGGTCTTATGGCAAATCTTCGGGGATATATGTCAGGAGGAAAGGAATGGGTTCTTGACAGTGGATGTACCGATCACATGACCGGAGATAAAGACATGTTTCGTGAGCTTGCTGAAAATCATAGTCCTCGAAAGTATGTCACTTTCGGTGACAACTCAAAGGGTAAGGTGGTTGGCCTCGGTAAGGTGGCCATCTCACATGATAGCTCCATTCAGAATGTCATGCTCGTTGAATCTCCTGGCTACAACTTACTTTCAGTATCTAGACTTGCTGATTTCGGTTTCAATGTCCTATTTACTAAAGTAGATTGCCAAGTGTTCCGTCGAGACAATCATAAAATGGTCTTTACCGGTATACGTAGAGGTGACCTTTACATTGTTGATTTCTCTAAAAAGGCACAACCTAAAACTTGCTTCATTGCTAAATCCTCAAAAGGTTGGTTATGGCATAGACGACTAGGTCATGTTGGCATGAGAAACCTTGACAAGCTTATTAAAGGGAATCATATCCTTGGTGTTAACGATGTCATATTTGATAAGGATAGACTTTGCAAGTGCTTGTCAAGGTGCAAACAGGTTGGAGGAAGGCATCCCGTGAAAAACATCATGACCACAAGGAGGCCACTTGAGCTACTTCACATGGATCTTTTTGGTCCCAACGCTTACAAGAGTCTCGGTGGAAATTCTTTTGGTCTAGTTATAGTTGATGATTTTTCAAGATTTACGTGGGTGTTCTTTCTCGATGATAAATCGCAAGTTCAAAAGATCTTCAAAAACTTTGCTAGGAAGGCCCAAAATCAATTTGAAGTGAAGATCAAGAAGGTTCGCAGCGACAACGGAACGGAGTTCAAGAACGCAAACGTGGACACCTTTCTTGATGAAGAAGGGATTTCACACGAGTTCTTGGCTACGTACACACCTCAACAAAATGGAGTTGTTGAGAGGAAGAACCGGACGCTCATCGAAATGGCGAGAACGATGCTTGATGAGTACAAGACGCCGAAGCACTTTTGGGCAGAAGCGGTTGAGACAGCTTGTCATGCAACAAATCGCTTGTATCTTGACAAGCTACTCGGCAAGACGGCATACGAGCTCCTCACTGATAACAAACCCCAAGTTGGATACTTTCGAGTATTCGGCTCAAAGTGCTACATTCTTGATAAGCATCGTCGTTCAAAATTTGCTCCTAAGTCACATGAAGGTTTCCTACTAGGTTATGGCTCAAACTCTCACACTTACCGTGTCTACAATAATTTCACCCGAAAGGTTGAAGAGACAGTAGATGTGAAGTTTGATGAATCTAACGGCTCGCAAGTAGAGCAATTGCCAATTAATGTAGGAGACAAAGATCCTTCGGAAGCAATCCAAGACTTGTCTATTGGCAAGGTCCGTCCAACAGAGGTGAAGGAGAGTACCTCGTCCGTCCAAGTGGAAGCTTCTACTTCACGACAAGGTGAACCAAGAGTTGATACGGAAGCATCCACAAGTGGAACACACCAAATGAAGAAAACGAGGAAGAACATCACGAACGTCAACAACCTCCTTCTCCACCACGACAAGAAAACGACAACACCAACAATGAGGAAGATCAAGAAGAAGAAGAAGAACAAGATAAAGAAGATGTTCAACCAAAACCCAAGCAAAAGCTTTCACGAGTTCGAGCAAGAATTGCTAAAGACCATCCCGTAGAGCAAATCTACAATGATATTCAAACCGGGAGAATCACTCGCTCTAAGACTCGTTTAGCTAACTTTTGTGAAAACTATTCTTTCATCTCTAGCATTGAACCTATGAAGGTCGAAGAAGCATTAGAGATCTGGATTGGATAAATGCTATGCATGAAGAGCTACACAACTTTGAGAGAAACCAAGTTTGGACATTGGTTGAGAAGCCCGACAACAACCACAACATCATCGGTACCAAATGGGTGTTTCGCAACAAGCAAGTTGAAGATGGACAAGTAGTTCGCAACAAAGCACTTCTCGTCGCCCAAGGCTACACACAAGTCGAAGGTATGGACTATGGTGAGACTTATTCTCCCGTTGCTAGACTTGAATCCATTCGCAACTTACTTGCCTATGCTAATCACCATGATATCACCTTATACGAAATGGACATTAAAAGTGCCTTTTTAAATGGTGAAATAGAGGAGGAAGTCTATGTTAAACAACCTCCCGGCTTCATCAATCCTAAGAAACCCAATCATGTTTACAAACTTCGCAAAGCTCTTTATGGTCTTAAACAAGCCCCTAGAGCTTCGTATAAATGATTGACCAAGTTTCTTCTTGAAAAGGGATTTGAAATTGGGAAAATCAATTCCACACTTTTTACTAAAATGGTTAATGGAGAATTATTTGTATGCCAAATTTATGTTGATGATATCATATTTGGATCAACTAACCCTCATTTTAGTGAGAAGTTTGGAAAGCTAATGTCGGAGCAGTTTGAGATGTCAATGATGAGTGAAATCAAATTCTTTCTTGGGTTGCAAATCAAGCAAACTAAGGAAGGTACTTTTGGTTCTCAAACGAAGTACACTAAGGACTTATTCAAGAAGTTCAATATGCAAGAGTGCAAAGGTATGTCTACACCCATGCCTACTAGTGGACATCTTGATTTGACCAAAGATGGTAAACCAGTTGATCAAAAGGTTTATCGCTCTATGATTGGTTCATTGTTATACCTATGTGCTTCACGTCCCAATATTATGCTAAGTGTGTGCATGTGTGCAAGATATCAAGCTGCTCCTAAAGAATGTCATCTTAAGGCCGTAAAAAGGATAGTGAGATACTTAATTCATACACCAAATTTTGGCATTTGGTATCCTAAGAGGGCCTCTTTCGATCTTGTTGGCTACTCCGACTCGAACTATGCCGGAGACAAGGTTGATAGAAAGTCCACTTCGGGTACTTGTCAATTTCTTGGTAGATCTCTTGTGTCTTGGTCCTCCAAGAAACAAAACTCAGTATCCTTATCTACCAAGCGGAGTACATTGTCGCTGGTTCATGTTGTGCTCAATTACTTTGGATGACCCAAACTCTTAAAGATTATGGGATATATGTGAAACATGTTCCATTGCTTTGTGACAATGAAAGTGCTATCAAAATTGGTCATAATCCCGTACAACATTCTCGAACAAAGCATATTGAAGTTCGTCATCATTTCATTCGAGATCATGTTGCTAAGGGTGACATTAAACTTAAGCATGTTCGCACCGAAAAGCAATTAGCGGATATATTTACTAAACCTCTTGATGAGAAAGTGTTTTGCAGGTTGAGAGGATAATTGAACATCATTGATGCTTCAAACTTGGAGTAGAAACTCCATTGGATACATGCAAGACATGAGCTTATGACTAACCCTTGATATTTCTCTTATGATGAAAATCTTATGTCTTGGATATATTTGCATCTTGAATGTTATATAACCCATGTAGGTACTTGGTTGAATCAAATTCCATGAGATTGTAATCTACTCACATCTTGAGCAATCTCTACATCACCAAGTCTCTACACTATGGTGGTTGAAGACAAGGAAGCACGGAATCATTCAAACATATCCTTTGACAAACTCTATGTTGAGCTTCATGATTGACATTTTTGGATACATAAGTGCTCCTCCTTGCAAGAACTAACCCATGTAGGTAGATGGAATCAAATTCCAAGTGGTGCTCCCAAATCTTGATGAGCTACATCAACCTTGAGCAACCCACACAAGTTCAACTACATGGTCAACACCACCAACCAAGGTATGTTATTCCATCTTAGAGAAGCTTTACTCAAAGACATGAGCTAAAGCAACTCGACAAGATGAGAATACATCAAGATACTTAAACGAAAAATGGTAACCCCATTTTGAGCTTAAAAGATGAGTATGACCTATGATCAAGTGATCTCACTTGACTCCTAAGTCAATATACTCTAACATAGGTGACTTTGTCGCCGACCATCTCTAGATGAAGTTCTCTCGTGTTCTTTTCTGTGTTTTTGCACTTGTCTCATGCATATTTGTTTCCCCTCTCAAAAAAAACTTCATCTATATTTCTTTCTTTTCTTTTCTGTTTCCTCTGCATTTCCTGCATCCAATTCACTGCATATCATTCAGTAAATTCCTTGCAAATCTTTGTGAGATCTTACTAGTCTAGTGAGCGGTGACAAGTGTTTTCTGTGCGATGAACTCGTTTTCACTGATTTGTTGTTTTCGGTCCAACCGAATCCTTTCGGTACAACCGAAGCATACCACTCGGTGCCACCGAGTTCACAACAGGAAAAACAGTTTGCCACTTATTCTGTGTTTCTTCTTATCTAGCTCCACTAATGAATCTTGTCCTCTACAAGCATCACATTAATATAAATGCTTTGTGCTGTGACTCAAGGATCAAACCCTTCTTGTAAATTGATGTCAAAGGGGGAGAGAGAGATCACATCAAAGCTCATCACTTTCAAAAGGGAGAGAGTATTACTTCCACAGGGGGAGAAAGAGATCTCCAGGGGGAGAGAATACTCAAGTAGAAAGTATTTCTCAAGGATCCCAGATGCTTGGTGTTCAAGAGGAGAGATGCCACATGTCTTCTTGAGGGGAAAGACATGTTCATATGTGCTTATTTACATTAGCTCTGTTCATTTATATCTTTCAGCTCTGATTTTCTGTTCCCTATCTTCTCCCAGTATCCCATGCTAGATTCAGGGGGAGCAAGACATCTAAGGGAAAGAAATCACTTAAATTCATTACATACCTTTACCCTTGGGGACATGTCTAATCCAATGTGGTACTTAGTACTCACTCTCTACATGTCATCCAGTCTTGGCATTCTTGTGGTTTGTTCTGTTTGCTCTGGCTAGTAGATGTACCTGTGCTATCTAACCTTGTTTACGCAGGTTCATTCCATCCTAAGCCAACTCAAGACCACAAGGTAAGTATATGCATCACACTGATGTGTATGAGGAATTCTTGCTGATGTACATACTGTTTGCAAGAAGGACTCATGAGCATGAAGGTATTTTCTTTAATATTCTTTGCTCTGATGCATATGGCCAAGATACATGTAACACATTGCCTACTCTATCATGGTTATGCTCTCACATGCTTCTATATTCCATATCATGATTGCATACATGTAGGGGGAGCCTATGCTTGTTACATGTCTTTCCGAAGCTTTACTTGCTATTCTTTATATCTTTATCTAAAGCTTTGATGTATGTTGTCATCAATTACCAAAAAGGGGGAGATTGAAAGCACAAGTGCTCCCGAGGTGGTTTTGGTAATTAATGTCAACATATCTCTTGTTGGACTAACACTTTTATCTAGTATGTTTCACATAAGTTCAAGTGGCATGGACTAAAGGATGTGGGAACCCCTTCAAGATGCTAAGGACAAAGGATTGGCTCAAGCTTCAAGATCAAGACTCTTCATTTTATATTTTAGTGATCCAAGATCACATTGAGTCTATAGGAAAAGCCAATACTATCAAGAAGGGATGAGGTGTTGCTTAATGAGTTTCTTGCTCCACAGTGCTTAGTGATATGCTCCAAAACCCTCAACTAATTTCCCACTTCCACACATATGACCTAAACCTAAAGTCAAACTCGGCCCCACCGATTCTTTCTATCCGGCGCCACCGAGTTCAAATGTCATAGCCATTGCCACAAACCCTTCATAACATGGGATTGTAATCCGGCGCCACCGATTCTTTCTATAGGAAAATCGGTTTCACCGATAGGGATCTTGGTCTCACCGAGATGGGATTGTAATCTCTATGTTTCCCTTCATAACGTTTCGGTCTAACCGAAGTGAGTGATCGGTCCCACCGAGATTGTAATGTAAACTCTATGTTTCCCTTTCGTAACATTTCGGTCTCACCGATAAGAGCGAATCGGTCCCACCGAGTTTACCTGACCAACTCTCTGGTTAGCTAATTACCAAAATCGGTCTCACCGAGGTTGTGTAATCGGTCTCACCGAGATTACGTTATGCCCTAACCCTAACCATATCGGTCCTACCGAGTTGCATGTCAGTCCCACCGAAAACCCTAACGGTCACTAGGTTTACTGAATCGGTCCGACCGAGTTTGTTGATTTGGTCCCACCGAGTTTGGTAAATTGTGTGTAATGGTTAGATTTTGTGTGGAGGCTATATATACCCCTCCACCTCCTCTTCATTCGTGGAGAGAGCCATCAGAACAAGCCTACACTTCCAGCATCCTATTTCTGAGAGAGAACCACCTACTCATGTGTTGAGGCCAAGATATTCCATTCCTACCACATGAATCTTGATCTCTAGCCTTCCCAAGTTGCTTTCCACTCAAATCTTCTTTCCACCAAATCCAAATCCTGTGAGAGAGAGCTGAGTGTTGGGGAGACTATCATTTGAAGCACAAGAGCAAGGAGTTCATCATCAACACACCATTTGTTACTTCTTGGAGAGTGGTGTCTCCTAGATTGGCTAGGTGTCACTTGGGAGCCTCCAACAAGATTGTGGAGTTGAACCAAGGAGTTTGTAAGGGCAAGGAGATCGCCTACTTCGTGAAGATCTACCGCTAGTGAGGCAAGTCCTTCGTGGGCGACGGCCATGATGGGGTAGACAAGGTTGCTACTTCGTGGACCCTTCGTGGGTGGAGCCCTCCGTGGACTTGCGCAACCGTTACCCTTCGTTGGTTGAAGTCTCCATCAACGTGGATGTACGATAGCACCACCTATCGGAACCACGACAAAAACATCCGTGTCTCCAATTGTGTTTGAATCCTCCAAAACCCTTCCCTTTACATTCTTGCAAGTTGCATGCTTTACTTTCCGCTGCTCATATATTCTTTGCATTCTTGCTTGTTATGTATTGTGAATGATAAACTTGTGCCTAAACTCCACTTAAACCTAAAGAAGTTAAAAACTGCAACTTTGGTACTTAGTATCTAATCACCTCCCCTCTAGACACCTCTTCTCAAGATCCTACAGCTACTCGCCCCGACGCCCGTCGCAGGAGATCGTCAGCCTGTGCAAGCGGGTGACGGTGATGAGGACGCAGGAGGGGATCACCGGCACGGATCTTCTCGCTGCGTTCATCACCTGTCGGATCCTCCCGCTTCAGAGGCGCTCCTGATGATGATCGGCCTGCAGGACCCCAACCGAATGGGGTCGACGCGGCTGTCTGGGAAGCAGGCCGCGCGCGCCATCAACGCCATCTCCAGTTCTAATCTTGGAGAGGATTGGCGATTTGGCAAGGCGCTGTATAGCCAGGCGAACCCGGCGCCGCAGGTGAGCACCTGGTCTCCTTACTTTGCCGCCGCACATCTTCTTGTTTGTCCTGATGCGTCGCGGGCGGTTCTTCTGCATGAGAGCCGGCATCTTTACGCCCGGGCTCCGCTGCAGGTGGCGCCGGTGGCACCAGAGGAGCCCACGGCCCAAGGCGGCGAGGAGGTGGCCGAGTCCGATGCCGGCGCTATGCGCCGAGCCGGTAAGCTTCGAGTCTTTCTCTTCTTCATTTTGTCTTGATTTGTTGCCCGTGTCGCGGTGAAGGCGATGCTGATGCCGGTTGCTTGGTGCAGCGGCGTTGGGCGGGGGAGGCGGCGATGCAGGCGGAGCCGGGCCCTCGCATGGGGCGGCGCCGAGCCGCCCGCATGGCAAGGACAGTGTCGCGCCGCGACCCCGCGGATCAAAGCGCGCAGCGGACCCAGCCGAGCCCGGAAGGCCAGCCAAGAAGAAGCGCGTGAAGCCGATCCCGGTCCCGGTCTTGACGGGGTAAGTTCTGTTCGCTGCTTGCGCCTAGGTTTCCTGTCTTGTTTGCTTATTTTGCCTTCTTCTTCAGGTCTCCGATCGCGCTGGCGTGGGTGGCGGCGGAGGCCGCGGCCACCGAGGGGACCGCGTTCCGCAGGAGCCGGTCCGACCTCACCGGTCTGGCTGGGGAGGAGGGGCGAGGCGACTCGGACCTCGGCCTGGACCCGGACGACGCCGAGGCCTTGGACTGGCGTGACAGGAACCGGGCCGAGGCGGAGCTGGAGGTGGCGTCGGTCCGTGCTTGTGAAGGAAATATGCCCTAGAGGCAATAATAATGTTATTATTTATTTCCTTATATCATGATAAATGTTTATTATTCATGCTAGAATTGTATTAACCGGAAACATAATACATGTGTGAATACATAAACCTACAGAGTGTCACTAGTATGCCTCTACTTGACTAGCTCGTTAATCAAAGATGGTTATGTTTCCTAACCATGAACAAGGAGTTTTATTTGATTAACGGATCACATCATTGGTTGAATGATCTGATTGACATGACCCATTCCATTAGCATAGCACCGATCGTATAGTTTGTTGCTAGTGCTTTTCTTCATGACTTATACATGTTCCTATGACTATGAGATTATGCAACTCCCGCTTGCCCGAGGAACACTTTTGGTGCTACCAAACGCCACAACGAATCGGGTGATTATAAAGGTACATTACAGGTGTCTCCGAAGGTACATGTTGGGTTGGCATATTTCGAGATTAGGATTTGTCACTCCGATTGTCGGAGAGGTATCTCCGGCCCTCTCGGTAATGCACATCACATAAGCCTTGTAAGCATTGCAACTAAATGTGTTAGTTGTGAGATGATGTATTACGGAACGAGAAAAGAGACTTGCCAAGAACGAGATTGAACTAGGTATTGATACCGACGATCGAATCTCGGCAAGTAACATACCGATGACAAAGGGAACAACGATGTTGTTATGCGGTCCGACCGATAAAGATCTTCGAGAATATGTAGGAGCCAATATGGGCATCCAGGTCCCGCTATTGGTTATTGACCAGAGGTGTCTCGGCCATGTCTACATAGTTCTCGAACCCGTAGGGTCCGCACGCTTAACGCTTCGATGATGCTTATTATGAGTTTATATGATATTGATGTACCAAGGTTGTTCGAGTCCCGATGAGATCACGGACATGACGAGGAGTCTCGAAATGGTCGAGACATAAAGATTGATATATTGAAGCCTATGTTTGACTCCGAATCACTCCGGTGAAATTGGGAATTTTACCGAGTACCGAGGGTTACCGGAACCCCGGGGTCAATGGGCCATGATGGGCCTTAGTGGGAAAGAGAAAAGGGGCCATAGTGCTGGTCAGACCTTTCCCCTTCCCTAGTCCTATTAGGACTAGGAGAAGGGCGCCTCTCTCTCTCCCTTCCCACTTGGGGAAACCTAGTTGGACTAGGATTTGGGGGAATCCTACCCTAGTAGGAGTAGGACACCCCGGCGCACCTCTCCTTGGCCGGCCAGCCCCTCCCTTCCCTCCTTTATATACAGGGCAGGGGCACCCCATGACACACAAGTTGATCATTGAGATCGCTCTCAGCCGTGTGCGGTGCCCCTTCCACCAAACTACACCTCGAATATACCGCTGCGGAGCTTAGGCGGCCTCGCGCCGGTGGAACATCATCATCGCCACCACGCCGTCAGGTCGATTTAAACTCTCCTCAACACTCGGCTGGATCGAGTTCGAGGGACGCCATCGAGCTGAACGGTGCAGAACTCGGAGGTGCCGTGACGCTCGTACTTGATCGTTGGATCGGGAAGAAGTACGACTACTTCCTCTACGCTGCGCCAACGCTTCGCTGCTGGTCTACGAGGGTACGAGACAACACTCTCATCTCGCTGCTATGCATCACCATGATCTTGCGTGATCGTAGGAAAATTTTTGAAATTACTACGTTCCCCAACAGCTTGGACCGACGCGGCGGCGGCGTGGGCGCGAGGCGGCGCGGAGCCGGCCTGGCGCGAGATGCCGGAGGGCATGGTGGTGGAGGCGACGGTTTTTGAACCGTCGTCGGTGAGAGAGCGCGGCGTGGGGGCCGGCCCGAGGTGGTGCTCCTCGACCAGGAGGTCGTGGAGGTGGGGGTGATACCCCGCCGCGAGTCGACATTGTCGAGCGCGAGGGGGCTGATGGTGGTGGAGGCGGCGTCCCGGAGGGGGCGCCGCAGGCGGCGGTGCCTGAGGTGGCGACGCAAGGCGCCCCGGTGTCCGGATCACCGTCGGCACCGGAAGGGGCGTCAGAGGAGGTGCTGGCCGCGTCGCAAGCGGCCAGCCGGGGGCACGCCTTGGTGCCTCGGCAGAGCGAGCGCCGAGCTGCCATGCCACAGCCCGCAGCTGAGCGGGGCGTGGCTGCCTTTCGCCCTGCACCCAGGAGGAGGCGGTGCCGATGCCGCCACCGCCGCTCCTGCAAGGCCGGACGGAGCGCTTTGAGGCCTTCGCCCAGGCCGAGACGGAGCGGACGCGCGACCTGGAGCGCGCCGGTCCTGGTAAGTCCTTCTTCTTCTTGTTTTCTTGAGATTTTATCTCTATGGGGGCGCCAACAAGACCCACTGGTGTAGCCTCGAGATTCGGGCCAACTGTAACAGCTTGGGCCAAATCTTAGGCCTTGTGTTGACTTTGGTCTTCTTTTCAAGATCTTGATGCCTTCCGGTTGAGGCCTACAACCGCCCCGGGCAAGCATCGGAGCTCAAGGGGCGGCTTGCTTCCAAGGAGGAGGAGCCACCGCAAAGAGGTACTTTGTCGAGCTCTTCTCTTCTAGTGGGGGCGCTTAGCGCACTCCACCGGTGTAGCCCCGAGATTCGGGCCAATCAGGTAACAATTGGGCCAAATCTTAGGCCTTGTCTTATTTTTCCTTCCTACTGATTTCTTCTTTGCAGCCGAGGTGTTGTCTTGGCGGACCCAGCTGTTCCGGGCTGGTCATCACTATGACCGGCTCGTTGCTGATTCCGGCCGTCTCGGCATCGAGGCGGCGCAGGCGAGGGCGGAGGTTGCCGCGGCCCGGCGATCTCTTGACGAGGCCAGCCGGCTGCACGAGCAGCTGGCGGGTCACAAGAGCCGCCTCGAGGCAGAGGTGGAGCTTCTTAAGGCGGAGGCCGCCAAGGCGGTGGAGGCACAACAGGCCCTGATCGAGGCGGACCAGCAGTGCGGCCAGCTGGCCGACGACAAGGGCCGGCTCCAGGCCGAGGTGGAGCGTCTGCGGGAGCAAGCCACCGCGGCGGATGAGGCCCGCCAGGCCGAGGCTCGCCGCCGTGAGGCGGCCGAGAAGGCGACCGAAGACAAGGACGCCGAGCTGAAGGCGGCCCTTGCTACGGCGGCCGACCTGGAGAAGGCGCTCAGGTAGCGGGACCATGTCTTGGAGCGGGAGCGACGTGGTATGTTCCTCGAGGCGCAACACCGGAAGAGTCCTTTCCAGAAGTGCTGCTTTGTTGTTTGCCGGTCGGGACCCGCCCTTTCTTCCTTGTTGCCCTTCCGACTTGCTTCGCTTTTGGCTGCCGGGCCTTTTCCGGAGACGCAGCGGTCGGGCGGAGGAAGCCGCCCGCTATCGCCGCTAACCGACCGGGCGTTGTCGGGTCCGGGACGGATCCGCTGACGGCTTGGACCTTCCCGGAGATCATTGCCGCTGCTGAGGCCCGGCTGGGGGCCTTGGGAATGCAGATGGAGCGGCTGTCCCGAGCCGGTACCGCGATGACGGCGGCCTTGTGGCCAGGTTCCGTCCATCCGCGCAGCTTCTCGCGTCTGGCGTGCTGGTTGGAGATGGGCCCGGATCGCCTTAGCGACTGGCGCGTTTCTGCCGTTTGGGCAGGTGCTGAGATGGCGCTCCAGATCGCGCTGTCTTGGCATTCGGATCTTTAGCTGGACACGCTGATGGGTCAGCGCGCTGGCTCGGAGCCGTTGCTGCAGGAGCATGCCGGCCGGATCGCCTCCCGGGCCAGCTACATCGCCGGGTTCGCCTTCCATGACGAGTTCCATCCGAATGCACGGAAGACGGCGCGTCATGGCTTATGCATAACTACGGCTTGCTTCTTCGCGCCTGGAGGGCAGCTCGAGGAGACGGGCGCCTCACGGTGACGCTGGAGGTCGGAGAGGACACCGGTGCTTTCATTGACCCGGAGGCCGGCCGGGGAGCTGCTGACGCGCAAGCGCCGGGCGCTGGGAATGCCCGAGAATCTTTTGTAGGAAATTTGTTATAGCAGTCCACCCACCTGTGGGTTTTCGTGGTGTAATGAACTCGGGCCGTTGGCCTTTGCTTGAAAAATTTATGTGTAAATGTTGTGAGTGTTTATTTGCTTTTTGCCTTCTGGTTTTTTCGAACTTATTTCATGTGTTGATCCTCCCTGAAGCTTCCCCCCGCGAGTCAGACGGCCGAGGCTCCGGTCCGTGACAAGGGGTTCGGCTCTTCGAGAGGCGGCTGCAGGAGTTGGGTCCTTTAAAAATGTTGAGCGCGAGCGAAACACCCACTGGGCCGGCTGGCGGCAATCCGGCTTGGCCGGTTGGTGACCAGACGGTCGTGCGGCTAACTTAGTTGACGAGCCTCGAGCCGGGTTGGTCGACCCGACGGCTTTGACTTAGTGTATGAATCGTAGGGGAGCTTTAGCCCGTCGCACTTGCCCGCCGTCAGCCAGAGCTGGATCTGCGGTTTTAAGGCGAAGTGGGGGGGCGCGGCATCCTAACTTATGAGGAATCACTAAGTGAAGCGGCGGGGTGATGATCAAGCCGGCCAGCCCCTGAGCCCCCGGGTCGAGCTTGTCGAGCCGGCGGCCGGGTTTGGTAGTGAGGTGGTGTGAAATATGGACGCAATAAATTGGTCGGCAAAAGGAAGCCCCCGAGTCTCGTTCGGGGACCCCATAGTTTCATATGCCTACAAAAGGCGTGGATACGTACATTCGTTCAGCTAACTGTAAAACGGACTGAGGAGTTCGGCGTTCCACGACCTGGTCGTTTCTTCGCAGCAAAGGTCCTCTTGGCGCTTCTTTGACGGCGCGCGCCAATGAGGTAGTAGGCGCTATGGTCGCGCAAAGCCCTGCTCACGATGAACGGGCCTTCCCATGGAGAGGACAACTTGTGTTGGCCTGCCTGCTCTTGGACGAGTCGGAGGACGAGGTCGCCTTCGCGGAATGCGAGAGGCTTGATCTTCTTGCTGTGGTAGTGCCTCAAGCCTTGCTGGTAGATAGCCGAGCGGCTATGCCGGCGCGCCGAAAGCAGGTCGACGCCGCTTCGCGGCTTCTCTTGCCTCTTCTTCGCAGTACATCGCGACGCTGGCGAGTCGAACTCGACGCCGGTCGGGATGATGGCTTCTGATCCATAGACGAGGAAGAACGGGGTGAACCAGGTCGACCGTTTGGTGTCGTGGCGCAGACTCTAGAGAAATCAGAGTAACTTGTCGAGCCAACCGCCGGTGAGCGGATAAGGGTTCGACGAAGTCACGGCTTGATGCCGACATGATGAGTCCGCTGGCCCGCCGACCGCCTGCTGGATCGCGGATGTGCCACGGAGGCCAGGTCGAGGCGGATGCTAGAGACGGAGTAGTATTGCTCGAGCGCGCCCTTGGCGAAGTTGGTGTCATTGTCGGTGATGATGCTGTTCGGCACGCCGTAGCGCACCGCTATGTCCTTGATGAACCGGACGGCTGTTTGCCCTTCCAGTTTCTTGATTGGTCTTGCCTCGATCCATTTTGTGACTTGTCCACTGCCACCAGCAGGTGCGTCATGCCGCCTCGAGCGGTTTTGAAGGGTCCCACCATGTCGAGTCCCCAAACCGCGAAGGGCCAGGCGATCGGTATGGTGCGGTGTGCTGACGCCGGCTGGTGGCTGCGTTTGCTGAAGCGCTGGCATCCTTCGCACTTGAGGACAAGCGACTCGGCGTCTTCGAGGGCCGTTGGCCAGTAGAAGCCGTGGCGGAACGCCTTGGCCACGATGAACCGAGACGCGGCGTGGTGCCCGCACTTGCCCTGGTGAATGTCAAGGACGATGTCGATGCCGCGATCCTGCTCGACGCAGCGCTGGAACACGCCGGTAGAGCTGCGTTTGACGAGCTCATTGTTGATGATGGTGTAGGCGGATGCCCGGCGCTGAACTTGCTGAGCCTCGGTCTCGTCCATGGGGAGAACCCCGTTCTCCAGCCATTCTGATATTGGCAGGGCCCAAGATGGGGCCGTGATGGTGGTGAAGACGGCCACCTGGGTGGGTTCCGAGTCGACGGCTCCTGGGCCGGGTTGAGCAGCCCCCGGGTTGGTGGTGGCGACGGCCGGGTCCGGGGTGATGGTGGCCGGGTTGAGCTGAGTAGCCCCCGGGCCGGGTTCAGCAGTCCTCGGGCTGGGTTAAGCAGTCCCCGGGCTGGCTTGCGGCGCGGCCGGGTCTTCTGGGGCGTCGATGGACTCGGAGTCCGGCGACGGCTTGGAGGATGCCTTGCGCAGGTGCTCGAGGGAGATGCCGGACGGGATAGCTTGACGTGACGAGGCGATTTTGGCAAGAGTGTCGGCTGCCTCGTTCTCCGCGCGCGGGACATGGAGGAACTCGCAGCCATCGAAGGATCCGGACAGCTTCTGGATGAGGAAGCGATAGCTTGCCATGTTGGGGTCGCGCGCCCCACTCGCCTGGCACCGCTGCACCACCAAGTCCGAAGTCGCCATAGCACAGTGATGCGCCGGATGCCGAAGTTCCTTGGCAAGCCCGAGGCCGCACAAGGGCTTCAGATTCGCGACGTTGTTGGAGGCGGCGGCGGGATCCGGAGGCGAAGCGGAGTCGGTCACCCTTCGGGGATGACAGTATGATGCCGGCCCCTAAGCCGAGTCGCATCTTGGATTCGTCGAAGTGCATGCGCCAGTGCGTCGAGTCGGGAGGCGGCGGCAGGTACTGGGTCTCGGTCTAGTTGACGAGGAAATCAGCCAGGGCCTGAGACTTGATCGTGGTGCGGGGCTCGTAGAGGATGGTGTGGCCAGCTAGCTGGATCGCCCACTTGGCGACCCAGCCGGAGGCGTCCCGGCACCCGATGATTTCTCCAATAGGCGCCGTGCTGACGACAGTGATGACATGCTCTTGAAAGTACTGCTTCAGCTTCTTGGCGGTGAGGTACACGCCGTAACACATCTTCCGTAGTGTTGGTAGTTCTGCTTGGAGGTGGAGAGCACTTCGCGGTGTAGTAGACCGACGCTGGACGGCTCGGATCTTGCTCTTCTCCGGCCGCCGACCACCAACATCGTGGCTGACCGCTCATGAGGTCGCGCTATGTAGAGCAACATGCTCCTTGTCTGTTGGCGCGCGGGGACGAAAAGGTGGAGAGCATGCGCTGAGGTCTTGGAAAGCTTCGTCGCCTTTGTCGCTCCACTAATGGGCTTGTTTTCTTCATTAGCTGGTATAGGCAGTGCCTTTCGCCCAGCCGGGCTTAGAAACCGGTGACCGAGGCCAGCAGCCTGTGAACTTCTGGACATCGCGAGCCGGGTTGGCTTGCGCATGCGCTCGATGGCCATGATCTTCTCCGGGTTCGCCTCGATGCCGCGTTGCGAGACGAGGAAACCGAGCAGCTTTCCGGCTGGGACGCCGAAGACGCGCTTTTCCGGGTTGAGCTTGACCTTGTATTCGCGGAGGTTGGCGAATGTTTCCTTCAGATCGTCGAGGAGTGTGAGGTGCTGCTTGGTCTTCACCATGATATCATCCACGTACATGTGGATGTTCTTGCCGACTTGCGGTAGCAGGCACTTCTGCATGCAGCGTTGGGAGGTGGTGCCGGTGTTCTTCAACCCGAACGACATGGTGATGTAGCAGTACGCTCCAAAGGGCGTGATGAAGGACGTCTTCAGGGCATCGGCCTGGTCCAGCTTGATCTGGTGATAGCCAGAGTAGGCGTCTAGGAAGGACAGCAGCTCGCACCCGGCGGTCGAGTCGATGACTTGGTCGATCCGCGGGAGGGCGAACGGATCCTTGGGACAAGCTTCGTTGAGGCTGGTGTAGTCGATACACATGCACCAGGTCTTGTTCTTCTTCAGGATGAGGACTGGATTGGCCAGCCACTCAGGGTGAAACACTTCCATTATGAAGCCGGCTGCCAAGGCTTGGCGACCTCTTCACCAACGGTTCTTCTCTTCTCTTCGGAAAATCGATGGAGGGGTTGACGGACAGGCTTGGCATCCTTGCGGACATGGATTTTGTGCTCGGCGTACTTCCTCGGGATACCCGGCATGTCTTTGGGGGTCCATGCGAAGATATCCCGATTCTCACGGAGGAAGTCGACGAGCTCGCCTTCCTATTTGCTGTTGAGGCGGGCGCCACGACAACGCATTTGCCTGCAGCCGGGTCTTCCGGTTCAGATTCACTTTCTTGGTTTCCTTGGAGGGCTTGAAGGCGGCCTCATCGGCCGGGTCCGGGTCGGGATCGACGCGTCGGAGGCCTCGCCGCCGGGCGACGATCTGGTCGAGCGGGCGCCGCCCTCGGAATGACCAGCGACTGCCAGCTTGGCGCCGCCTCGGCGCACTCAGAGACTTGCGGTAGTCACCGGTGGCAGTAATGAGGCCCTTGGGACCCGGCATCTACATCTTCAGATGTAGCGCAGAGGGGGACCACCATGAACTTGGCGAAGGGCCGCCCAAAGAGAGAGCGTGGTACGCGCTGGGAAGTTCACCACCCGAACCAGATTGGTTCTCGTCGGAAATGGCTGCTGTCGCCAAACAGGACGTCGAGCCGGACCCGGCCAATGGGCGAACAGGAAAGGCCGGGTATGATGCCATGGAAGACGGTCCGGGTTGGCTCCAGGTCTTCGGCCTTGAGGCCGAGCTTGGTCATCGTGTCGCGGTAGAGGATGTTGATGCTGCTGCCGCCGTTGATGAGGACTTGGGAGAACTTGCAGGTGCGCCACGCGACGATCGTAGGGTTGAGGACGAGGGCGTACCCACCCGGACTCGGCATGACTGCCGGGTGATCCTCCCGGGTCCAGGTGATCGGGCGCTCCGACCAATGCATGAAATCCGTCTTGGCCGGGACGACGGTGTTCACCTCCTGCCGGAGGAGGCGCTTGCTGCGCTTGTCGTCGCCGAGGCTGGTGAAGACGACGTAGGCCATGTTCTGGTCTGGGTAGGCGTCGTTCCGCATCGCGCCGCCGGTGGGGGGCGGCGGTGGAGGCGGAGGCGGTTGTCCCGCGCCCGGAGCCGGAGCCGGAGGAGGCGGACGCCGCCTCGAGGCGCTTAGTGATGGCGCATCGCCAAGCGTGCGCGGGAGTGTCTTGCGCCGCTGTGGTGCTTGCACGGAGCATCGAGCGTCTCTTCAAAGCTCATGGCGGGTTGCCACGCCATCTTGCCGGTCTGCCGGCGCTTCGCTGCCGGGTCCGCCGCGGGCTCGACGGCCGCGACGAGCCGGTTGTCATGACATTGCGCCGGCTGCTCGGCCTTGCGCTTGTTGTTCTGGTGGTGCTGCTGCCGGCTGCCTTCGCCGCCCGGCTTCTGTGGAGGGACCGACTTCACCTTTCCGGCCTCATCCAGCGCCACTTGGATCTTCATGGCGGAGTCGGCGTTGGCGTACTTGTCCGCCGTCACCATGAGAGCGGCCATGGTGGCCGGCTCGGAGCGTAGAATCTTGTGCTTGAGGAGGGTGCCGTCTCGGCACCCGTTGACGAAGTATTGGATCGCCTGGACTTCATGGACGCCCTCACAGCTGTTCCGAAGCTCGGTCCAGCGTGCGAGGTACTCGCGGCCGGTCTCCGCCGGCCCCTGCACGCACATGGCGAGCTGACTGGGGCGACCGGGTCGCTTGTACGTCCCCGTGAAGTTGCAGACAAACGCTTCGTCGCAATCGACCCATGCATTGATGCTGCCCGTCGGCAGGCTGTTCAACCATGTGTGAGCCGGTCCTTGGAGCATGAGCGCGTAGCGCATGGCGAGACGACGATTGGCACCGTGATGCCAATGGTCGTGGTGTAGTCGGTGAGCCGTCTTCGCTTCACGGTCCCATTGTACTTTGGGGTGTCGCGGGAGCGTGAATCCTTTGGGAAGGGCTCCTCCGGATGCGTAATAAACACGCCGACCTGATAGCGCCGCTTCCTCCACCTCCATGGAGCGAAGCGAGCTGATCGAGGCGGTGGCGCACGCCGGCGCTGCCGATGGAGCGGGCCGAGTCGATCGGCGGCCAGGCCCCGAGGGGCCGGGTCGGCTGGAGCCGCACGCCGGCCAGGCTGGCCGGGTCCGTGCTGGGTCTCTGTGGCGGGCTCGTTGCCCAGAGCGTCGGTGGCGGTGCCGGCCGGGTTGCATGTGGTTCGCCCCGCCGGAGGCGCTCGCCGGGCGGCGAAGAGGCCATGTGCAGGAGTTCGCCGGGTCCGCCAAGGCGGGCGGAGCCGGACCCCGCCGGCTTGGCGAGCTGGTTGAGGCGATCCTGCTGAGTGTTGGCGGCGTGGAGGAGCTCGTGCATCCGCCCGATGCTTTCCCTGAGCTCCTCGCCCACGAGTTGGTCAAGGCCGACCACGGCTGCCTCCGCAGCGCGCAAGTTCTTGATCGGGTCTGACGGTCCGCCGACACCGAAAGCCCGCCGATCGTTCTCCCGGTGCGAGTATCGCGCCCGGCTTGGCTCGCCGCGCGGGCATGAACTGCGGGCGCGCTGCTCCATCTCGAGCAGCTTCAGCGGCGTCTGGTGGCGGCCAGCCTCGGACAGGTTCCAGCATTTCTTGGCGCCGCCCTCGAGCTGGGTTCGGGCTTCAAAGAACGCAGGGCGCTGACGCCGGTGACGATGGGAATGCGGAGGTTTCGCATCGCGGCGCGCGCAGCGGGTTAGTCGTCTCCATTCCGAGCCGCAGCGGCCATAAGCCGGCGGCTCTTCTCGCCTTGCTCGACGAGGAAGAGGCGCCATCACCGTGATTTAACACCTCTACGTGGGCGCCCATCGCCCGGCAGGAATCCACCGCCGAGAGAAAGCGGGGAGTCGGAGTAGCTGAGCACCCCGCTGGGGTACTCGTCGGCCGCAGGCGCGTCGGAGATGCGCAGCGCGGTGAAGGAAGCGGCGAGCGCACCGATGACGTCGTCCGCCAGAGCGACGGACTTGTTGGAGTAGGAGAAGGGCCCCGTCCGAAGCATGCTTCCGGCCAGTTCCTCGAGCTGCCCCATGGTGGGCGCCAACTGTCGTGGTGGGCGCACGGCAGATGCCAAGGGATGGCTAAAGAGAGGAGGAGGCTCGATGGCGCTGGTGGGCTTCGGAGGCGAGGTTGACATGCGCGGGCGCGGGACGCCAGACATACCCAGTGTTCGGGCTTCGAGAGATAACACCCTAGTCCCGCCGAGTTTAGTTGGATGGTTGATAGTACAATGTTGCTCCCCGGAGCAGTTTGGAGGAGGAAGGAGACTGGCCAAGGCTCCGGCTGCTCCTTCTCCTTGGTGTCGCTATGTCTCTGTTGAATATCTTGTGTTGTCTGTTGTGTTGGCGTGGACTCCTAGGGGGACTGTGCGCCGCCTTGTCGATCGTCAGGGCGTGGCCGGGTCGAGTCGCGCACAGTGTTCTCCGTCAGGCCTACGCTTGCTGTCGTCAACGGTAAGGGCGGGAACACTGTTGCCGTGCCAGCCCTGGTCAGCAGGTAGGTTAGGGTCACTATTGCCACGCTCTGGCTGACCACGGGCATGGGCGGGGGCACTATAGTCTTGGTCATCGCGATCGAGGTCTCGCCCCATCGCACGGCTTGATGGGACGGAGCTGACCCGTGGCTGGGTTGCCATGGACGCCACGGGTGGGTTGGCTTATCGGGAAGCCAAGGCTGCGCTGGTCGAGTTGTTTTGCGCCACCGCCGCGCCAGGTTGCGCTCCTTGCCCGGCCGAGGGTCTTGGTTGTCGCGCCTTGCGGGTCGAGCGACCCGCCCGGGCGATGCCGGTTTATGAGGCGATGCGGCCCCGCTGTTTTTGAAATAGATCCGGTTCATGTTCGCCCGGGTTCATCCCCGACACCGCCAAGTAAAAATTTCAGTACCAGCGCCATTTCTCAAACACCCCCCCCACACACACACACACACACACACACACACACACACACAAAAACCTCCTTGGGTGCGCGCACACACACACACCCCCTCCCTCGCTCGAAACCCTAGCAAGGTCCCTACCGCCAAAAGCCGACGCCGTCTCCGCAAGGCCTCCATTGTCAACATCTGCAGGTTTGCCCGTGCAGCTTACCCACCGATCTCCATACCCAGGCCGCCCTGAGTTTCTTAGATGACGCCTGCCAAACGCCCCCTTTCCCACAGATCCCCATCCCCATCCCCCACTCTAGAGCGTCGCAGCCTAAGCCCGGCTATGCTTCCCATGGAGCCCGAGGAGTAACTGGCCCAAAAGAGGTGTATCACGGTCTCTTTGCCCGACGTCGCCGAGGAAGCTGACGACCATTACTGGAGGCAGGGACTCAAGCAGCGGGCTAGAGTATGCGGGCATGTCTCGGTTGCTCGCTACGACATCGAGGTCATTGACAGCGACGACCTGAGGCGGGCTATGTCACAGGTTAACTGGCCCACCCCCAACCCCTCGGGTTCAACCATCGTCGATCTCATCCATGGCCCCGCTGCTGATCTTCTCTGGCTCGCTGTCAACAATCTGCCATCCTACATCGCCATCGAGCCCCTTTTGTCATTTCTGAAGGACACGTTCTGCGACGCTGGCTTGGGATCCACATCTTCCAAGTCAGACCTCATCGACGGCGACCACGAGGAGGGCACCCTCTCCGGCTCTTCCAAGGAAAACAGCCCATCTGCTCTTCCAAGGGGAAAGCGCCCGTCTGCAACATCAGGGAGGGCACCCTACAGTCGTGCTCTTCCAAGGGGAAGGAGCCCATCTGCGACAACATGGAGTGCATCCAGGGTCCGTGCTCTTCCCACGGGAACACGCCCATTTGTGACAAGTGAGGAAACCCATGATTTGTTTTGTCGTGCCTCTTCACAGGGGGAAACCCATGATTTGTTTTGTCGAGTCCCTTTTGTAGTGTAGTGAGAATATGTCCAGTTTTAATTGCTATATCTGGTTGTTTGCAATATGCCTTTGTTTATTTCAGTTGTTCACAATGTAATGCTCTATACATGCAATTATTTACTGTGCAGTACATTTCATCAATCCAGTTTTAAACATACCGATAGGAATGCATATATTTGCTTGCTGTTGGGGATATAACTACTGAGTATGAACTGCCCAGAAGGGGCCGGGTCATACCACAGGTGACTTATCGATGAAGATGGTTGGTCATAGCAAGCCTATTGATGGCCCAAGACCCAGATGCGACTTAAGGCCCAAGTGGATGAACCGCCATATGTATGACTATTATTGTAAGGCAAGCTTAGTTAGTCACCGACCCGGACACGTTGCGTATGAGCCGGCCGGGACTCTGTAAGCCGTCGGGCATCAACCTGTGTATATAAAGGGGGGACCCACCGGCGATTTAAGGGCAAGAAACAAGAGATCGAGAACTAGGTCAAGCGTATTCGCTCCCTGGTAATCGAAACCCAAGCAATGCAATCCCAAACTGGAGTAAGCCTTTACCTCCACCGCGAGGGGCCGAACCAGTATAAACTCCCTGTGTCCTTTGTCCCGTTTTAACCTCTTTAAGCTAACCTAGTTGCGATGCCTCCACGACTAAGTCCTTATGCTAGGACATCTGCCGTATCAAGTCCACGACAGTTGGCGCCCACCATGGGGCCAGTGCATGGTGGTTTCGAGTTCTTGAAGGGCAGCTTCGAAGGGATCAAGGGATATGTTGTGGGCCGGATGACCAAGAGTTGTCGCAGCAAGCTCTACATTGACGATGCTGGCTGGGGCCCCGAGCCCTGCTCAATTGAGTACGGGTACCGGGTCCCCTTCGGCGCAATCCACGTCTTCATCGGCAAAATCGGCGAGTCCGGCCTTGAGCTGGACACCTGCACCGACATCATCGAGACGGCTCAGCGTGCACGACCCACCAAGGTTCAACCCGTCGTGAAGCACGCCTTTGTTGGTTTTATACATGGGGCAGAATTTGAGGAAGGATCTGTGTCTGGTGGTGAGACGGCCATCTACTCTGACGGTGAGCCGTCAACCGGCGAGACCAATTCAATGTATCAACTGCAAGATGGCCGACTTGGGGGTTGTTCCGATGGCGACAGTATTCTGGACCCCTACGAGACACCGAACAGGGTGGCGATCTTCATGGCCGGCACGCAGCCAGCGCTTGGCTCAACAACCACCACGGCTATGACCTCCAGCTCAGCGGCTGCAGCGACGGCTGGTGCTAGCGGATCTGCGCGCCTGCCAGCTCAAGTTCTGACAGAGTTGTTGCAGGCTTTGGCGACTTTGATGGGGGTGGAGGTGACCCCGGACACTCAGGAACATCATAAGGTCGATGTGGCAAAGCTACGAGATGATATAGCTCAAGCCAAGGAGGACCTACGGCTGAGAACACTAGGATGGCTATGCAGTGGGCTACTTTGGACGCTCAGGCACAGTGGATTTAGGCAGAGTCTTTCCAGCTTACATTGGATCAAAATGCTTCGAATGCTATCATGAGAAGGAAACAGCAGAGTTGTTTACCTCCGGTTTATGATGCGAAAAACCTCTTCAACACGTCTGGGGCAGGGACCAGTGACCCACCTGTGGTGAACCAGGCGGTTGAGGCTGAAGGAAATATGCCCTAGAGGCAATAATAAAGTTATTATTTATTTCCTTATTTCATGATAAATGTTTATTATTCATGCTAGAATTGTATTAACCGGAAACATGATACATGTGTGAATACATAGACAAACATAACGTCACTAGTATGCCTCTACTTGACTAGCTCATTAATCAAAGATGGTTATGTTTCCTAACCATAGACATGTGTTGTCATTTGATTAACGGGATCACATCATTAGGAGAATGATGTAATTGACTTGACCCATTCCGTTAGCCTAGCACTTGATCATTTAGTATATTGCTATTGCTTTCTTCATGACTTATACATGTTCCTGTAACTATGAGATTATGCAACTCCCGTTTACCGGAGGAACACTTTGGTGCTACCAAACGTCACAACGAATCGGGTGATTATAAAGGAGTACTACAGGTGTCTCCAAAGGTACATGTTGGGTTGGCGATTTTGAGATTAGGTTTTGTCACTCCGATTGTCGGAGAGGTATCTCTGGCCCTCTCGGTAATGCACATCACTATAAGCCTTGCAAGCAATGTAGCTAATGAGTTAGTTACGGAATGATGCATTACGAACGAGTAAAGAGACTTGCCAAGAACGAGATTGAACTAGGTATTGGATACCGACGATCGAATCTCGGGCAAGTAACATACCGATGACAAAGGAACAACGATGTTGTTATGCGGTTTGACCGATAAAGATCTTCGTAGAATATGTAGGAGCCAATATGGGCATCCAGGTTCCGCCATTGGTTATTGACTGAGAATAGTTCTAGGTCATGTCTACATAGTTCTCGAACCCGTAGGGTCCGCACGCTTAACGTTACGATGACAGTTTTATTATGAGTTTATGAGTTTTGATGTACCGAAGGAGTTCGGAGTCCCGGATGAGATCGGGGACATGACGAGGAGTCTCGAAATGGTCGAGACGTAAAGATCGATATATTGACGACTATATTCGAGTTCGGAAAGGTTCCGAGTGATTCGGTATTTTGGGAGTACCGGAGAGTTACGGGAATTCGTATTGGGCATCTTTGGGCCATACGGGAAAGGAGAGAAAGGGCCAAAAGAGTGGCCGCACCCCTCCCCTTGGACTAGTCCGAATTGGACTAGGGAGGGGGGGCGCACCCTTCCTTCCTTCTCCTTCTCTTCCCTTTCCTTCTCTCCTACTCCTACTACATGGAAGGGTTCCTAGTTGGACTAGAAAGGGGGAATCCTACTCCGGTGGGAGTAGGACTCCCCTAGGGCACGCCATAGAGAGGTCCGCCCTCCCTCCTCCACTCCTTTATATATGGGGCAGGGGCACCCCATGGACACACAAGTTGATCTACGGATCATTCCTTAGCCGCAGCGGTGCCCCCTCCACCATATTCCACCTCGGTCATATCGTCGCGGAGTTTAGGTGAAGCCTGCGCCGCGAACATCATCATCGCCACCACGCCGTCAGGTTGACGGAACTCATCCCGACACTTTGCTGGATCGGAGTCCGGGATCGTAATCGAGCTGAACGTGTGCTGAACTCGGAGGTGCCGTGACGCTCGGTACTTGGATCGGTCGGATCGTGAATACGTGCGACTACATCAACCGTGTTGTCATAACGCTTCGCCACGGTCTCACGAGGGTACGTGGACAATACTCTCCCTCTCGTTGCTATGCCATCACCATGATCTTGCGTGTGCGTAGGAATTTTTTGAAATTACTACGCTCCCCAACAGATGGTATCGAGCCTAGGTTTTATGCGTTGATGTTATATGCACGAGTAGAACACAAGTGAGTTGTGGGTGATATAAGTCATACTGCTTACCAAAGCATGTCATACTTTGGTTGGCGGTATTGTTGGATGAAGCGCCCGGACCGACATTACGCCAGACGCTTACGCGAGACTGGTTTTACCGCCGTGCTTTGCACACAGGTGACTAGCGGTGTCGGTTTCTCCAACTTTAGTTGAACCGAGTGTGGCTACGCCCGATCCTTGCGAAGGTTAAAACAGCACCAACTTGACAAACTATCGCTGTGGTTTTGATGCGAGGTAAGAACTGTTCTTGCTAAGCCCGTAGCAGCCACGTAAAACTTGCAACAACAAAGTAGAGGACGCCTAACTTGTTTTTGCAGGGCATGTTGTGATGTGATATGGTCAAGACGTGATGAGATATAAGTTGTTGTATGAGATGATCATGTTTTGTTGAAGTTATCGGCAATCGCGGAAGCCTTATGGTTGTCTCTTTATTGCATAAGATGCAAGCGCCAAATAATTGCTTTACTTTATCGCTATGCGATAGCAATAGTTGCAAGAGCAATAGTTGGCGAGACGACCATGTGACGCACATTGATATAGATCAAGATGATGGAGATCATGGTGGCATGCCGGTGACGATGGAAATCATGACGATGCTTTGGAGATGGAGATCAAAGGCACAAGATGATGATGGCCATATCATGTCACATATTTTGATTGCATGTGATGTTTATCTTTTATACATCTTATTTTGCTTAGTTCGGCGGTAGCATTTTAAGATGATCTCTCACTAAAATTGTCAAGAAGTGTTCTCCCTGAGTATGCACCGTTGCGAAAGTTCTTCGTGCTGAGACACCACGTGATGATCGGGTGTGATAGGCTCTACGTTCAAATACAACGGGTCCAAAACAGTTGCACACGCGGAATACTCAGGTTAAACTTGACGAGCCTAGCATATAACAGATATGGCCTCGGAACACGGAGACCGAAAGGTCGAGCGTGAATCATATAGTAGATATGATCAACATATTGATGTTCACCGTTGAAACTACTCCATCTCACGTGACGATCGGACATGGTGTAGTTAATATGGATCACGTAATCACTTAGAAGATTAGAGGGATGTCTATCTAAGTGGGAGTTCTTAAGTAATATGATTAATTGAACTTAAATTTATCATGAACTTAGTCCTGGTAGTATTTTGCAAATTATGTTGTAGATCAATAGCTCGCGTTGTTGTTTTCATATGTTTATTTTGATATGTTCCTAGAGAAAATTGTGTTGAAAAATGTTAGTAGCAATGATGCGGATTCGATCCGTGATCTGAGGTTTATCCTCATTGCTGCACAGAAGAATTATGTTCTTAATGCACCACTAGGTGACAGACCTATTGCAGGAGCAGATGCAGATGTTATGAACGTCTGGCTAGCTCAATATGATGACTACTTGATAGTTTAGTGCACCATGCTTAACGGCTTAGAATCGGGACTTCAAAGACGTTTTGAATGTCATGGACCATATAAGATGTTCCAGGTATTGAAGTTAATATTTCAAGCAAATACCCGGGTTGAGAGATATGAAGTCTCCAACAAGTTCTATAGCTAAAAGATGGAGGAGAATCGCTCAACTAGTGAGCAAGTGCTTAGATTGTCTGAGTACTACAATCGCTTGAATCAAGTGGGAGTTAATCTTCCAGATAAGATAGTGATTGGCAGAGTTCTCTAGTCACCATCACCAAGTTAGTGGAACTTCGTGATGAACTATAATGCAAGGGATGAAGAAAACGATTCCCAAGCTCTTCGTGATGTTGAAATCGACGAAGGTAGAAATCAAGAAAGAGCATCAAGTGTTGATGATTGACAAGACCACTAGTTTCATGAAAAGGGAAAGAAAGGGAAACTTCAAGTAGAATGGAAAACAAGTTGTCACTCCCGTGAAGAAGGCCAAATCTGGACCAAAGCCTGAAACTGAGTGCTTACACTGCAAAGGAAATAGTCACTGGAAGCGGAAATGCCCTAAATATTTGGTGGATAAGAAGGATGGCAAAGTGAACAAGGGTGTATTTGATATACAGGTTATTGATATGTGCCTTACTAGTGTTTATAGTAACCCCTGAGTATTTGATACTTGTTCGGTTGCTAAGATTAGTAACTCGAAACAGGAGTTACAGAATAAACAGAGACTAGTTGAAGGGGAAGTGACGATGAGTGTTGGAAGTAGTTCCAAGATTGATATGATCATCATCGCACACTCCCTATATTTTCGAGATTAGTGTTAAACCTAAATAAATGTTATTTAGCGTTATGCTGAACATGAATATGATTTGATCATGTTTATTGCGTATACGGTTATTCATTTGAAGTTTAAGAATAATTGTTATTCTGTTTACATGAATAAGACCTTCGATGGTTACACACCCAATGAAAATAGTTTGTTGGATCTCGATCGTAGTGATACACATATTCATAATATTGATGCCAAAAGATGCAAAGTTAATAATGATAGTGCAACTTATTTGTGGCATCGCCGTTTGGGTCATATCGTGTAAAGCGATGAAGAAACTCCATAAAGATGGATTTTTGGAATCACTTGGTTATGAATCATTTGATGCTTGCGAACCGTGCCTTTTGGGCAAGATGACTAAAACTCCGTTCTCCGGAACAATGGAACGAGCTACTGACTTATTGGAAATAATACATACCGATGTATGCGATCCAATGAGTGTTGATGCTCGTGGCAAGTATCGTTATTTTCTGAACTTCACAAGATGATTTGAGCAGATATAGGTATATCTACTTGATGAAACATAAGTCTGAAATAGTTGAAAGGTTCAAAGAATTTCAGAGTGAAGTGGAGAATCATCGTAACAAGAAAATAAAGTTTCTACGATCTGATCGTGGAAGAGAATATTTGAGTTACGAGTTTGGCCTTCATATAAAACAATGTGAAATAGTTTCGCAACTCACGCCACCTGGAACACCATAGCTTAATGGTGTGTCCGAACGTCGTAACCGCACTTTATTGGATATGGTGCGATCTATGATGTCTCTTATTGATTTACCATTATCGTTTTGGGGTTATGCATTAGAGACAGCTACATTCACGTTTAAATAGGGCACCATCTAAATCCGTTGAGACGACACCGTATGAACTATGGTTTAGCAGTAAACCTAAGCTGTCGTTTCTTAAAGCTTGGAGTTGCGATGCTTATATGAAAAAGGTTTTCAACCTGATAAGCTCGAACCCAAATCGGAGAAGTGCGTCTTCATAGAATACCCAAAGGTAACTATTGGGTACACCTTCTATCACAGATCCGAAGGCAAGTTATTCGTTGCTAAGAAGGATCCTTTCTAGAGAAGGAGTTTCTCTCGAAAGAAGTGAGTGGGAGGAAAGTAGAACTTGATGAGGTAATTGTACTTTCTCCATTATTGGAAAGTAGTTCATCACAGAAATCAGTTCCAATGATTCCTACACCAATTAGTGAGGAAGTTAATGATGATGATCATGAAACTTCAGATCAAGTTGCTACCAAACCTCATAGGTCTTCCAGAGTAAGATCCGCACCAGAGTGGTATGGTAATCATGTTCTGGAAGTCATGTTATAGACCATGATGAACCGACGAACTATGAGGAGCGATGATGAGCCCAGATTCCGCGAAATGGCTTGAGGCCATGAAAATCTGAGATAGGATCCATGTATAAGAACAAAGTATGGACTTTGATTGACTTGCTCGATGATCAGCAAGCCATGTTAAATAAATGGATCTTCAAGAGGAAGACGGACACTGATAGTAGTGTTACTATCTACAAAGCTCGACTTGTCACAAAAAGGTTTTCGACAAGTTCAAGGTGTTGACTACAATGAGATTTTCTCAACAGTAGCGATGCTTAAGTCTGTCCGAATCATGTTAGCAATTGCCACATTTTATGAAATCTGGCAAATGGATGTCAAAACTACATTCTTTAATGGATTTATTAAAGAAGAGTTGTATATGATGCAACCAGAAGGTTTTGTCAATCCTAAAGATGTTAACAAAGTGTGCAAGCTCCAGCGATCCATCTGTGGACTGGTGCAAGCATCTCGGAGTTGGAATATACGCTTTGACGAGTTGATCAAAGCATATGGTTTTATACAGACTGTTGAAGAAGCCTGTATTTACAAGAAAGTGAGTGGGAGCTCTGTAGCATTTCTAATATTATATGTGGATGACATATTGTTGATTGGAAATGATATCGAAATTCTGGATAGCATGAAAGGATACTTGAATAAGAGTTTTTCAAAGCAAGACCTCGGTGAAGCTGCTTACACATTGAGCATCAAGATCTATATAGATAGATCAAGACGCTTGCTAAGATTTTTCAATGAGTACATACCTTGATAAATTTTTGAAATAGTTCAAAATGGAACAGTCAAAGAAGGAGTTCTTGCCTGTGTTACAAGGTGTGAAGTTGAGTAAGACTCAAGACCCGACCATTGCAGAAAATAGAAAGAGAATGAAAAGTCATTCCCTATGCCTCAGTCATAGGTTCTATAAAGTATGCTATGCTCGAACCTGGACCTATTGTATACCTTGCTCGTGTTTGGTAAAGGAATACAATTTTGATCTAATAAGTAGATCACTGGACATGGGTCAAGAATATCCTTAGTGAGGACTAAGGAGATGTTTCTCGATTATGGAGGTGATAAAAGAGCCCGTCGTAAAAGTTACAACGATGCAAGCTTTTACACCAATCCAGATGACTCTAAGTCTCAATCTGGATACATATTGAAAGTGGGAGCAATTAAGCTAGAGTAGCTCCATGCAGAGCATTGAAGACATAGAATATTTGCAAAATACATACGGCTCTGAATATGACAGACCCGTTGACTAAGCTTCTCTCACGAGCAAAACATGATCACACCTTAGTACTCTTTGGGTGTTAATCACATAGCGATGTGAACTAGATTATTGACTCTAGTAAACCCTTTGGGTGTTGGTCACATGACGATGTGAACTATGGGTGTTAATCATATACAGATATGAATATTGGTGTTAAATCACATGGCGATGTGAACTAGATTATTGACTCTAGTGCAAGTGGGAGACTGAAGGAAATATGCCCTAGAGGCAATAATAAAGTTATTATT
This sequence comes from Aegilops longissima, assembly GCA_021605205.1. Classification (NCBI taxonomy): domain Eukaryota; kingdom Viridiplantae; phylum Streptophyta; class Magnoliopsida; order Poales; family Poaceae; genus Aegilops; species Aegilops longissima. The sequence goes on along the minus strand of CM038677.1, from coordinate 529,547,985 downwards.
TATTTCCTTATTTCATGATAAATGTTTATTATTCATGCTAGAATTGTATTAACCGGAAACATGATACATGTGTGAATACATAGACAAACATAACGTCACTAGTATGCCTCTACTTGACTAGCTCATTAATCAAAGATGGTTATGTTTCCTAACCATAGACATGTGTTGTCATTTGATTAACGGATCACATCATTAGGAGAATGATGTGATTGACTTGACCCATTCCGTTAGCCTAGCACTTGATCGCTTAGTATATTGCTATTGCTTTCTTCATGACTTATACATGTTCCTGTAACTATGAGATTATGCAAACCCGTTTACGGAGGAACACTTTGGTGCTACCAAACGTCACAACGAATCGGGTGATTATAAAGGAGTACTACAGGTGTCTCCAAAGGTACATGTTGGGTTGGCGATTTGAGATTAGGTTTTGTCACTCCGATTGTCGGAGAGGTATCTCTGGGCCCTCTCGGTAATGCACATCACTATAGGCCTTGCAAGCAATGTAGCTAATGAGTTAGTTACGAAATGATGCATTACGTAAACGAGTAAAGAGACTTGCCAGTAACGAGATTGAACTAGGTATTGGATACCGACGATCGAATCTCGGGCAAGTAACATACCGATGACAAAGGGAACAACGTATGTTGTTATGCGGTTTGACCGATAAAGATCTTCGTAGAATATGTAGGAGCCAATATGGGCATCCAAGTTCCGCTATTGGTTATTGACTGAGAATAGTTCTAGGTCATGTCTACATAGTTCTCGAACCCGTAGGGTCCGCACGCTTAACGTTACGATGACAGTTTTATTATGAGTTTATGAGTTTTGATGTATCGAAGGATTTCGGAGTCCCGGATGACATCGGGGACATGACGAGGAGTCTCGAAATGGTCGAGACATAAAGATCGATATATTGGACGACTATATTCGGAGTTCGGAAAGGTTCCGAGTGATTCGGGTATTTTTGGGAGTACCGGAGAGTTACGGGAATTCGTATTGGGCATCTTTGGGCCATACGGGAAAGGAGAGAAAGGGCCAAAAGAGTGGCCGCACCCCTCCCCTTGGACTAGTCCGAATTGGACTAGGGAGGGGGGGCGCACCCTTCCTTCCTTCTCCTTCTCTCTTCCCTTTTCTTCTCTCCTACTCCTACTACATGGAAGGGTTCCTAGTTGGACTAGGAAAGGGGGAATCCTACTCCCGGTGGGAGTAGGACTCCCCTAGGGCGCGCCATAGAGAGGGCCGGCCCTCCCCTCCTCCACTCCTTTATATACGGTGGCAGGGGGCACCCCATGGACACACAAGTTGATCTACGGATCATTCCTTAGCCGTGTGCGGTGCCCCCCCCCCCCCCTCCACCATATTCCACCTCGGTCATATCGTCGCAGAGTTTAGGCGAAGCCCTGCGCCGGTAGAACATCATCATCGTCACCACGCCGTCGTGCTGACGGAACTCATCCCCGACACTTTGCTGGATTGGAGTCCGGGGATCGTCATCGAGCTGAACGTGTGCTGAACTCGGAGGTGCCGTACGTTCGGTACTTGGATCGGTCGGATCGTGAAGACGTACGACTACATCAACCGCGTTGTCATAACGCTTCGCCACGGTCTCACGAGGGTACGTGGACAATACTCTCCCCTCTCGTTGCTATGCCATCACCATGATCTTGCGTGTGCGTAGGAAATTTTTTGAAATTACTACGTTCCCCAACAGAGCGCCCTTGACTGGAGTGCCGGTTCAGCCGCGTGCTGCGGATCCGCCTCGTTTGGATATGACTCCGCCTCGGCATGTTCCGATGCCGCCAGGTCATTATTCTAACCCTTTGGAGAACATGACTGCTGCAGCGACATGATTGGCGGCTCTCCCAGTTGAAGGCGAGTCTCCGACGTGAATAGAGACACGGAGGGCCAGAGATCTTCTTCAGACAGCTGTGGCTCAACAGGCGGCTTATTCTTATAGTCGTGATCGGATTCACTCAACCCCTCGACCAAGTCAGAGTTATAGCAGGCACATTGATTCGCCAGCAGTTTCAAGCAGTGAGCAACACTGTAACCAGCCTCGTAGGCATGACCTGGCAAGAGGTGGTAACGATGCCCAGAGTTTGGTCGATCAAGGCAGGGCGCGTCGGGAGGCGGAGCTCGCAGCTCAGCTAGCGGCTCAACAACAATCTCCGGTTTATCCATCAGCGTATGTGGAAGCAGGAGTACCTCTAGAACCTTGGGTGTGCCATGTTTAGTGCCAGCTCTACGCAACGAGCGTTTGCCTAAGGATTTCAAGGGCCCTCGAAAGGTGCCTAATTACACAGCGGATCAACCCCCGGAGGCTTGGATCGAGAGCTATGAGATGGCTATGGAGATGTTGGATGTTATTGATGCAGCATGTGCTAAGTATTTCACTATGATGTTGGATGGGCTGGCTCGTACTTGGTTGAAAGGGCTGCCCGCTAAATCCATTAGATCATGGGCAGAGTTAAAAACCCGGTTTATCCAAAAAATTAAAGACACGTGCAAGCAGCCTTTGTCGATCCTGGATTCGGATTCTTGTGTCCAAGGTGAGGGCGAGTCAACAAACAATTGGGTATGCCGAATTTCAGCTGTTATACACTCATCGGATAGTATCAATGCCGGTTCAGCAGTCCTGACGGTGGAGAAGAATTTCTGTTTTCACCCCCTTAAGCAGAAACTGGGGCGGCTTAAACGCCATTGCAATGACATGGGGGAGCTCATGGTGGCTCTCGTTAAATATTCCGACTCTGATAGTACCAAAGACCCCGACTCTGATGAGGAGAAGGCGGGTAAGGGGAAGAAGAGTGGAAGTGCGAAGGGACAGCAGCATAACACGGTGGGTCACGGTGGCAACGGTAAACGCAAAGCTGAGGGTGGTTTAGACTTTGTGGCCAACACCAATATGCAGAACAATAATCAGCGTAAGAAGGGAAAGCCGCCCCGGCTTGGTGGGCCAAAGTTCAACCTGGAGGCGATGATGAATCAGCTTTCCCAAAGCATGGTACGCATGAGAAGCCGGCCAATCATCTATGGAAGGATTGCTTCATCATGAGGGAGTACAGAAATTCCATTTTTTTTCAAAACAACCATGGCCCAAATGGCGGTTCAGGATCCGGCTCCCACGGGCGTGGCATTGGTGGAGGCGGCTCAAATTCTGGTTTCTAGGGCCAAGGCAATCAAGGTGGTTTCAATCAACAGCGTGGTCAAGGGAATCAGCAACAGCAATCTGGTTATCAGAGTAACCCGAAGCAGCTGAATAGTGGACAATATCATGTGTTCGCCACGAGTTTATGTAAACGATATCAGAAGATTCATAAAAGGGCAATGAACCCAGTTGAGCCGGCGGTTCCCCGTTTCTTGCGATGGTCTGACCATCCTATTCTCTGGAGCCGGGAGGATCACCCGCCTCGGGTTGACAATCCGGGACAGTTGGCTTTGGTGGTTGCACCTCAGGTTGGAGGGTACAGGTTCACTAATGTACTCATGGATGGAGGTAGCAGTATCAATATCCTTTATTAGGAAACTTTTCATCGCATGAATTTGACTGACAAGGATCTTAAGCCGTCTAACATTATTTTTCATGGTGTGGTGCCTGGTAAGTCGGCATATCCAGTGGGCATGATAGCTTTGGAAGTGGCCTTTGGTGATGATCATGATTCTAGAGTTGAGACATTGACCTTTGAAGTGGTTAAACCTAAGAGCCCTTATCATGCCTTTTTTGGGCGGCCGGCTTATGCCAAGTTTATGGCAAGGCCTTGTTATGTTTATCTGCAGCTCAAGATGCCGGGTTACAAGGGCACCATCACTATACACGGCAACAGGAAGATAGCCTTGGAATGTGAAGAAGGTGATCTTGCTTATGCTGAGTCTGTTTGTGCAACAGAAGAGCTGAAGTTTCATAAAGATAATGTTGACCCGGCGGATATGACACCTTTGAAGAAGCCAACCACAGAGCATGACCCCTTGTTGAAGTTTAAGTCGGCAGATGACACTGAGTTGATTGACTTTGTTCCTGGCGACTCATCCAAGCAGTTCAGTATCAGTGCTAATCTGGATCGAAAATAGGAAAGCACGCTCATCGAGTTCATCCATGAGGACTGGGACATCTTTGCATGGAAGCCTTCAGACATGCCAGGTGTACCAAAGGAACTCGCTGAGCACACTCTCAATATTGATCCAAAGTTTAAACCGGTCAAGCAATTCCTTCGTCGCTTTAATGAAGAGAGGCATAAGGCCATTGGTGAAGAAGTGGCCCGGCTCTTGGCAGCTAGGTTCATTGTTGAAGTTTTTCATCCTGAATGGTTGGCTAACTCGGTGCTGGTGCTTAAGAAAAATGGTACTTAGTGCATGTGTGTGGATTACACAGACCTTAATAAGGCCTGCCCGGCTGTTCCTTTTGCTCTCCCACGTATTGATCAGATTATTGAAGCTACGACGGGTTGTGAGCGTTTGAGTTTTTTGGATGCTTATTCAGGGTATCATCAGATCAAGATGGCAGTTAAGGACCAGGAGAAGACAGCCTTCATCACTCCCTTTGGAGCCTTCTGTTATGTGTCTATGCCTTTTGGGCTCAAGAGTGCCCAGGCGACTTACCAGCGGTGTGTTCAAAATTGCCTTCATGATCATATTGGGCACAATGTTCATTCTTATGTGGATGATATTGTGGTGAAATCCACGAAGAAGGAAACCTTGATAGATGATTTGAAAGAAACTTTTGACAACCCCCGGGTTTACAAGATGATGCTTAACCCGGCCAAGTGTGTTTTTGGTGTGCCAGCCGGCAAGCTCTTGGGTTTCTTGGTTTCTGAAAGAGGCATTGAGGCTAACCCAGAAAAGATCAAAGCTATCACTTCCTTGGCTAAACCGGCATGTATTAATGATGTTCAACATCTGGCGGGTCGTATTGCAGCTTTAAGCCGGTTCATAAGCCGGTTGGGTGAAAAAGTTATCCCTTTATACCAGATGATGAAGAAAACAGATCACTTTGTTTGGAGTGATGCTGCAGATCAGGCGTTTGAAGCCTTGAAAAAACAGTTAGCTGAGCTGCCGATCCTTGCTGCTCCTATTGATGAGTAGCCCTTGTTGTTATATGTGGCTGCTAATAGCCGAGTTGTTAGCGTGGCGATTGTTGTGGAAAGGAAGGAATCAAGCAAGGAGTATCCGGTTCAGCGGCTGCTACCTCTTGAGCACTGCGTTGGTTCTCCCTTGAAGAGGAAACGGTGATGCAGCAAAGTAGCATAAGTATTTCCCTCAGTTTTTGAGAACCAAGGTATCAATCCAGTAGGAGTCCACACGCAAGTCCCTCGCACCTACACAAACAAATAAGAACCTTGCAACCAACGCGATAAAGGGGTTGGCAATCCCTTCACGGCCACTTGCCAAAGTGAGATCTGATAGAGATGATAAGATAATATTTTTGGTATTTTTATGATAAAGAGTAAAAGTAAAGATTGTAAAGTAAAATAAACGCGCCAGAAATAGCTAGTTGACGGGAGATTAATATGATGGAGAATAGACCCGGGGGCCATAGGTTTCACTAGTGGCTTCTCTCAAGATAGCATAAATATTACGGTGGGTAAACGAATTACTGTCGAGCAATTGATAGAATTGAGCATAGTTATGAGAATATCTAGGTATGATCATGTATATAGGCATCACGTCCGTGACAAGTAGACGACTCCTGCCTGCATCTACTACTATTACTCCACACATTGACTGCTATCCAGCATGCATCTAGAGTATTAAGTTCATAAGAATGGAGTAACGCTTTAAGAAAGATGACATGATGTAGAGGGATAAACTCATGCAATATAATATAAACCCCATCTTTTTATCCTCGATGGCAACAATACAGTAAGTGCCGTTTCCCCTACTGTCACTGGGATTGAGCACCGCAAGATTGAACCCAAAGCTAAGCACTTCTCCCATTGCAAGAAAGATCAATCTAGTAGGCCAAACAAACTGATAATTCGAAGAGACTTGCAAATATAACCAATCATACATAAACGAATTCAGAGGAGATTCAAATATTGTTCATATATAAACTTGATCATAAACCCACACTTCATCGGATCTGAGTATATATAAACTTGAGCATAGTTATGAGGCCCCAAGATGAGATCTCAGGGGTACAGAGAGTTGCGGCGGTGGAAATAGGGTTTTGGCTCCATATATGATGTTTTCCGGGTATATGAGTATATATAGGCGAAAGTGGTCGGTCAGGAGAGCTATGAGGGGCCCATGAGAATGGGGGCGCGCCCAGGGGGCAGGCGCACCTCCCTGCCTCGTGGCCTCCTCGTTGATTGCTTGACGTCCACTCCAAGTCCTCTGGATCACGTTTGTTCCGAAAATCACGTTCCCGAAGGTTTCATTCCGTTTGGACTCTGTTTGATATCCTTTTCCTTCGAAACACTGAAATAGGCAAAAAAACAGCAATTTGGGTTGGGCCTCCGGTTAATAGGTTAGTCCCAAAAATAATATAAAAGTGTATAATAAAGCCCATTAAACATCCAAAACAGAATATATAATAGCATGGAGCAGTCAAAAATTATAGATACGTTGGAGACGTATCAAGCATCCCCAAGCTTAATTCCTGCTCGTCCTCGAGTAGGTAAATGATAAAAACAAATTTTTTGATGTGGAATGCTACTTAGCATAATTTCATCGTAATTCTCTTAATTGTGGCATGAATATTCAGATCCGAAAGATTCAAGATAAAAGTTTAATATTGACATTAAATGTAATAATACTTCAAGCATACTAACTAAGCAATTATGTCTTCTCAAAATAACATGGCCAAAGAAAGTTCATCCCTACAAAATCATATAGTTTGGTTATTTCGTCACACAAGAATGCTCTCATCATGCACAACCCCGATGACAAGCCAAGCAATTGTTTCATACTTTAGTAGTCTCAGACTTTTTCAACTTTCACGCAATATATGAGCGTGAGCCATGGATATAGCACTATGGGTGAAATAGAATATGATGATGGGGGTTATGTGGAGAAGACAAAAAAGGAGAAAGTCTCACATTGACGCGGCTAATCAACGGGCTAGGGAGATGCCCATCGATTGATGTCAATGCAAGGAGTAGGGATTGCCATGCAACAGATGCACTAGAGCTATAAATGTATGAAAGCTCAACAAAAGAAACTAAGTGGGTGTACATCCAACTTGCTTGCTCACGAACACCTAGGGCATTTGAGGAAGCCCATTGTTTTTGGGGGGATTTTCTTTTTTTATTTGGCCTTTCTCATTTTTTTATTTGGGACAATGCTCTATGAATGATGATCATCACACTTCTATTTATTTACAACTCAATGATTACAACTCGATACTAGGACAAAGTATGACTCTATAAGAATGCCTCCGGCGATGTACCGGGATGGGCGATGAATCAAGAGTGACATGTATGAAATAATATGCATGGTGGCTTTGCCACAAATACGATGTCAGCTACATGATCATGAAAGGCAATATAACAATGATGAAGCGTGTCATGATAAACGGAACGGTGGAAAGTTGCATGGCAATATATCTCGGAATGGCTATGGAAATGCCATAATAGGTAGGTATGGTGGCTGTTTTGAGGAAGATATAAGGAGGATTATGTGTGATAGAGTGTATCGTATCACGGGATTTGGATGCACCGGCGAAGTTTGCACCAACTCTCAAGGTGAGAAAGGGCAATGCAAGGTACCGAAGAGGCTAGCAATGATGGAAGGGTGAGAGTGCGTATAATCCAAGGACTCAACATTAGTCATAAAGAACTCACATACTTATTGCAAAAATATACAAGTCATCAAAAACCAAGCACTACGCGCATGCTCCTAGGGGGATAGATTGGTAGGAAAAGACCATCGCTCGTCCCCGACCGCCACTCATAAGGAGGACAATCAAAGAACACCTCATGTTTAAAATTTGTTACACAACGTTTACCATACGTGCTTGCTACGGGACTTGCAAACTTCAACACAAGTATTTCCCAAATTCACAATTACTCAACTAGCACAACTTTAATATCACTGCCTCCATATCTCAAAACAATCATCAAGCATCAAACTTCTCTTAGTATTCAACGCACTTATAAGAAAGTTTTTACTAATCTTGGATGCCTATCATATTAGGACTAATTTCACAACTTAAGCAAATTACCATGTTGTTTTTTAGGACTCTCAAAATAATATAAGTGAAGCATGAGAGATCAATAATTTCTATAAAATATAACCACCACCATGCTCTAGAAGATATAAGTGAAGCACTAGAGCAAAAACTATATAGCTCAAAAGATATAACTGAAGCACATAGAGTATTCTAATAAATTCCGAATCATGTGTCTCAAAAGTGTATTCAGCAAGGATGATTGTGGTGAACTAAAAAGCAAATACTCAAATCATACAAGATGCTCCAAGCAAAACACATATCATCTAGTGAATAAAAATATAGCATCAAGTAAAGTTACCGATGGACGAAGACGAAAGAGGGGATGCCTTCCGGGGCATCCACAAGCTTAGGCTTTTGGTGGTCCTTGAATTTTACCTTGGGGTGCCTTGGGCATCCCCAAGCTTAGGCTTTTTCCAATCCTTGTTCCATAATCCATCAAATCCTTACCCAAAACTTGAAAACTTCACAACACAAAAACTCAACAGAAAATCTCATGAGCTCCGTTAGCGAAAGAAAACAAAACACCACTTCAAGGTACTGTATTGAAATCATTCTTTATTTATATTGGTGTTAAACCCACTGTATTCCAACTTCTATATGGTTTATAAACTCTTTTACTAACCATAGATTCATCAAAATAAGCAAACTACACACGAAAAACAGAATCTGTCAAAAATAGAACAGTCTGTAGTAATCTGTATCTAACGCGGACTTCTGTAACTCAGAAACTTCTGATAAAATAGGAAATCCTAGATAATTTGTTTACTGATCTACTGCAGTTGTAATCAGTATTTTATCATGTTCTGGTGATTTTAAACAATTGTTTTCGTGAACAGAAAGTTTCTGACTTTTTCAGCAAGATCAAATAACTATCATCCAAGAAGATCCTATAGGTTTTACTTGGCACAAACACTAATTAAAACATAAAAACAAATGTAACTAGAGGCTAGATCAAAAATTTATTCCTAAACAGCAAGGATAAATATTGGGCTGTCTCCCAACAAGCGCTTATCTTTAAAGCCTTGTTAGCTAGGCATTGAGATTTCGATGATGCTCACATAAAAGATAGTAATTGAAACACAAAGAGAGCATCATAAAACATGTGAAAATCACATCTAAGTCTAACATACTTCCTATGCATAGGCATCTTATAGGCAAACAAATATTCAAGGCAAGCAAAAACTAGCATATGTAAGGAAGCGGAAAGAAACAATAGCAATCTCAACATAACGAGAGGTAATTTAGTAACATGAAAATTTCTACAACCATATTTTCCTCTCTCATAATAATTGCATGTAGGATAATAAGAAAATTCAACAATATAGCTATCACAAAACATATTCTTAACACTATCCACATGTATGCAAAGTTGACACTCTTCCAAAATAGTGGGATTAACATTAACTAAAGTCATGACCTCTCCAAATCCACTTTTATTAAAAAATTCATAAGATTGAACATTCTCCAAATATGTGGGATCTAAAGTCGACACTCTTCCAAAACCACTTTCAATTTTATTGCAAACATTATTATCAATCTCATATTCATCATAGGGCTTAAATAAATTTTCAAGATCAAAAGAAGAATCACCCCAATCATGATCATTGCAACAAATAGTAGTCATAGCAAAAACTAGCATCCCCAAGCTTGAGGTTTGGCATATTATTAGCACAATTGACATCAAGAGAATTTATAGTAAAATCATTGCAATCATGCTTTTCATCAAAGGGATCATCAAGTATGGGTGCAATAGCAACGATCTCATGTTTAACATAATGAACTATATCAAATTCATCTTCATAAATATTGGCATCATGACCACAAAAATAGCAAGCATCATGTTCATCAAGGGATATTTCAATCAAATCATCGGATCATAATTATCTATAGATTCATACATATCATTATTTTCTTCCGAAGCAACGGTCATTCTTTCAATAAATTCTTTGACATAGACATTATGAGCATAGTTTTCATAGCAATATTTAAGTATGCCAAGATTTTCAGATTCGTAGGGAGTAATATCATACATTTCAAACAAACAAGCAACTTTATAAGCACCCTTAAAAGCGACAAATTCATCAATTTGTTCAATATCGTAGTAACTATAAACACCCTTTGCATAAGAAGATAAGATTTCATTATCATTAAACTCACATAGGTAGGGGAGGTGTTTTTTAGGGTTCTTAGAGCAACAAGTAAGATCACAAATTTCACAAAGATTCCAAGCAGAACATAGCAATCCGTTTATTTGATCCCATAAGAGTCTCCCTTTTTCAGACAAACGGTAACGCACAAAATGAGCATGCACATCTAAAGATTTCCCATCAACTAGGCTAGTTGGGGTTTCAGCACGAGCGCATAAGGATCGAAGATGATCCAAGTAAAACACTTTAAGTGGATCCATAACAATAGATTTTTAGCAAGCAAAGAGGCAAGCAAATAGAAGGCACATGGTAACACAAGAAAACAAGAAGCAAACGAAAAAGAGGCGAACGGAAAGAGAGGGCGAATAAAACAGCAAGGGTGAAGTGGGGAGAGGAAAACGAGAGGCAAATGGCAAATAATGTAATGCGAGGGATAAGAGTTTGTGATGGGTACTTGGTATGTCTTGACTTGTGCGTAGACTCCCCGGCAACGGTGCCAGAAATCCTGCTTGCTACCTCTTGAGCACTGCGTTGGTTTTCCCTTGAAGAGGAAAGGGTGATGCAGCAAAGTATCGTAAGTATTTCCCTCAGTTTTTGAGAACCAAGGTATCAATCCAGTAGGAGGCCACACGCAAGTCCCTCGCACCTACACAAACAAATAAGAACCTTGCAACCAACGCGATAAAGGGGTTGTCAATCCCTTCACTGCCACTTGCAAAAGTGAGATCTGATAGGGATGATAAGATAATATTTTTGGTATTTTTATGATAAAGAGTAAAAGTAAAGATTGTAAAGTAAAATAAATGGCGCCAGAAATAGCTAGTTGACGGGAGATTAATATGATGGAGAATAGACCCGGGGGCCATAGGTTTCACTAGTGGCTTCTCTCAAGATAGCATAAATATTACAGTGGGTAAACGAATTACTGTTGAGCAATTGATAGAATTGAGCATAGTTATGAGAATATCTAGGTATGATCATGTATATAGGCATCACGTCCGTGACAAGTAGACCGACTCCTACCTGCATCTACTACTATTACTTCACACATCGACTGCTATCCAGCATGCATCTAGAGTATTAAGTTCATAAGAACGGAGTAACGCTTTAAGCAAGATGACATGATGTAGAGGGATAAACTCATGCAATATGATATAAACCCCATCTTTTTATCCTCGATGGCAACGATACAATGCGTGGCGTCTCCCCTACTATCACTGGGATCGAGCACCGCAAGATTGAACCCAAAGCTAAGCACTTCTCCCATTGCAATAAAGGTCATTCTAGTAGGCCAAACCAAACTGATAATTCGAAGAGACTTGCAAAGATAACCAATCATACATAAAAGAATTCAGAGGAGATTCAAATATTGTTCATAGATAAACTTGATCATAAACCCACAATTCATCGGATCTCCACAAACACACCGCAAAAAGAGTAACATCGAATATATCTCCAAGAGAATCGAGGAGAACTTTGTATTGAGATCCAAAGAGAGAGAAGAAGCCATCTAGCTAAAAACTATGGACCCGAAGGTCTGAGGTAAACTACTCACACATCATCGGAGAGGCTATGGTGTTGATGTAGAAGCCCTCCGTGATCAATGCCCCCTCCGGCGGAGCGCCGGAAAAGGCCCCAAGATGGGATCTCACGGGTACAGAGAGTTGCGGCGGTGGAAATAGGGTTTTGGCTCTATATGATGTTTCCAGGGTATATGAGTATATATAGGCAAAAGAGGTCGGTCGGGAGAGCTATGAGGGGCCCACGAGGGTGGGGGCGCGCCTCCCTACCTCGTGGCCTCCTCGTTGATTGCTTGACGTCCACTCCAAGTCCACTGGATCACGTTTGTTCCGAAAATCACGTTCCCGAAGGTTTCATTCCGTTTGGACTCCGTTTGATATCATTTTCCTTCGAAACACTAAAATAGGCAAAAAAATAGCAATTTGGGCTGGGCCTCCGGTTAATAGGTTAGTCCCAAAAATAATATAAAAGTGTATAATAAAGCCCATTAAACATCCAAAACAGAATATATAATAGCATGGAGCAATCAAAAATTGTAGATACGTTGGAGACGTATCAGCGGCCGGTTTATTATATCAGTGAGGTGCTCATTGAGTCCAAGCAGAGGTATCCGCATTGGTAGAAGCTGGTACATGGGGTGTTCATGGCTAGTCGAAAGCTCAAGCAATATTTTTTGGGTCATCCCATCACTATGGTTAGTTCTGCTCCTTTAGGGGATATTATTCAAAACAGAGAGGCCACATGTCGGGTACCAAGTGGGCTATTGAGCTTGGACACCATTGTTTGAAATACATGCCTCGCACAGCCATCAAGTCTCAAGCACTTGTGGATTTCATCAATGATTGGGCAGAGCTGCAGATGCCTCAGGAGAAGCCGGATAGCACATATTGGACTATTCACTTCAATGGATCCAGGCAGTTGGAGGGCTCGGGGGCTGGAGTTATTTTGGCTTCCCCACAAGGTGATAAATTTTGTTATGTTTCAAGGTTGATGTTCCCTTGTACTAACAATGTAGCTGAGTATGAGGCCTTGATCCATGGTCATTGGATGGCTAAGGAGATGAACTTAAGTCGGGTGAGGTGTTTCGGTGACTCAGATTTGGTGGCTTAGCAAGTTTCAGGCACTTGAGATTCTAAGGACCCACTCATGGCGGCTTATCGTCGCGAGGTAGATGCTATTGCTAGTCACTTCAAGGGTTATCAAGTGGAACATGTTGATCAAAGGAAAAACAAGGCGGCTGATGCTTTAAGCTGGTTGGGGTCCTAGCGTAAGCCGGTGCCACCCAATGTTTTCCTTGATATTTTGCATAATCCATCAGTCAAATTGCCTACAGAGGAAGATCTTGCTATTCCTGACCCGGAGGCGCAGTTGGTAGCGGTTCTTCATGCTATTCCTGATTGGACAGTTCCATATTTGGCTTATATGACACGAGGCGAGTTACCTCAGGATGAAATTTTTGCCAGGCAGATAACCCGGCGGTCTAAGTCAATGACTATTGTCAATGGAGAGTTGCACCGCTGTAGTGTCACAGGGGTGTTTCAACATTGTGTTTCTCCTGAGGAAGGCCGTGAGATTCTACAAGAGATTCCTGAAGGAGATTGTGGTCATCATGCCGGCTCTAAGTCTATCATGGCCAAGGCTTTTCATCATGGGTTTTATTAGCTGACAGCTCATGCTAATGCAGAGGATTTGGTTAGCAAATGTGATGGTTGTCAGAAATTTTCAAGACGAGCTCATGTGCCGGCTCAAGAACTGAGGATGATTCCAATTACTTGGCCATTTGCTATCTGGGGGCTTGATATGGTTGGACCTTTTAAAAGGTCCAAGGATAACAAGACCCACCTTTTGGTGGAGGTTGACAAATTTACAAAGTGGGTCGAGGCAGAGCCGGTCAATAAGTGAGATGCGGCGACAACGGTTCAATTCATCACAAAGGTGATTTTCCGTTTTGGTTATCCCCACAGCATTATAACCGATAATGGCACTAATGTGTCCAAGGGTGCTATGAAGAACATATTCGTCTTGATGTATCATCGGTGGCTCACCCCCAGTCCAATGGCCAAGCTAAAAGGGCCAATCAAGAAATTTTGAGAGGCATAAAGCCCCGGCTTATGGTCCCTTTGCAGAGGACGTCGGGTTCTTGGGTGGAGGAATTGCCTTCAGTGCTATGGAATATCAATATAACCCCCAACAGATCTACGGGTTAAACGCCTTTCTTCATTGTTTATGGAGCAGAGGCGGTTCTCCCTAGTGACATCCGTCACGACTCGCCCCGTGTGGCTGTTGGGGAACGTAGTAATTTCAAAAAAAAAAATCCTACGCACACGCAAGATCATGGTGATGCATAGCAACGAGAGGGGAGAGTGTTGTCCATGTACCCTCATAGACTGAAAGCGGAAGCGTTATGACAACGCGGTTGATGTAGTCGTACGTCTTCACGATCGACCGATCCTAGTACCAAACGTACGTCACCTCCGCGATCTGCACACGTTCAGCTCGGTGACGTCCCACGAACTCACGATCCAGTAGAGATTCGAGGGAGAGTTTTGTCAGCACGACGGCGTGATGACGGTGATGATGAAGCTACCGACGCAGGGCTTCGCCTAAGCACAACTACGATATGACCGAGGTGGATTATGGTGGAGGGGGCACCGCACACGGCTAAGAGATCAATGATCAACTTGTGTGTCTATGGGGTGCCCCCCTCCCCGTATTTAAAGGAGTGGAGGAGGGGGAAGGCCGGCCATCTACTATGGCGCGCCCTGGGGAGTCCTACTCCCACTGGGAGTAGGATCCCCCCCCCCCTTCCAAGTAGTAGGAGGAGGAGAGAAGGAAGGGGAAGAGAGAAGAGAAGGAAGGAGGGGGCGCCGCCTCTCCCCCTAGTCCAATTCGGACTAGGCCTTGGGAGGGGGGGGGGGCTGCCCTAGGCAGCCCATCTCTCTCTCCCCTAAAGCCCAATAAGGCCCATATACTCCCGATTTAATTCCGTAACTATACGGTACTGATAAATACCCGAACCACTCAGAACCTTTCTGATGTCCGAATAAAGCCTTCCAATATATCGATCTTTACGTCTCGAACATTTTGAGACTCCTCATCATGTCCCTGATCTCATCCGGGACTTCGAACAACCTTCGGTACATCAAAACACACAAACTCATAATACCAATCGTCACCAAACGTTAAGCGTGCGGACCCTACGGGTTCGAGAACTATGCAGACATGACCGAGACTCATCTCCGGTCAATAACCAACAGCGGAACCTGGATGCTCATATTGGCTCCTACATATTCTATGAAGATTTTTATCGGTCAAACCGCATAACAACATACGTTGTTCCCTTTGTCATCGGTATGTTACTTGCCCGAGATTCGATTGTCGGTATCTCAATACCTAGTTCAATCTCGTTACCGGCAAGTCTCTTTACTCGTTTCGTAATGCATCATCCCGCAACTAACTCATTAGTTACATTGCTTGCAAGGCTTATAGTGATGTGCATTACCGATAGGGCCCAGAGATACCTCTCCGATACTCGGAGTGACAAATCCTAATCTCGATCTATGCCAACCCAACAAACACCTTCGGAGACACCTGTAGAGCAAGGTGTTCCTCCGGTATTCGGGAGTTGCATAATCTCATAGTCATAGGAACATGTATAAGTCATGAAGAAAGCAATAGTAACATACTAAACGATCAAGTGCTAAGCTAATGGAATGGGTCAAGTCAATCACATCATTCTCTATTGATGTGATCCCGTTAATCAAATGAAAACTCATGTCTATGGCTAGGAAACTTAACCATCTTTGATTCAACGAGCTTGTCAAGTAGAGGCATACTAGTGACACTCTGTTTGTCTATGTATTCACACATGTACTCAGTTTACGGTTAATACAATTCTAGCATGAATAATAAACATTATCATGATATAAGGAAATATAAATAACAACTTTATTATTGCCTCTAGGGCATATTTCCTTCAGTCTCCCACTTGCACTAGAGTCAATAATCTAGTTCACATCGCCATGTGATTTAACACCAATAGTTCACATCACCATGTGATTAATATCCATAGTTCACATCGCCATGTGGCCAACACTCAAAGGGTTTACTAGAGTCGGTAATCTAGTTCACATCGCCATGTGATTAACACCCAAAGAGTACTAAGGTGTCATCATGTTTTTCTTGTGAGAGAAGTTTAGTCAACAGGTCTGCCACATTCAGATCCGTATGTATTTTGCAAATTTCTATGTCTACAATGCTCTGCACGGAGGTACTCTAGCTAATTGATCCCACTTTCAATATGTGCCCGGATTGTGACTTAGAGTCATCCAAATCGCTGTCAAAGCTTGCATCGACATAACTCTTTACGACGAACTCTTTATCACCTCCATAACCGAGAAATATTTCCTTAGTCTTCTAAGGATAATTTTGACTGATGTCCAGTGATCTACTCCTAGATCAAAATTGTACTCACTTGCCAAAATCAGGGCAGGGTATACAATAGGTCTGGTACACAGGATGGTATACTTTATAGAACCTATGGCTGAGGCATAGGGAATGACTTTCATTCTCTCTCTGTTTTCTGCTGTGGTCGGGGTTTTTTTTAGTCTTACTCAGCTTCACACCTTGCAGCACAGGCAAGAACTCATTCTTTGACTATTCCATTTTGAACTACTTCAAAAACTTGTCAAGGTATGTACTTACTGAAAAAAAAACTTATCAAGCATCTTGATCTATCTCTATAGATCTTGATGCTCAATATGTAAGCAGCTTCACCGAGGTCTTTTGTAACGCACTCGATGCGGCTATATCTCCCACGTGTCGCAAGTGAGGTAATCTTCACACAACCCATGTAATACATAAGGGAAAGAGATACATAGTTGGCTTACAATCGCCACTTCACACAATACATGAGTAAAGCATTACATCATACAGATACAATCAAGGTCCGACTATGGAACCAAAATAAAAGAAGACTGCCCCAAATGCTACACAGGTCCCCGATCGACCCAACTGGGCTGCACTACTGATCAACTGAAATGAAACAACACAATGAACAAGATCTTCATCGAGCTCCTCCTTGAGCTCGGATCGCCACCGCACGGTTTCATCGGCACCGCAAACTGGTTTTGAAGTATCTGTGAGTCACGGGACTCAGCAATCTCACACCCGCGAGATCAAGACTATTTAAGCTTATGGGTAGGAGAAGGTAGTGAGGTGGAGCTGCAGCAGTTTACAAGCATATCTGGTGGCTACCATACGCAAAAGAGAGCGAGAAGAGGAGGCAAAAGCACGGTCGAACAACTATGATCAAGAAGTGATCCTAGAACAACCTACGCCAAGCATAACTCCAACACCATGTTCACTTCCCGGACTCCACCAAGAAGAGACCATCACGGTTACACACGCGGTTGATGTATTTTAATTAAGATCAACTTCGGGTTTTCTACAATCGGACATTAACAAATTCCCATCTGCCTCATTACCGCGGGCACGGCTTTCGAAAGATAATACCCTGCAGGGGTGTCCCAACTTAGCCCATTATAAGCTCTCACGGTCAACGAAGGATATTCCTTCTATCGGGAAGACCCAATCAGTCTCGGAATCCCAGACTACAAGACATCTCGACAATGGTAAAACAAGACCAGCAAAGCCGCCCGAATGTGCCGACAAATCCCGATAGGAGCTGCACATATCTCGTTCTCAGGGCACACCGGATGAGCAGTCCGTACAACTAAAACCAGACCCCAAGTTTCCTTGAGGGGGCGCTGCAAAGCGCTCTAGTTTGGGCCAACACTCAGAGGAGCATTGGCCCGGGGGAGGGGGGTTAAAATAAAGATGACCCTTGAGCCTGCAGAACCCAAGGGAAAAAGGCTTAGGTGGCAAAGTTAAAACCAATGTTGGGCCTTGCTGGAGGAGTTTTATTCAAAGCGAACTGTCAAGGGGGTCCCATAAATCACCCAACCGTGTAAGGAACGCAAAATCAAGGAACATAACACCGGTATGACGGAAACTAGGGCGGCAAGAGTGGAACAAAACACCAGGCATAAGGCCGAGCCTTCCACCCTTTACCAAGTATATAGATGCATTAATTAAAGAAGATATATTGTGATATCCCAACAAGTAAACATGTTCCAACAAGGAACAACATCTCCATGTTCCAACAAGGAACAAACTTCATCTTCACCTGCAACTAACAACGCTATAGGAGGGGCTGAGCAAAGTGGTAACATAGCCAAACAACGGTTTGCTAGGAAAGGATGGTTAGGGGCTTGACATGGCAATATGGGAGGCATGATAAGCAAGTGATAGGCATCGTAGCATAGGCATAGCAAAAGAGCGAGCATCTAGCAAGCAAAGATAGAAGTGATTTCGAGGGTATGGTCATCTTGCCTGAAATCCCGCAAGGAAGAAGAACGAGTCCATGAAGAATACAAACGGACGTAGTCGAACGAATCCTCACAACTCCGGAATGAAACCGAAGCTAACGAGAGAAGCAACCCGGAAAGAAGCAAACAACATAGTAAACAACCATCACATACACATGGCATGTGTGTAACGCCCCGGATTCGATGCGCCAGGTGTTCGCCAGTTATTCGCCGTCGTTGCCATTTCATTTGCTTGCGTGTTGCACTTTTCCATGTCATCATCTGCATTTCATATCATGTCATCATGTGCATTTCATTTTGCATACGTGTTCGTCTCATGCATCCGAGCATTTTCCCCGTTGTCCGTTTTGCAATCCGGCACTCCTATGTCTCCCGGCGCCCCCTTTTGCCTCTTTTCGTGTGTGGGTATTAAACGGTCTCGGAATGGCTCGAGGTTTGCCAAGCGGCCTTGGTATAGCACCGGTAGACCGCCTGTCAAGTTTCGTGCCATTTGGAGATTGTTTGGTACTCCAACGGTTAACCGGGTAACCGCAAAAGCCTCCTTCTCTTTGCAGCCCAACACCCTTCCAAAGTGGCCCAAAACCCAGCAAACTCCTCTCCATGCTCTCGGTCGTTCGATCACGATCGCGTGGCCGAAAACCGCACCTCATTTGGACTCTCCTAGCTCCCTCTACCTATATATATGTGTCCCTCCCGGATTTTTTCACGCAGTCCAACCCTAACCTCCTCCTTCCTCCGCGCCGCCGGACATGTCCGCCTCCGAGCCGGACATGTCTACTTCCGCCGCCACGTCGCCCGGCCAATCCCGGGGCGACACGTCGCCTCCGCGCCGCCCCGCAGCCAATCTGCTGCCGCCAAGTGGCGCTCCGCGCCGCCGTTCCCTCCATCGCTGGGCCCATCGAACCCAGATCCGGCCCGCGCCGGGCTGCCGGCCCCGCCGCCCGCCGGAGGGCTCCGCGCCGCCGCCCGCCCGGATCCCGCCTCAGCAGCCACGTCCGCCAGACCAGCAGCGCCGCCCATGGCCGGACCTCCCGCCGCCTCGCCGGGTCGGGCCCGAGCTCTCGCCGCCGGACCTCCCCCCCGGCCACCATGGACGCCGCGCCGCGCCCAGCCTCGCCCGGCCGCCGCCTCCTCCGCGCCGCGCCGCATGCGGATCCGCCGGATCCGCCGGATCCGCCTCCCGGCCACCTCCGTGCCTTCTCCGGTCTCCTTCCTCCTCTCCGCGATGTTCCGGCCCTGCCCGGCGAACTCCGATCTGGATCAGATCCACCAAGAGGCAAGCAAGCGGGATCCCCGCGTCCCGGATATCTCCATCCTGAGTTGACTTTCGGAGGGTATAAATTTCGCTTAAGTCCCCGAAATTTGCACAATATCATGCCATATTCATCATGCCATAACTCTCTGCATATTGCTCCGTTTCGTGCGTATAATATGTCGAATTGTTCGCCTTGACGAGTACATCATTTCATCTCATTGCACCATTTTCATTTGAGCTCATCTTGATGCCCGAAATGCTGTTGGAAGAGTGCTATGTGATGTTAGTTTCAGATTCTTATCAGAACATGCACTTTTGTCATTTTTGCCATGATTGATGTGTGCACCCTATGAACTTGAGTCCTACATGTGTTTTGTAATATGCCATGCCATCTTTACAGGGGTGTATGCCATGTATTTTTTTGATCTATGTGGTGACTAGCACAAGCATGCAAACTAGGCATCATGATGTTGCTGTTTTAATCCCTGTTCTGCTGATATTTTTATGCCATGTAAACTTGATGCTACAGAGAGATCCATGCTTATTTTGAGATACTTCAGTGAGGATGTTTTGAACATATGATTATTCTCTATCCATCCATGCCCTTGTTTGCAATTATGGAGTGCCATAGCTTGAGTCAATCGAGCTCTACTTTTGCTATAAAATGTTTCCTGGCAGGTTGTTTACATGTTATTCAATTTTGCCAAGGTTGTTGTAGTTGATGCGTGTATGCTATGATGTTGTTCTTGCCATTTATAGCTTCTATGCCATGTCTTCTTACTGTGAGTTGCCTTGACATGCCATGTATTGCTCTGTGGTGAGTGGTTCAAGCTCACCAACATGCCTACTTATCGTTGTTCCTGCCATGTTTAAATCTGTAATATAACTTGCCATGTTTACATGGGTGCCATCATATTTTCTGATCCTTTTTGGCTCATGGTCAGTAAAGGACTTCTGTTCTATGCAATTAGTAGATTCATGCCATGCCTTTGTTTGCCATGATAAGTTCCTGTAACATGTTGTTTGATAGCTCTAAACATTGCAACCTGATGTTATTTTCTGCCAAGTCTGAAACTGTTATTATTTGCAATCTTGCCATGTGTGTTTGAGCATGTTCTAGTTGTTTCTGGAGATAGCTCAGTGTTCATGTTTTATCATGCTTTACCTGTACATCATGCCCATGCCTTTTGTTATTACGTTGAGGTCCTGTAGCATGTTGTTTTGATGCTTGCATTATGCCTAGTTGCTGTTTTGGGCAGATTGTTGCTATAACTTGTTTCATGTGTATGTGTTGAACCGTTGCTCCGTTTTGAGTGTGCTCTATATGAAACTTGCTTGATTTTGCATGTTGTCTAATATTATCATGTTGCATCCTTTTTTTGAGGTGTTTGCTTGATGTTTGTATGCATTTTGCATCAATGCCATGTTTAACTTGTTTTGCTCATATCTTCTAGGCCGTAGCTCCGAATCAAATGAACTTTATATGTAACTTGACTAGAATTTCGTGTAGATCATCGTGGTGCATCTTAACTTGATGTTTAACAACTTGAACATAAGGTTTATTCAGATCTGGACCAATTTCGAAATTTTGCATATGAGGACTTACCGGAATTGTTCTATGTTGTTCCCGGCCTCATTTAAACTTGCTTTGATGTGTTGCTCTTGTTTGCATCATCTCTTGCCATGAGTAGCTTCATCTAGATTTGTCATGCATCATGTTTGTTGTGCATCATGTCTTGTTCATGTGTGGTGTGTTTACTATGTTGTGTGCTTCTTCTTGTTAGTTCCCGTTTCGTTGCGATCGTGAGGATTCGTTCGTCTACGCTTGGTTCGTCTTCGTGGCTTCATCTTCTTCATGGACTCGTTCTTATTCCTTGCGGGATTTCAGGCAAGATGACCGCTACCCTGGATCTCACTACTATCATTGCTATGCTAGTTGCTCCGTTCTATCGCTATGCTGCGCTACCTATCACTTGTTCTTCAAGCCATCCCAAATTGCCATGTCAGCCTCTAACCTTTTGCACCCTTCCTAGCAAACCGTTGTTTGGCTATGTTACCGCTTTGCTCAGCCCCTCTTATAGCGTTGTTAGTTGCAGGTGAAGATGAAGTTTGTTCCTTGTTGGAACATGGAGATGTTGTTCCTTGTTGAAACATGTTTACTTGTTGGGATATCACAATATATCTTATATTATTAATGCATCTATATACGTGGTAAAGGGTGGAAGGCTCGGCCTTATGCCTGGTGTTTTGTTCCACTCTTGCCGCCCTAGTTTCCGTCATATCGGTATTATGTTCCCGGATTTTGCGTCCCTAACGCGGTCGGGTGATTTATGGGACCCCCTTGACAGTTCGCTTTGAATAAGACTTTTCCAGAAGGCCCAACATTGGTTTTACCATTTTCCTCACCACCACCTACTTTTCCTTGGGAGTCGCTCTCTCGAGGGTCATCTTTATTTTAGCCCCCCGGCCAATGCTTGTCTAAGTGTTGGTCCAAACTAGAGTGCTTTGCAGCGCCACCTCGGGAAACTTGAGGGCTGGTTTTAGTTGTACGGACTGCTCATCCGGTCGTGGCTCGAGACGAGATCTGTGCGGCTACTATCGAGGTGTCGGCACGCCGCGCGGCTTTGCTGGTCTTGTTTTATTCTTTGTCGAAATGTCTTGTAGCCGGATTCGAGACTGATCGGGTCTTCCGGGAGAAGGAATATCCTTCGTTGATCGCGAGAGCTTATCATGGGCTAAGTTGGGACACCCTGCAGGGTTTGAACTTTCGAAAGCCGTGCCCGCGGTTATGTGGCAGATGGGAATTTGTTAATATCCGTTGTAGTAAATTTGAAGCAAACTCTTCTAAAATACACCAACCGTAATGCGTAACCGTGAGTGTCTCTTTTGGGGTTGATCGAGAGGAGAACACGGTTTCGGGTTATGTCGACGTAAATAGGAGTTCGGATCACTTCTTGATCATTACTAGTTGACGACCGTTCCTTTGTTTCTCTTCTCGCTCTCATTTGCGTATGTTAGCCACCATGTATGCTTAGTCGCTGCTGCAACCTCACCACTTTACCCCTTCCTTTCCCATTAAGCTTTGCTAGTCTTGATACCCATGGTAATGGGATTGCTGAGTCCTCGTGGCTCACAGATTACTACACCACCAGTTGCAGGTACAGGTTTTGCGATGATCATGACGCGAGAGCGATGTTTGCTTGTTTTGGAGTTCTTCTTCTGCTTCTTCGATCAGGGGATAGGTTCCAGGTCGACAGCCTGGGCTAGCAGGGTGGATGTCGTTTAAGCTTCTGTTTATGTTTCATCCGTAGTCGGATGTTGATCTTGTATATGATGTTGATGTATTCTTGTGGCATTTGTGCCTTATGTATGTATCCCCATCTATTATGTAATGTTGATGTAGTGATATCCACCTTGCAAAAGCGTCTTCAAGATGCGCTTCTATCCTTGGTGGGACCTTCGAGTTCCTTTTGGATAGGGTCGCATCTTGGGCGTGACAAGTTGGTATCAGAGCCTCGACCGACCCTAGGAGCCCCCTTGATTGATCGGTAGTTTGGCCGTTGTTGAGTCTAGAAGAAAAACTATTTTCGGAGTCTAGTTATATCGGAGAGTAGGATTTCTTTTACTCCTCTGCCCCTTCGTCGCTCTGGTGAGGTATCTTGACGTAGGTGTTTTGAATTACTTCTCTTCCCCTTCAAAATTTTTCTTTAGGATCACGCAGTTGGTTTTCCGGTAGTTGTTCCTCAGCTCTTTTCATCCGGTGCTTTTCTCGTCAAGTCGACTCGAGCCTCTTCATCTTTGAGTTCAATCCTCAGTTGTCTTATTTTCCCACCCGCCCACCCTTCTTCTTCTCGGAACCGGAGTTCGTAATCGAGTATCCATCCTACTCGTGCGAAGTCTTTGCTTTCTTTCCTCAATGATTTCAACCGGTGTTTTCTCTTCATGATAGTCGTTGGTTCCCCCTTCCAAGTTGCCTTTGTTTTCCCGCCCTCCCACCCTCTTCTTCCCGGAGTCTGAGTCTTTTTCGAGCATCAACTTCATTCGTGTGGAGTCTTCCCTCAATTATTTCAACCGGTGAATTCTCGTCTCGTTTGAGATTCTTCATCCCTTTCTTTTTCCGGTGTTTTCAATTCAAGTTATTCGGTAGTGATTATATTCTTTCCCTCGGATCAAGTATTTTACTTGCTCGTTCGTCTTTCGCCAGTTTATCCTTCCGGAGTGTTCAAGAAATCTCAGGAGATTCGTCTGTGTTCCAATTAATTCGAGGTTGTCACCTCAGTCAAATATTTTAGTTCTTCCGGTGCATCATCTATCTCTTCAACAATCCTTTCCAACGGTGCTCTCCTTTAGTGGACCCTAACCCACAGGTCTTTTCCCAGGATCTTACCTGACTCTTCTAATTTCCCCGGAGCTATTCCCAATTCTTTTCAAGTGTGACGTAAGAATGAATTTCATCAGTCACATGCCTTTTCCAAGATCGATTTCAAATTCTTTTCATTGTTGGCTCAACCTATTCGCTTTTCATTCTACTGGAGTGTCTCAACAATTCTGCATGGTGGTTCTCGTCGTCATTCTCAACATTTGAAGACCGTCGTAGATTTTTCTCTTAAATCTTGTCCGTTCTCCCGGAGATTCATGGTGCTAGCTCGATGTTAGCCTATCTATTTGTTTCGAGTCATGAAAATTCTTTTCATCCATCCGGAGTATTTCAGGAGTTACTTTCCGTCTCAATCATCCGGAGGTCATCTTTTCGGAATATTTCTTCGTTCCAAGTTTTCAGCTTCGTTCATCTCAATATTCTCCCGGTGCTTCTTTCAAAGTGTTATTTAATCAACTCATGATCTCTTTGTTCTTTTGCATCTAATCCCCTCGAGCATATTGGTTCTTCTAATTCTTCCCGGTGATTCAGTCTTTTTCGTCGGTCATTTCCAAATTCTTACGATGGTTCGTTCAAGATTCTTTTCTTTGTTTATCATATTAATCCATTCGTTCTTTTCAACCTACCGGTGATTCACGAAGACCTTCTCAAGTTTGTGATATGTCCCTTCTCAATCCTTTGCAAGAAGAATAAGTGGTATGAAAAATCCATTGCTTGTCATCAATTTAATTTGATGAAGGATAAGCATGCAATAAATCTTATTCTTATTTCCTCAAAGTGAGTAATCCCTTCCTTCGGAGTTTGCTCTTGAGGGATAAATTCTCGTTACAAGTGTTCTCATCTTTTCTTTTCCGGAGTTCAATTTCCTCAGCCATCTCGTCGGAACCTCCATCTAAATCATCGCGAGGCTCATCTTATTCTTTCCATCCTTTATTCTATCTTATCATCATTTTGTTACCGGAGTTCTTCATGGTAGTTCTTCATGTTTTAATTCTTTCTTCAAGAGTTCATCAAGATTTTGTTGATGGAGTTCAAGTATCTTTCCTTCTTGCCTTTCGAAGTGCAATTAATTCTTCGTATTCTTTTGAAGTGGAGTTTTGCATCTCTTCGTTCTTCTCAGCTATTCAATCTTTTCCGCTTGTGGTCGGTTATCACCTTATAATTTTGAGATGTTTTCCATAAGTCCACAACAATCTTATTCTTTCGTTGTTGATTTTCTCAACAACTCCAGTCAATCCTTCCTTCTAAGTTCTTTTCAATTCTTCCAATTCTTTCGGAGGCATTGTGTTGTTCATCTCGTCAAGTTTCATCCCATCTTGTGAAGTTCATGTTCTATTCTTTCAATGTTCAGTCGGTGTGCTGCCTAAATCATTACAGTCTTATTCGTTTCTTTTCTCATTCTAACCACTCCGGTTAAAACGAGTTGTTTCATAGTCTATCTGAGTCCGTGAGCTTTCGATTCTCGTCATTCTCGTCGTTCCTCTCTTCTTCTCGAGTGCTCTCGATTCTTTGCTTCTTCTCTTGAGTTCTCGTTTCACCTCATCCATTTTTCCCTTCCGTCTCGGTCCTAAGATCTCGGGACGAGATCTCTTGTTAGTGGAGGAGTGTTGTAACGCCCCGGATTCGATGCGCCAGGTGTTCGCCAGTTATTCACCGTCGTTGCCATGTCATTTGCTTGCATGTTGCACTTTGCCATGTCATCATCTGCATTTCATATCATGTCATCATGTGCATTTCATTTTGCATACGTGTTCGTCTCATGCATCCGAGCATTTTCCCCGTTGTCCGTTTTGCAATCCGGCACTCCTATGTCTCCCGGCGCCCCCTTTTGCCTCTTTTCGTGTGTGGGTATTAAACGGTCTCGGAATGGCCCGAGGTTTGCCAAGCGGCCTTGGTATAGCACCGGTAGACCGCCTGTCAAGTTTCGTGCCATTTGGAGATCGTTTGGTACTCCAACGGTTAACCGGGTAACCGCAAAAGCCTCCTTCTCTTTGCAGCCCAACACCCTTCCAAAGTGGCCCAAAACCCAGCAAACTCCTCTCCATGCTCTCGGTCGTTCGATCACGATCGCGTGGCCGAAAACCGCACCTCATTTGGACTCTCCTAGCTCCCTCTACCTATATATATGTGTCCCTCCCGGATTTTTTCGCGCAGTCCAACCCTAACCTCCTCCTTCCTCCGCGCCGCCGGACATGTCCGCCTCCGAGCCGGACATGTCTACTTCCGCCGCCACGTCGCCCGGCCAATCCCGGGGCGACACGTCGCCTCCGCACCGCCCCGCAGCCAATCTGCCGCCGCCAAGTGGCGCTCCCGCTGCCGCCGTTGCCCTCCACCGCGGGCCCTCGAACCCAGATCCGGCCCGCGGCCGCAAGCTGGCCCGACGTGTCCGCGCCCGCTGCCACGCCGGAGGGCTCCCGAGCCGCCGCCTCGCCGCCGGATCCCGCCTCCAGCGGCAGCGTCCGAGGCTCACGCCGCCATGGCGGACTCGCCCATTGCTCGCCCGAAGTCGGGCCCGAAGCTCCGCCACGGACCTCCCGCCCGGCCACGCGGACACCGCCGCCCGCGCCCGCCTCGCCGGCAGCGCCTCCTGACTGCCTCGCCGCGGATCCAGCCGAGATCCGCCGGATCCGGCCTCCCCGGCCACCTCTCGTGCCTTCTCCGGTCTCCTTCCTCCTCTCCGGCGATGTTCCGGCCCCTGCTCCGGCGAACTCCGATCTGGATCAGATCCACCAAGAGACGAAGCAAACGGGATCCCCGCGTCCCGGATATCTCCATCCCGAGTTGACTTTCGGAGGGTATAAATTTCGCCCAAGTCCCCGAAATTTGCACATTATCATGCCATATTCATCATGCCATAACTCTCCGCATATTGCTCCGTTTCGTGCGTATAATATGTCGAATTGTTCGCCTTGACGAGTACATCATTTCATCTCATTGCACCATTTTCATTTGAGCTCATCTTGATGCCCGAAATGCTGTTAGAAGAGTGCTATGTGATGTTAGTTTCAGATTCTTGTCAGAACATGCACTTTTGTCATTTTTGCCATGATTGATGTGTGCACCCTATGAACTAGAGTCCTACATGTGTTTTGTAATATGCCATGCCATCTTTATAGGGGTGTGTGCCATGTATTTTTGTGATCTATGTGGTGACTAGCACAAGCATGCAAACTAGGCATCATGATGTTGCTGTTTTAATCCCTGTTCTGCTGATATTTTTATGCCATGTAAACTTGATGCTACAGAGAGATCCATGCTTATTTTGAGATACTTCAGTAAGGATGTTTTGAACATATGATTATTCTCTATCCATCCATGCCCTTGTTTGCAATCATGGAGTGCCATAGCTTGAGTCAATCGAGCTCTACTTTTGCTATAAAATGTTTCCTGGCAGGTTGTTTACATGTTATTCAATTTTGCCAAGGTTGTTGTAGTTGATGCGTGTATGCTATGATGTTGTTCTTGCCATGTATAGCTTCTATGCCATGTCTTCTTACTGTAAGTTGCCTTGACATGCCATGTATTGCTCTGTGGTGAGTGGTTCAAGCTCACCAACATGCCTACTTATCGTTGTTCCTGCCATGTTTAAATCTGTAATATAACTTGCCATGTTTACATGGGTGCCATCATATTTTCTGATCCTTTTTGGCTCATGGTCAGTAAAGGACTTCTGTTCTATGAAATTAGTAGATTCATGCCATGCCTTTGTTTGCCATGATAAGTTCCTGTAACATGTTGTTTGATAGCTCTAAACATTGCAACCTGATGTTATTTTCTGCCAAATCTGAAACTGTTATTATTTGCAATCTTGCCTTGTGTGTTTGAGCATGTTCTAGTTGTTTCTGGAGATAGCTCAGTGTTCATGTTTTATCATGCTTTACCTGTACATCATGCCCATGCCTTTTGTTATTACGTTGAGGTCCTGTAGCATGTTGTTTTGATGCTTGCATTATGCCTAGTTGTTGTTTTGGGCAGATTGTTGCTATAACTTGTTTCATGTGTATGTGTTGAACCGTTGCTCCGTTTTGAGTGTGCTCTATATGAAACTTGCTTGATTTTGCATGTTGTCTCATATTATCATGTTGCATCCTTGTTTTGAGGTGTTTGCTTGATGTTTGTATGCATTTTGCATCAATGCCATGTTTAACTTGTTTTGCTCATATCTTCTAGGCCGTAGCTCCGAATCTAATGAACTTTATATGTAACTTGACTAGAATTTCGTGTAGATCATCGTGGTGCATATTAACTTGATGTTTAACAACTTGAACATAAGGTTTATTCATATCTGGACCAATTTCGAAATTTTGCATATGAGGACTTACCGGAATTGTTCTATGTTGTTCCCGGCCTCATTTAAACTTGCTTTGATGTGTTGCTCTTGTTTGCATCATCTCTTGCCATGAGTAGCTTCATCTAGATTTGTCATGCATCATGTTTGTTGTGCATCATGTCTTGTTCATGTGTGGTGTGTTTACTATGTTGTGTGCTTCTTCTTGTTAGTTCCCGTTTCGTTGTGATCGTGAGGATTCGTTCGTCTACGCTTGGTTCGTCTTCGTGGCTTCATCTTCTTCATGGACTCGTTCTTATTCCTTGCGGGATTTCAGGCAAGATGACCGCTACCCTGGATCTCACTACTATCATTGCTATGCTAGTTGCTCCGTTCTATCGCTATGCTGCGCTACCTATCACTTGTTCTTCAAGCCATCCCAAATTGCCATGTCAGCCTCTAACCTTCTGCACCCTTCCTAGCAAACCGTTGTTTGGCTATGTTACCGCTTTGCTCAGCCCCTCTTATAGCGTTGTTAGTTGCAGGTGAAGATGAAGTTTGTTCCTTGTTGGAACATGGAGATGTTGTTCCTTGTTGAAACATGTTTACTTGTTGGGATATCACAATATATCTTATATTATTAATGCATCTATATACGTGGTAAAGGGTGGAAGGCTCGGCCTTATGCCTGGTGTTTTGTTCCACTCTTGCCGCCCTAGTTTCCGTCATATCGGTATTATGTTCCCGGATTTTGCGTCCCTAACGCGGTCGGGTGATTTATCGACCCCTTGACAGTTCGCTTTGAATAAGACTTTTCAAAGAAGGCCCAACATTGGTTTTACCATTTGCCTCACCACCACCTACTTTTCCCTTGGGAGTCGCTCTCTCGAGGGTCATCTTTATTTTAGCCCCCCCGGGCCAATGCTTGTCTAAGTGTTGGTCCACACTAGAGTGCTTTGTTGCGCCACCTCGGGGAAACTTGAGGGCTGGTTTTAGTTGTACGGACTGCTCATCCGGTCGTGGCCTGAGACGAGATACGCGCGGCTACTATCAGGGTGTCAGCACGCCGGGCGGCTTTGCTGGTCTTGTTTTATTGCTGTCGAAATGTCTTGTAGCCGGGATTCCGAGACTGATCGGGTCTTCCCGGGGAGAAGGAATATCCTTCGTTGATCGCAAGAGCTTATCATGGGCTAAGTTGGGACACCCTGCAGGTTTGAACTTTCGAAAGCCGTGCCATGGTTATGTGGCAGATGGGAATTTGTTAATATCCGGTTGTAGTAAACTTGAAGCAAACTCTTCTAAAATACACCAACCGTGTGCGTAACCGTGAGTGTCTCTTTTCGGGGTTGATCGAGAGGAGAACACGGTTTCTGGGTTATGTCTGACGTAAGTAGGAGTTCAGGATCACTTCTTGATCATTACTAGTTGACGACGTTCCTTTGTTTCTCTTCTCGCTCTCATTTGCGTTTGTTAGCCACCATATATGCTTAGTCGCTGCTGCAACCTCACCACTTTACCCCTTCCTTTCCCATTAAGCTTTGCTAGTCTTGATACCCATGGTAATGGGATTCTTTGAGTCCTCGTGGCTCACAGATTACTACACCACCGATTGCGGTACAGGTTTTGCGATGATCATGACGCGAGAGCGATGTTTGCTTGTTTTGGAGTTCTTCTTACGCTTCTTCGATCGGGGATAGGTTCGGTCGGCAGCCTGGGCTAGCAGGGTGGATGTCGTTTGAGCTTCTGTTTATGTTTCATCCGTAGTCGGATGTTGATCTTGTATATGATGTTGATGTATTCTTGTGGCATTTGTGCCTTATGTATGTATCCCCATCTATTATGTAATGTTGATGTAGTGATATCCACCTTGCAAAAGCGTCTTCAAGATGCGCTTCTATCCTTGGTGGGACCTTCGAGTTCCTTTTGGATAGGGTCGCATCTTGAGCGTGACTTGTCACGCCCAATATGCGACCCTATCCAAAAGGAACTCGACGGTCCCACCAAGGATAGACCCGCATATTGAAACGCTTTTGCAAGGTGGCGCGCCGTGTGGGGGCGTGAGGAGAAGGCGGCGGGTTGCCTCGGGCGCGGCGGCGTGGCGAGATCATGGGCGGCTTGACGACGAGGTGGCGGGCGACGCGGCGGGAGGAGGCGGCTCGGGGCGGCGCATGCGGGCGGCGCATGCTTGTGGCGGGCGGAGGCGAGCTGGCGGCCGGGACGAGCGGAGGACCGGCTCGGGGAGCGGGGGGCGGCGGTGGCGCTGGCTCATGGCTGGCCCGATCTGGGCCAGTGGGCCGGGGGAGGGGGCGGAGGCCACGTGGCAAGGCCGGGTTGGCCGAGGGCGGTGGCGTTGAGTTTCGTCCGCCGGACGGACATGTCCGCGCGAGGGGAAATTAGGGTTTCGGGAGGAAGAAGACCCGGGATTTCGAAGGGGAAGGCTTATTTATAGGTAGAGGGAGCTAGGAGAGTCCAAATGGGGTGTGGTTTTCGGCCACGCGATCGTGATCGAACGACCGAGAGCATGGAGGGGAGTTAGGTGGGTTTTGGGCCACTTTGGATGGGGTGTTGGGCTGCAAACAAAAGAGGGCTTTGCGGTTACCCGGTTAACCGTTGGAGTACCAAACGACCTCCAAATGGCACGAAACTTGACAGGCGGTCTACCGGTGCTATACCAAGGCCGCTTGGCAAACCTCGGACCATTTGGAGAAAGTTTAACACCCGCACAAGAGAAGAGGTAAAAGGGGGCGCCGGGAGACATAGGAGTGCCGGATTGCAAAACGGACAACGGGGAAAATGCTCGGATGCATGAGACGAACATGTATGCAAAATGAAATGCACATGATGACATGATATGAAATGCAGATGATGACATGGCAAAAATGCAACACGCAAGCACATGACATGGCAACAACGACGAACAACTGGCAGACACCTGGCGCATCGAATCCGGGGTGTTACAATGCACAACCAAGTATGATGCATGTCCGGTTTAAATAGCATGGCATGGCAATATGCACAAACAAAACTACAAGTTAAATGGAGCCCAATATGCAACGAGTTGCATATTGACGAAACACCACATCAATTATTTAGTTCTCTCCCGTTTATGTACCCAACAACATTAACTGTGGTTAAGCATGGCAAAAGGTGAAGCATAATTAAACTACCTATTTAGGCAAGTTTAAATGAGGCCGGAACAACTAACAACAATTCCGGAAAAACCCCATATGCATATTTTAAGGTTTGGTACTGTTCTGCCCTATAACATATTTTAGAGTTGTTAAACATGCAAAGTAATGCTACCATGTTAATCTATGCATTTTTCTACCCCATTTACATATATAATTTATTTAAATCCGAGCTACGGTTATTTAGTTATGAAATAAATCATTTTAACATGGCATTTATGCAAATTAATGCAAACAACAAGTTAAACATTTTAAACATGCATGAAAGTTGGATATTGTGAAACTAGATGAAAATCTAAGCATTTTACATATGTAACATGTTTCATTTAGATGCATGGTTCAATAGTTATTAGAAGTTTAAAATAGGGACAGATTCGCAAATATGCAATGCTCGGGAATTTAACAAATCGCGACAACAGGAAAAAAAAAACGAACGGGCGAATCTGGCGCCTGGCTGGGGAGCTGCTCACCATGGGCCAAGCCAGATCAATGGAGAGGCAGGGCTTTGAGGCTCTGCCCAGCGCATCCAACGCGCGGCGGGGCTCGTCCTCCTCTCAGAATCGCTTGATCGCAGAGGATGCAGAGAGGATGGGGTCGGCCAGCTGCGGCGGGCTTGGCGATGGGGAGGGTGTGGAGGCGGTCCTCGCCGGAGAAGGAACGAAGACGGGTTGGCGGGGTCGAAGGATCTGGGCGGAGGCGGTACTTGACGGCAGAGGCGACGCGAGGGGTCAAGGCATCCTGGTACAGAGAGAGAGAAGGTTCAGGGAGGGGGAGACGGGGAGAAGAAAAAGAGGGGCGGCGTGACTCGCCTGGTTGCCAGGTCCGGCCAGCGGGGCGACGGGGATGGACCGGGAACGGCGGAATCCGGCCGGGTCCTGGGCGAGGACGGCGGCTGCTGCATCAGGGACCGAGCGGGAGCTCGGGACGGGGGCGTCCCTTGGGCGTACGACGAGAAGGGAGCACAGGGAGGCGAGGCGGCGCGATGAACTGCGGAGGCGACGGCCTTGGCTCCAGCGGGTGGCTCCGGCGAGCTGGTGACGAGGAGGTCGGGGCGCCCTTCTCCTGGCGCCATGGGTGGGAACTCCTACAGGACAGAGACAACAGAGAGAGACAAGTGAGGGGAGAGAGAGCTAGAGGAAAGAGGGGATGGAGGAAAGGGCACGGTGAGGGCAGCGGCCTGGTTGTGGTCGCCGACGGGATGAGGACTCACGCGCGAGGGGATCGTGGCGGCGCTGGTTGGTTGGGTGCAGAATAATGAGGTGGATTGGATCGGAAGGGATCCCAGGGAGAAGGGAGTTGGTCGGGTGGCGGCGGAGGAATGGAAGGATGGGACATCTCCCTAGGTTTTAGGGTTGGGCATTATATAGCAAGTGAAATTTTTAAGTAGGGGCTATCCGGTCCGTCCGATTATAATCGGGCGGTCGTAAATAAATAGGTTAGGTAGCCGAATAATAAAACGGAGATGTTTTATAGATGTTTGGGATGATCCGGACCCAACGGTAATAATAGTCGGTTCGGGTTTGGGAAGTTTGAGACACGGGCAAGGGGTCGATGCATCGTGCAAAGAGACTCCGGTTTAGGCAAGAGGGAAAACGAAGAACAAGGTTGGACTTGGATCAGTCAACGAAGGCAAGGGGGGGGGGACGCGACAACTACGAACGGACCATGAGTTTAAGAAAACATGCGGATGCAATGCGTATGATGCGATGATGAATGCAACAAACAAATAAATAGCACAACGAAACTCGCAAAACATGGAAGGCATCTGAAGCGTCGGTCTTGGGGCGTCACAACACTCCACCACTACGAGAGGATCTCGTCCCGAGATCTGGGATGGCACCGGATAGAAAACGGAAGAAGAAAGAGGTAACACAAAGTTGATTCTTTGACAAACGAGTGAAACCAATGAACCTCGAGAGGTTGAAAACTTGAAAGAATAACACAATAGAGTTGAACGAAATTGAGAGCATTCCAGTAGAAAATAGAAACAAGGAACACCATGTGAACCTTGGGGGTTGCAAAGCTATGAATGACGAGTACAATGGACAAGAAGGAATTGGAACCACTCTGGTTGAAACGAGATAAGAATGAATAAGAATGATATAATTTTGGCAGCACTCCGACTGTAAATGAAAGGAATTGAACATGAACTTGAAAAGATGGGATGATACTTGATGAAATCAACAACACACTGCCTCCGGAACTATTGAAAGAATGGCACAAGGGGTAAGAAAGATTTCAGACGGCTCTCCGGTTGAGGAAGCAGGAAAAACTTGATAAGATGAGAGAACTCGAATGAAAACATGACACTCCGGCTAAAGATACTTGACAGAATTTAGATACATGAGAACGAAGAGATCATGAACTGATTAGAGAATACTTGAATGATGCACCGGTAAGATTTGGAGAACGAGAGCTGAAAGCTAGAATGAATAATTCTGAGATGATGGGCTCCGAAGAATCAAACTGAAAAGACTCATGAATTGCTCCAGATGGGTGAAAAGAATTCTCACAGTCAAAACAATTATGAGGATGGCACGAAGCTAGAACCATGAATCTTGAAGAGAATGGAGCAATATTAAAGAGAAACTCTTCTTCGGTCTTCAAAATTCGAGAATGACGACGAGAAGCACCACCATGAATTGTTGAGGCACTCCGGAATGAAAATTAGAAAGGTTGAACCAACGATGAAAAGAATTTGAAAGCGATCTTGGAGAAGGAATATGACTGATGATAATTCATTCTTACGTCAAACTTCGAAAAGAATTTGGGAATAGCTCCTGGAAAATTAGAAGAGTCGGGTAAGATCCTGGGAAAAGATCTGTGGGTTAGGGCCCACTCGAAAGAAACATCATTGAAGGATTGCTTAGGAAGAGATAATGCACCGGTTGATTTAAATGGCTTGAATGAGACAGCATCCTCAAAAGAACTTGAGTGAATTGAGAATGGAAACTTGAATCTTCTGAGATATCTTCAACACTCCGGAACAATTGAATAGCGAGAAGTGGATGATTAAGAGGTGCACCGGTACGAGAAAACCATTTGAAACGAGGAAAAGATATGATCGACAAAGCTTGAATTGAATCCACGGGAGAAGAAAAAGAACGAAGAATTTACACCAATTTGCAAAAGCCCATTAGCATGGATTTTCTTCATGCGCTTTACACCAATATGACCTAAACGGCAGTGCCACAAATAAGTTGCACTATCATTATTAACTTTGCAACTTTTGGCTTCAATATTATGAATATGTGTATCACTACGATCGAGATTCAATAAACCATTCAAGTTAGGTGTATGACCATTGAAGGTTCTATTCATGTAAATAGACCAACAATTATTCTCTGACTTTAAAATGATCAAATCATATTCATGCTTAACGCAAACACCAAACAACATTTATTTAGGTTCAACACTAATCCTGAACGTATAGGGAGTGTGCGATGATGATCATATCAATCTTGGGACCACTTCTAACACATCATCACTTCACCCTTAACTAGTCTCTGTTCATTCTGCAACTCCCGTTTCGAATTACTAATCTTAGCAACTGAACTAGTATCAAATACTGAGGGGTTGCTATAAACACTACTAAAGTAAACATCAATAACATGTATATCAAATATACCTTTGTTCACTTTGCCATCCTTCTTATCCGCCAAATACTTGGGGCAATTCTGCTTCCAATGACCAGTCCCTTTGCAGTAGAAGCACTTTAGTCTCAGGCTTAGGTCCAGACTTGGGCTTCTTCACTTGAGCAGCAACTTTCTTGCCGTTCTTCTTGAAGTTCCCCTTCTTCCCTTTTTCCTTTTCTTGAAACTAGTGGTCTTGTCAACCATCAACACTTGATGCTTTTCTTGATTTCTACCTTCGTCGATTTTAGCATCACGAAGAGCTTGGGAATCATTTCCGTTATCCCTTGCATATTATAGTTCATCACGAAGTTCTAGTAACTTGGTGATAGTGACTAGTGAACTCTGTCAATCACTATCTTGTATGGAAGATTAACTCCCACTTGATTCAAGTGATTGTAGTACTCAGACATTCTGAGCACATGCTCACTAGCTAAGAAATTCTCCTCCATCTTGTAGGAAAAGTGCTTGTCAAAGGTCTCATACCTTTCGACATGGGCATGAGTCTGAAATACTAATTTCAACTCTTGGAACATTTCATATGCTCCGTGACGTTCAAAGCGTCTTTGAAGCCCCGATTCTAAGTCGTAAAGCATGGTGCACTTAACTATCAAGTAGTCATCATATCAAGCTTGCTAAACGTTCATAACGTCTGCATCTGCTCCTGCAATTGGTCTGTCACCTAGAGGTGCATCAAGGACATAATTCTTCTATGCAGCAATGAGGATAATCCTCAGATCACGGATCCAATCCGCATCATTGCTACTAACATCTTTCAACTTAGTTTTCTCTAGGAACATATCAAAAATAAAACAGGGGAGCTAAACACGAGCTATTGATCTACAACATTGATATGCTCATACTATCAGGACTAAGTTCATGATAAATTAAAGTTCAATTAATCATATTACTTAAGAACTCCCACTTAGATAGACATCCCTCTAATCATCTAAGTGATCACGTGATCCAAATCAACTAAACCATGTCCGATCATCACGTGAGATGGAGTAGTCTCCAATGGTGAACATCACTATGTTGATCATATCTACTATATGATTCACGCTCGACCTTTCGGTCTCAGTGTTCCGAGGCCATATCTGCATATGCTAGGCTCGTCAAGTTTAACCCGTGTATTCTACGTGTGCAAAACTGGCATGCACCCGTTGTATGTGAACGTAGAGCTCATCACACCCGATCATCACGTGGTGTCTCGGCACGACGAACTTTCACAACGGTGCATACTCAGGGAGAACACTTGTACCTTGAAATTTAGTGAGAGATCATCTTATAATGCTACCATCGATCTAAGCAAAATAAGATGCATAAAGGATAAACATCACATGCAATCATTATAAGTGATATGACATGGCCATTATCATCTTGTGCCTTTGATCTCCATCTCCAAAGCACCGTCATGATCACCATCGTCACCGGCGCGGCACCTTGATCTCCATCGTAGCATCGTTGTCGTCTCGCCAACTATTGCTTCTACGACTATCGCTACCACTTAGTGATAAAGTAAAGCAATTACATGCCGATTGCATTTCATATAATAAAGCGACAACCATATGGCTCCTGCCAGTTGCCGATTACTCTGTTACAAAACATGATCATCTCATACAATAAAATTTAGCATCATCTCTTGACCATATCACATCACAACATGCCCTGCAAAAACAAGTTAGACATCCTCTACTTTGTTTTTGCTATTGTAACGTGGATGCTACGGGCTGAGCAAGAACCGTTCTTACCTACGCATCAAAACCACGACGATATTTCGTCAAGTATGTGCTCTTTTAACCTTCACAAGGACCGGCCGTAGCCACACTCGATTCAACTAAAGTTGGAGAAACTGACACCCACCAGCCACTTGTGTGCGAAGCACATTGGTAGAACCAGTCTCGCATAAGCGTACGCGTAATTGTCGGTCCGGGCCGCTTCATCCAACAATACCGTCGAATCAAAGTATGACATGCTGGTAAGCCGTATGACTAGTGATACGTCTCCAACGTATCTATAATTTTTTATTGTTCCATGCTATTATATATTCTATTTTGGAAGCTTAATGAGCTTATTTATACATTTTTATATTAATTTTGGGACTAACCTATTAACCGGAGGCCCAGCCCAAATTGCTGTTTTTTTTTGCCTATTTCAGTGTTTCGAAGAAAAGGAATATCAAACGGAGTCCAAATGGAATGAAACCTTCGGGAACGTGATTTTTGGAATAAACGTGATCCAGATGGCTACACCGACCTACTTCTCCCTCCTATATATACCTACATACCCCCAAACCATCGAGGAGCATCATGAAAACCTAATTCCACCGCCGCAACTCTCTGTACCCATGAGATCCCATCTTGGGGCCTTTTCCGGTGTCCTGCCGGAGGGGGCATCGATCACGGAGGGCTTCTACATCAACACCATAGCCTCTCCGATGATGTGTGAGTAGTTTACCTCAGACCTTCGGGTCCATAGTTATTAGCTAGATGGCTTCTTCTCTCTCTTTGGATCTCAATACAAAGTTCTCTTTGATTCTCTTGGAGATCTATTTGATGTAACTCTTCTTTTGCGGTGTGTTTGTCGAGATCCGATGAATTGTGGGTTTATGATCAAGATTATCTATGAGCAATATTTGAATCTCCTCTAAATTCTTTTATGTATGATTGGTTATCTTTGCAA
The DNA here is from genome assembly GCA_021605205.1 of Aegilops longissima. NCBI lineage: Eukaryota > Viridiplantae > Streptophyta > Magnoliopsida > Poales > Poaceae > Aegilops > Aegilops longissima. Next base: position 529,510,356 of record CM038677.1, on the reverse strand, counting down.
GTCTCTTCGAATTATCAGTTTGGTTTGGCCTACTAGATTGATCTTTCTTGCAATGGGAGAAGTGCTTAGCTTTGGGTTCAATCTTGCGGTGCTCGATCCCAGTGACAGTAGGGGAAACGACACGTATTGTACTGTTGCCATCGAGGATAAAAAGATGGGGTTTATATCATATTGCATAAGTTTATCCCTCTACATCATGTCATCTTGAATTTAATACTCTAGATGCATGCTGGATAGCAGTGATGTGTGGAGTAATTGTAGTAGATGCAGGCAGGAGTCGGTCTACTTGTCATGGACGTGATGCCTATATACATGATCATACCTAGATATTCTCATAACTATGCTCAATTCCATCAATTGCTCGACAGTAATTTGTTTACCCACCGTAATACTTATGCTCATGAGACAAGCCACTAGTGAAACCTATGGCCCCCGGGTCTATTTTCCATCATATTAATCTCCCGACAACAAGTTATTTCTGCCGCCGTTATTTTGTTTTCTTTACATTTACTCTTTATCATAAAAATACCAAAAATATTATCTTATCATCTCTATCAGATCTCACTCTCATAAGTGACCGTGAAGGGATTGACTACCCCTTTGTCGCGTTGGTTGCGAGGTTCTTATTTGTTTGTGTAGGTGCGTGGGACTTGAGCGTGGCCTCCTACTGGATTGATACCTTGGTTCTCAAAAACCGGGGGAAATACTTACGCTACTTTACTGCATCACCCTTTCCTCTTCAAGGGAAAACCAATGCAGTGCTCAAGAGGTAGCAAGAAGGATTCCTGGCGCTGTTGCCGGGGAGTCTACGCACAAGTGAAGACATACCAAGTACCCATCACAAACTCTTATCCCTCGCATTACATTATTTGCCATTTGCCTCTCGTTTTCCTCTCCCCCACTTCACCCTTCCCGTTTTATTCGCCCTCTCTTTTCTGTTCGCCTCTTTTTCGCTTGCCTCTTGTTTGCTTGTGTGTTGGATTGCTTGCTTGTCACGATGGCTCAAGAAAATACTAAATTGTGTGGCTTTGCCAATACCAACAACAATGATTTTCTTAGCACTCCGATTGCTCCTCTTACCGAAGCTGAATCTTGTGAAATTAATGCTGCTTTGTTGAATCTTGTCATGAAAGATCAATTCGCCGTCCTTCCTAGTGAAGATGCCGCTACCCATCTAAATAGCTTTGTTGATTTGTGTGATATGAAAAAGAAGAGAGGTGTGCATAATGATATTGTTAAGTTGAAGCTATTTCCTTTTTTGCTTAGAGATTTTGCTAAAACTTGGTTTTCGTCTTTGCCTAAAAATAGTATTGATTCTTGGAATAAGTGCAAAGAAGCTTTTATCTCTAAGTATTTTCCTCCCGCTAAGACCATCTCTCTTAGGACCGATATTATGAATTTTAAGCAACTTGATCATGAACATGTTGCACAAGCTTGGGAGAGAATGAAATTAATGATACGTAATTGCACTACACATGGCTTGAATTTGTGGATGATTATACAAAACTTTTATGCCGGATTGAATTTTGCTTCTAGAAATCTTTTAGATTCGGCCGCGGGATGCACTTTTATGGAAATCACGTTAGGAGAAGCTACCAAACTCCTAGATAATATTATGGTTAATTATTCTCAATGGCGCACTGAAAGATCTACTAGTAAAAAGGTTCATGCAATTGAAGAAATTAATGTTTTGAGTGGAAAGATGGATGAACTTATGAAATTGTTTGCTAATAAGAGTGTTTCTTCTGATCCTAATGATATGACTTTGTCTACTTTTATTGAGAATAATAATGAATCTATGGATGTGAATTTTGTTGGTAGGAACAATTTTGGTAATAACGCGTATAGAGGAAACTTTAATCCTAGGCCTTTCCCTAGTAATTCCTCTAATAATTACGGTAATTCCTACAACAATTCTTATGGAAATTTTAGTAAGTTGCCCCCTGATTTTGAGACTAGTGTTATAGAGTTTACGAATTCACAAAAGAATTTCAATGCTTTGCTTGAAGAAAAATTGCTTAAGATTGATGAGTTGGCTAAGAACGTGGATAGAATTTCTCTTGATGTTGATTCTTTGAAACTTAGATCTATTCCACCTAAGCATGATATCAATGAGTCTCTCAAAGCCATGAGAATTTCCATTGATAAGTGCAAGGAAAGAACCGCTAGGATGCGCGTAAAGAAAGATTGCTTTGTGAAAGCGTGTTCTTCTAATTTTTATGATAATAAAGATGAAGATATAAAAGTTATTGATGTGTCTCCTATTAAATCTTTGTTTTGCAATATGAATCTTGATAATGATGGGACTGGAGATGAGTCAACTTTATTTAGAAGGCATCCCAAAAATTTGAAGTTTTTAGATCTTGATGCAAAATTTGCTAAAAGTGGGATTGAAGAAGTTAAAACTTTAGATATCAATCAACCCACTATTTTTGATTTCAAGGAATTTAATTATGATAATTGCTCTTTTATAGATTGTATTTCCTTGTTGCAATCCGTGCTAAATTCTCCACATGCTTATAGTCAAAATAAAGCTTTTACTAAACATATCGTTGATGCTTTGATGCAATCTTATGAAGAAAAGCTTGAGTTGGAAGTTTCTATTAAAATTAAAATTAAAGATCATGAATGCTATGCTTTGTGTGATTTGGGTGCTAGTGTTTCCACAATTCCAAAAAGTTTGTGTGATTTGCTAGGTTTCCGTGATTTTGATGATTGTTCTTTAAACTTGCATCTTGCGGATTCCACTATCAAGAAACCTATGGGAAGAATTAATGATGTTCTTATTGTTGCAAATAGGAATTATGTGCCCGTAGATTTCATCGTTCTTGATATAGATTGAAATCCTTCATGTCCTATTATTCTTGGTAGACCTTTCCTTAGAACGATTGGTGCAATTATTGATATGAAAGAAGGGAATATTAGATTCCAATTTACATTAAGGAAAGGCATGGAACACTTTCCTAGAAAGAAAATAAAATTACCTTATGAATCTATTATGAGATCTACGTATGGATTGCCTACCAAAGATGGCAATACCTAGATCTATCCTTGTTTTATGCCTAGCTAAGGGCGTTAAACGATAGCGCTTGTTGGGAGGCAAACCAATTTTATTTTAGTTTTTTGCTTTTTTTTCCTGTTTAGGAATAAATATTTGATCTAGCCTCTGGTTAGATTTGTTTTTATGTTTTAATTAGTGTTTGTGCTAAGTTAAACCTATAGGATCTTCTTGGATGATAGTTATTTGATCTTGCTAAAAAAGTCAGAAACTTTCTGCTCACGAAAATAATTGTTAAAAATCACCAGAACGTGATAAAATACTGATTCCAATTGCAGTAGATCAATAAACAAATTATTTAGGATTTCCTATTTTTCAGATTTTTCGGAGTTACATAAGTTTGCATTAGTTACAGATTACTACATAATGTTCTGTTTTTGACAGATTCTGTTTTTCGTGTGTTGTTTGCTTATTTTGATGAATCTATGGCTAGTAAAATAGTTTATAAACCATAGAGAAGTTGGAATACAATGGGTTTAACACCAATATAAATAAAGAATGAGTTCAATACAGTACCTTAAAGTGGTGTTTTGTTTTCTTTCGCTAATAGAGCTCATGAGATTTTCTGTTGAGTTTTGTGTTGTGAAGTTTTCAAGTTTTGGGTAAAGATTTGATGGATTATGGAACAAGGATTGGCAAGAGCCTAAGCTTGGGGATGCCCAAGGCACCCCAAGGTAATATCCAACGACAAACAAAAGCCTAAGCCTGGGGATTCCCCAGAAGGCATCTCCTCTTTCGTCTTCGTCCATCGGTAACTTTACTTGGAGCTATATTTTTATTCACCACATGATATGTGTTTCGCTTGGAGCGTCTTGTATGATTTGAGTCTTTGCCTTTTAGTTTACCACAATCATCCTCGCTTAATACACTTTTGAGAGAGACACACATGATACGGAATTTATTAGAATACTCTATGTGCTTCACTTATATCTTTTGAGCTATATAGTTTTTGCTCTAGTGCTTCACTTATATCTTTTAGAGCACGGCGGTGGATGTTGGGGAATGTTGCAGAAAATAAAAAATTTTCTACGGTTTCACCAAGATCAATCTATGAGTTCATCTAGCAACAGGAGAGAGGAGTGCATCTACATACCCTTGTAGATCGCGAGCGGAAGTGTTCAAGAGAACGGGGTTGAGGGAGTCGTACTCGTCGTGATCCAAATCACCGGAGATCCTAGTGCTGAACAGACAGCACCTCCGCGTTCAACACACGTACGGTTGGGAAGACGACTCCTCCTTCTTGATCCAGAAAGGGGGGAGGTGAGGTTGATGAAGATCCAGCAGCACGACGGCGTGGTGGTGGATGCAGCAGCGATCTCGGCAGGCTTCGCCAAGCGTCTGCGAGAGGAGGGTGTAGCAAGGGAGAGGAGGCGCCAAGAGCATGGGTGCGGATGCCTCCTCCCCCTATTTATATAGGCCCCCAAGGGGGCGCCGCCCTGAGATGGGATCTCCACGGGGGGGGGTGGCTTCCCCCACAAGCAGTGGGCGCCCCCCCTAGGGTTTCCCAACCCTAGGCGCAGGGGGGGCCAAGGGGGGTGCACCAGCCCACCAGGGGCTGGTTCCCCTCCCACTTCAGCCCATGGGATCCTCTGGGATAGGTGGCCCCACCCGGTGGACCCCCGGGACCCTTCCGGTGGTCCCGGTACAATACCGGTGACCCCCGAAACTTTCCCGATGGCCGAAACCTGACTTCCTATATATAATTCTTTACCTCCGGACCATTCCAGAACTCCTCGTGACGTCCGGGATCTCATCCGAGACTCCGAACAACTTTCGGGTTACTGCATACTCATATCTATACAACCCTAGCGTCACCGAACCTTAAGTGTGTAGACCCTACGGGTTCGGGAGACATGCAGACATGACCGAGACGCCTCTCCGATCAATAACCAACAGCGGGATCTGGATACCCATGTTGGCTCCCACATGCTCCTCGATGATCTCATCGGATGAACCACGATGTCGAGGATTCAAGCAACCTCGTATACGATTCCCTTTGTCAATCGGTACGTTACTTGCCCGAGATTCGATCGTCGGTATCCCAATACCTCGTTTAATCTCGTTACCGGCAAGTCACTTTACTCGTACCGTAATGCATGATCCCGTGACCATACACTTGGTCACATTGAGCTCACTATGATGATGCATTACCGAGTGGGCCCAGAGATACCTCTCCGTCATACGGAGTGACAAATCCCAGTCTCGATTCGTGCCAACCCAACAGACACTTTCGGTGATACCCGTAGTGTACCTTTATAGTCACCCAGTTACGTTGTGACGTTTGGCACACCCAAAGCACTCCTACGGTATCCGGGAGTTACACAATCTCATGGTCTAAGGAAATGATACTTGACATTTGGAAAAGCTCTAGCTAAACGAACTACACGATCTTTGAGCTATGCTTAGGATTGGGTCTTGTCCATCACATCATTCTCCCAATGATGTGATCCTGTTATCAATGACATCCAATGTCCATAGTTAGGAAACCATGACTATCTGTTGATCAACGAGCTAGTAAACTAGAGGCTCACTAGGGACACGTTGTGGTCTATGTATTCACACGTGTATTACGATTTCCGGATAACACAATTATAGCATGAATAATATACTATTATCATGAACAAAGAAATATAATAATAACCATTTTATTATTGCCTCTAGGGCACATTTCCAACAGTCTCCCACTTGCACTAGAGTCAATCATCTAGTTACATCGTGAAGAATCGAACACCCATAGAGTACTGGTGTTGATCATGTTTTGCCCTAGGGAGAGGTTTAGTCAACGGGTCTGCTACATTCAGGTCCGTATGTACTTTACAAATATCTATGTCTCCATCTTGAACATTTTCACGAATGGAGTTGAAGCGACGCTTGATGTGCCTGGTCTTCTTGTGAAACCTGGGCTCCTTGGCAAGTGCAATAGCTCCAGTGTTGTCACAGAAGAGTGCGATCGGCCCAGACGCATTTGGTATGACTCCTAGGTCGGTGATGAACTCCTTCACCCAGATTGCTTCATGCGCTGCCTCCGAGGCTGCCATGTACTCCGCTTCACATGTAGATCCCGCCACGACGCTTTCCTTGCAACTGCACCAGCTTACTGCCCCACCATTCAAAATAAATACGTATCCGGTTTGTGACTTAGAGTCATCCAGATCTGTGTCGAAGCTAGCGTCGACATAACCCTTTACGACGAGCTCTTCGTCACCTCCATGGACGAGAAACATGTCCTTTGTCCTTTTCAGGTACTTCAGGATATTCTTGACTGCTGTCTAGTGTTCCTTGCCGGGATTACTTTGGTACCTTCCTACCAAACTTACGGCAAGGTTTACATTAGGTCTGGTACACATCATGGCATACATAATAGATCCTATGGCTGAGGCATAGGGAATGACACTCATCTCTTCTTTATCTTCCGACGTGGTGGGCATTGAGCCAAGCTCAATCTCACACCTTGCAATCTGTGCAAGAACCCTTTCTTGGACTGATCCATATTGAACTTCTTCAATATCTTATCAAGGTATGTGCTTTGTGAAAGACCTATGAGGCGTCTTGATCTATCCCTATAGATCTTGATGCCTAATATGTAAGCAGATTCTCCAAGGTCCTTTATTGAAAAACACTTATTCAAGTAGGCCTTAATGTTGTCCAAAAGTTCTATATCATTTCCCATCAAAAGTATGTCATCTACATATAATATGAGAAATGCTACAGAGCTCCCACTCACTTTCTTGTAAACGCAGGCTTCTCCATAAGTCTGCATAATCCCAAACGCTTTGATCATCTCATCAAAGCGAATGTTCCAACTCCGAGATGCTTGCACCAGCCCATAAATGGATCGCTGGAGCTTGCATACCTTGTTAGCATTCTCAGGGTCGACAAAACCTTCTGGCTGCATCATATACAGTTCTTCCTTAAGATGGCCGTTAAGGAATGCCGTTTTGACGTCCATTTGCCATATCTCATAATCATAGTATGCGGCAATTGCTAACATGATTCAGACGGACTTTAGCTTCGCTACGGGAGAGAATGTCTCATCGTAGTCAACCCCTTGAACTTGTCGATAACCCTTAGCGACAAGTCGAGCTTTATAGATGGTAACATTACCATCCGCATCCATCTCCTTCTTAAAGATCCATTTGTTTTCTATCGCTCGCCGATCAACGGGCAAGTCTGTCAAAGTCCATACGTCGTTTTCATACATGGATCCTATCTCGGATTGCATGGCTTCAAGCCATTTGTTGGAATCTGGGCCCGCCATCGCTTCTTCATAGTTTGAAGGTTCACCGTTGTCTAACAACATGATTTCCAGGACAGGATTGCCATACCACTCTAGTGTGGAACATGTCCTCGTGGACCTACGAAGTTCAGTAGTAACTTGATCCGAAGTACCTTGATCATCATCATTAATTTCCTCTTGATTGGTCTTTGGCACCACAGAACATCTTCCTGAGCTGCGCTACTCACCGGTTCAAGAGGCAGTACTTCATCAAGTTCCACTTTCCTCCCACTTACTTCTCTTGAGAGAAACTCTTTCTCCAGAAAGGACCCGTTCTTGGCAACAAAGATCTTGCCTTCGGATCTGAGGTAGAAGGTATACCCAATGGTTTCCTTAGGGTATCCTATGAAGACGCATTTTTCCGACTTGGGTTCGAGCTTTTCAGGTTGAAGTTTCTTGACATAAGCATCGCATCCCCAAACTTTTAGAAACGACAACTTAGGTTTCTTCCCAAACCATAATTCATACGGTGTCGTCTCAACGGATTTAGACAGTGCCCTATTTAAAGTGAATGTAGCTGTCTCTAGAGCGTATCCCCGAAATGATAGCGGTAAATCGGTAAGAGACATCATAGACTGCACCATATCCAATAAAGTGCGATTACGATGTTCGGTCACACCGTTACGCTGAGGTGTTCCAGGCGGCGTAAGTTGTGAAACGATTCCACATTTCCTTAAGTGCGTACCAAATTCGTGACTTAAATATTCTCCTCCACGATCTGATCGTAAGAACTTTATTTTTCGGTCACGTTGATTCTCTACCTCATTCTGAAATTCCTTGAACTTTTCAAAGGTCTCAGACTTGTGTTTCATCAAGTAGACATACTCATATCTACTCAAGTAAATCGGTGAGAGTGAGAACATAACGATATCCTCCGCGAGCCTCAACGCTCATTGGACCGCACACATCAGTATATATGATTTCCAATAAGTTGGCTGCTCGCTCCATTGTTCCGGAGAACGGAGTCTTGGTCATTTTGCCCATGAGGCATGGTTCACATGTGTCAAATGATTCATAATCGAGAGACTCTAAAAGTCCATCAGCATGGAGCTTCTTCATGCGCTTGACACCAATGTGACCAAGGCGGCAGTGCCACAAGTATGTGGGACTATCGTTATCAACTTTACATATTTTGGTATTCACACTATGAATATGTATAACATCACGTTCGAGATTCATTAAGAATAAACCATTGACCATCGGGGCATAACCATAAAACATATCTCTCATATAAATAGAACAACCATTATTCTCGGATTTAAATGAGTAGCCATCTCGTATTAAACGAGATCCAGATACAATGTTCATGCTCGAAGATGGCACTAAATAACAATTATTGAGGTTTAAAACTAATCCCGTAGGTAAATGTAGAGGTAGCGTGCCGACGGCGATCACATCGACCTTGGAACCATTCCCGACGCAAGATCGTCACCTCGCCCTTCGCCATCTCCGCTTATTCCGCAGCTCCCGCTTTGAGTTACAAATGTGAGCAACGGCACGGTATCAAATACCCAGGAGCTACTACGAGTCTCGGTAAGGTACACATCAATTACATGTATATCACATATACCTTTAGTGTTGCCGGCCTTCTTGTCCGCTAAGTATTTGGGGCAGTTCCGCTTCGGTGTCCGCTTCCCTTGCAATAAAAGCACTCGGTTTCAAGCTTGGGTCCATTCTTTGACTTCTTCCCAAGAATCGGCTTATCGGGCGCGGCAACTCCTTGCCGTCCTTCTTGAAGTTCTTCTTACCCTTGCCTTTCTTGAACTTAGTGGTTTTATTCACCATCAACACTTGATGTTCCTTCTTGATTTCTACCTCCGCTGATTTCAGCATTGAATATACCTCAGGAATGGTCTTTTCCATCCCCTGCATATTGAAGTTCATCACAAAGCTCTTGTAGCTCGGTGGAAGCGACTGGAGGATTCTGTCAATAACCGTGTCATCTGGGAGATTAACTCCCAGCTAAGTCAAGCGGTTGTGCAACCTAGACATTTTGAGTATGTGCTCACTGACATAACTCTTTTCCTCCATCTTACAACTGAAGAACTTGTCGGAGACTTCATATCTCTCGACCCGGGCATGAGCTTGGAAAACCATTTTCAGCTCTTCGAACATCTCATATGCTCCGTGTTGCTCAAAACGCTTTTGGAGCCCCGGTTCTAAACTGTAAAGCATGCCGCACTGAACGAGGGAGTAATCATCAAGATGAGACCGCCAAGCGTTCATAACGTCTTGGTTCTCGGGATGGGAGCTTCACCTAGCGGTGCTTCTAGGACATAATCTTTCTTTGCAGCTATGAGGATGATCCTCGGGTTCCGCAGACCAGTCCGTATAGTTGCTGCCATCATCTTTCAGCTTGGTTTTATCTAGGAACGCGTTGAAGTTGAGGTGGACATGAGCGTTGGCCATTTGATCTACAAGACATATTTGCAAAGGTTTTTAGACTAAGTTCATGATAATTAAGTTCATCTAATCAAATTATTAATGAACTCCCACTCAGATTAGACATCCCTCTTGTCATCTAAGTGATACATGATCCGAGTCGACTAGGCCATGTCCGATCATCACGTGAGACAGACTAGTCATCATCGGTGAACATCTCCATGTTGATCGTATCTTCCATACGACTCATGTTCGACCTTTCGGTCTCTTGTGTTCCGAGGCCATGTCTGTACATGCTAGGCTCGTCAAGTTAACCTAAGTGTTTATGTGTGTGTAAATCTATCTTACACCCGTTGTATGTGAATGTTAGAATCTATCACACCCGATCATCACGTGGTGCTTCGAAACAACGAACTTTCACAATGGCGCACAGTTAGGGGGAACACTTTCTTGAAATTATTATGAGGGGTCATCTTATTTACTACCATTGTTCTAAGTAAACAAGATGCAAAAACATGATAAACATCACATGCAATCAAATAGTAGTGACATGATATGGCCAATATCATATAGCTCCTTTGATCTCCATCTTCGGGCTCCATGATCATTTTTGTGCCGCATGACACCATGATCTCCATCATCGTGTCTCCATGAAGTTGTTTCGCCAACTATTACTTCTACTACTATGGCTAACGGTTTAGCAATAAAGTAAAGTAATTACATGGCGTTAAATCATTGACACGCAGGTCATACAATAATTAAGACAACTCCTATGGCTCCTGCCGTTGTCATACTCATCGACATGCAAGTCGTGATTCCTATTACAAGAACATGATCTCATACATCACATATATATCATTCATCATTCATCACAACTTTTGGCCATATCACATCACAATCACATGCTGCAAAAACAAGTTAGGCGTCCTCTAATTGTTGTTGCATGTTTTACGATGGCTGCAATAGGGTTCTAGCAAGAACGTTTTCTTACCTACGTAAAAGCCACAACGTGATTTGTCAACTTCTATTTACCCTTCATAAGGACCCTTTTCATCGAATCCGCTCCAACTAAAGTGGGAGAGACAGACACCCGCTAGCCACCTTATGCAACCAGTGCATGTCAGTCGGTGGAACCTGTCTCACATAAGAGTACGTGTAAGGTCGGTCCGGGCCGCTTCATCCCACAATACCGCTGAAGAAAAATAAGACTAGTAGTGGCAAGAAAGTTGACAACATCTACGCCCACAACAAATTGTGTTCTACTCGTGCAAAGAGAACTATGCATAGAACTAGCTCATGATGCAACTGTTGGGGAACGTTGCAGAAAATAAAAAACAATTCTACGGTTTCACCAAGATCAATCATTGAGTTCATCTAGCAACGAGAGAGAGGAGTGCATCTACATACCCTTGTAGATCGTGAGCGGAAGCGTTCAAGAGAACGGGGTTGAGGGAGTCGTACTCGTCGTGATCCAAATCACCGGAGATCCTAGTGCTGAACGGACAGCACCTCCGCGTTCAACACACGTACGGTTGGGAAGACGTCTCCTCCTTCTTGATCCAGCAAGGGGGGAGGAGAGGTTGATGAAGATCCAGCAGCACGACGGCGTGGTGGTGGATGCAGCAGCGATCTCGGCAGGGCTTCGCCAAGCGTCTGCGAGAGGGAGAGGTGTAGCAAGGGGAGAGGGAGGCGCCAAGAGCATGGGTGCGACTGCCCTCCCTCCCCCCCTCTTTATATAGGCCCCCCAGGCGCCAGCCCCGAGATGGGATCTCCAAGGGGCGGCGGGGGTGGCTTCCCAAGCCGTGTGGGCGCCCCACCCCTAGGGTTTCCCAACCCTAGGCGCAGGGGCCCAAGGGGCGCACCAGCCCACCAGGCTAGTTCCTCCCACTTCAGCCCATGGGGCCCTCCGGGATAGGTGGCCCCACCGGTGGACCCCCGGGACCCTTCCGGTGGTCCCAGTACAATACCGGTGACCCCGAAACTTTCCCGATGGCCGAAACCTGACTTCCTATATATAATTCTTTACCTCCGGACCATTCCGGAACTCCTCGTGACGTCCGGATCTCATCCAGGACTCCGAACAACTTTCGGGTTACTGCATACTCATATCTATACAACCCTAGCGTCACCGAACCTTAAGTGTGTAGACCCTACGGGTTCGGGAGACATGCAGACATGACCGAGACGCCTCTCCGATCAATAACCAACAGCGGGATCTGGATACCCATGTTGGCTCCCACATGCTCCTCGATGATCTCATCGGATGAACCACGAAGTCGAGGATTCAAGCAACCCCGTATACAATTCCCTTTGTCAATCGATACGTTACTTGCCCGAGATTCGATCGTCGGTATCCCAATACCTCGTTTAATCTCATTACCGGCAAGTCACTTTACTCGTACCGTAATGCATGATCCCGTGACCATACACTTGGTCACATTGAGCTCATTATGATGATGCATTACCGAGTGGGCCCAGAGATACCTCTCCATCATACGGAGTGACAAATCCCATACTCGGTTCGTGCCAACCCAACAGACACTTTCGGAGATACCCGTAGTGTACCTTTATAGTCACCCAGTTACGTTGTGACATTTGGCACACCCAAAGCACTCCTACGGTTTCCGGGAGTTGCACAATCTCATGGTCTAAGGAAATGATACTTGACATATGGAAAAGCTCTAGCTAAACGAACTACACGATCTTTGAGCTATGCTTAGGATTGGGTCTTGTCCATCACATCATTCTCCCAATGATGTGATCCCGTTATCAATGACATCCAATGTCCATAGTCAGGAAACCATGACCATCTGTTGATCAACGAGCTAGTAAACTAGAGGCTCACTAGGGACACGTTGTGGTCTATGTATTCACACGTGTATTATGATTTCCGGATAACACAATTATAGCATGAATAATAGACTATTATCATGAACAAAGAAATATAATAATAACCATTTTATTATTGCCTCTAGGGCATATTTCCAACAGTGGAATGTTTTATAGAAATTATTGTTCTCTCATGCTTCACTTATATTATTTTGCGAGTCCTATAAAACAGCATGGTAATTTGCTTTAATTATGATAGGCATCCAAGATTAGTAAAAAACTTTCTTATGAGTGTGTTGAATACTATGAGAAGTTTGATGCTTGATAATTGTTTTGAGATATGAAGATGATGATATTAGAGTCATGCTAGTTGAGTGGTTATGAATTTGAGAAATACTTGTGTTGAAGTTTGTGATTCCCGTAGCATGCACGTATGGTGAACCGTTATGTGATGAAGTCGGAGCATGATTTATTTATTGATTGTCTTCCTTATGAGTGGCGGTCGGGGACGAGCGATTGTCTTTTCCTACCAATCTATCCCCCTAGGAGCATGTGTGTAATACTTTGCTTTGATAACTTGTAGATTTTTGCAACAAGTATATGAGTTCCTTATGACTAATGTTGAGTCCATGGATTATACGCACTCTCATCCTTCCACCATTGCTAGCCTCTCTAATACCGCGCACCTTTTGCCGTATCATACACCCACCATATACCTTCCTCAAAACAGCCACCATACCTACCTATCATGGCATTTCCATAGCCATTCCGAGATATATTGCCATGCAACTTACCACCGTTCCGTTTATTATGACACGCTTCATCATTGTCATATTGCTTTGCGTGATCATGTAGTTGACATCGTATTTGTGGCAAAGCCACCGTTCATTATTTTCATACATGTCACTCTTGATTCATTGCATATCCCGGTACACCGCCAGAGGCATTCACATAGAGTCATATTTTGTTCTAAGTATTGAGTTGTAATTCTTGAGTTGTAAGAAATAAAAGTGTGATGATCATCATTATTAGAGCATTGTCCCATGTGAGGAAAGGATGATGGAGACTATGATTCCCCCACAAGTCAGGATGAGATTCTGGACTAAATAAAAAAAAGAGAAGGCCAAAAAAAAGAGAAGGCCCAAAAAAAGGAGAGAAAAAAACAGAAAAAAATGAGAGAAAAGGAGAGAAGGGACAATGCTACTATCCTTTTTCCACACTTGTGCTACAAAGTAGCACCATGATCTTTATGATAGAGAGTCTCCTATGTTGTCACTTTCATATACTAGTGGGAATTTTTCATTATAGAACTTGGCTTGTATATTCCAATGGCGGGCTTCCTCAAATTGCCCTAGGTCTTCGTGAGCAAGCAAGTTGGATGCACACCCACTTAGTTTCTTTTGTTGAGCTTTCATATACTTATAGCTCTAGTGCATCCGTTGCATGGCAATCCCTACTCACTCAAATCGATACCTATTAATGGGCATCTCCATAGCCCGTTGATACGCCTAGTTGATGTGAGACTATCTTCTCATTTTTGTCTTCTCCACAACCACCATTTTATTCCACCTATAGTGCTATATCCATGGATCACGCTCATGTATTGCGTGAAGATTGAAAAGTTTGAGAACACCAAAAGTATGGAACAATTGCTTGGCTTGTCATCGGGGTTGTGCATGGTTAAATACTTTGTGTGATGAAGATAGAGCATAGCCAGACTATATGATTTTGTAGGGATAACTTTCTTTGGCCATGTTATTTTGAGAAGACATGATTGCTTTGTTAGTATGCTTGAAGTATTATTATTTTTATGTCAATATTAAACTTTTATCTTGAATCTTTCGGATCAGAATATTCATACCACAAATAAGAGAATTACATTGAGAATTACGCAAAGAAGCATTCCACATAAAAAATTCTATTTTTAGCATTACCTACTCTAGGACGAGCATGAATTAAGATTGGGGATGCTGATACGTCTCCAACGTATCTGTAATTTTTGATTGTTCCATGCTATTATATATTCTGTTTTGGAAGTTTAATGGGCTTATTTATACACTTTTATATTAATTTTGGGACTAACCTATTAACCGGAGGCCCAGCCCAAATTGCTGTTTTTTTTTGCCTATTTCAGTGTTTCGAAGAAAAGGAATATCAAACGGAGTCCAAACGGAATGAAACCTTCGGGAGCGTGATTTTTGGAACAAACGTGATCCAGAGGACTTGGAGTGGACGTCAAGCAACCGACGAGGCGGACACGAGGCAGGGGGGCGCGCCTACGCCCCTTGGCGCGCCCTCCACCCTCATGGGCCCCTCGTGGCTCCACCGACCTACTTCTTCCTCCTATATATACCTACGTACCCCCAAACCATCGAGGAGCACCACGAAAACCTAATTCCACCGCCGCAACTCTCTGTATCCGTGAGATCCCATCTTGGGGCCTTTTCCGGCGTCCTGCCGGAGGGGGCATCAATCACGGAGGGCTTCTACATCAACACCATAGCCTCTCGATGATGTGTGAGTTGTTTACCTCAGACCTTCGGGTCCATAGTTATTAGCTAGATGACTTCTTCTTTCTATTTGGATCTCAATACAAAGTTCTCCTCGATTCTCTTGGAGATCTATTTGATGTAACTCTTCTTTTGCGGTGTGTTTGTCGAGATCCGATGAATTGGGGGTTTATGATCAAGATTATCTATAAACAATATTTGAATCTCCTCTGAATTGTTTTATGTATGATTGGTTATCTTTGCAAGTCTCTTCGAATTATCAGTTTGGTTTGGCCTACTAGATTGATCTTTCTTGCAATGGGAGAAGTGCTTAGCTTTTGGTTCAATCTTGAGGTGCTCGATCCCAGTGACAGTAGGGGAAACGACATGTATTGTATTGTTGCCATCGAGGATAAAAAGATGGGGTTTATATCATATATTTTTTTGACTGGGAACTGTGGGGAAAAACCCCCACAGCAGATCAAAACTTTATTGAAAAAAGAATAAGTAGTACAACAGGGTGATTACAAGGAGTAACCAGGGTACAAGGTAGAACAAGAGAGGGGGGGGGGGCTTACAAAACTAGTTTAGGGTGGGAGAAAAGAGATCCATCTAAGCAGTTCATCCTTGTAAACAGATTTAATTACATCTTTGCATTAGGCTAATATCATGCTTAAAAGCAAACCTCCATTTATAGAAACTAGGTCTCTCATTTCTGAATACTTTGGCATTTCTGATGATCCAAATATTCCAGCAAGCAATGAAAACCACTTCAGAGAAAAAAGGCTTATTAAAACTTCTTCTAGCCAGAGTAACCAGTTTGCATCATGGAGGTGCGAGAGACCAATCAATCTGCAGATAATTCTAGACCACGACCTTTGAAATTGCGGTTGAAGAACAAGTGATCTCTGGTTTCTCTAACCTGCAAGGACAAAGCCTACAATGGACCCCATCATCCATGTGCCAGTGCCTTCTCTCAACCATGTCCTTGGTGTTCAACCTGTCCATAATAAGCATCCAAGCAAAAACCTTGATCTTGAGGGTACAAGAGGATTTCCAGACCCCATAGAGCAAAGGATTGAAGGATTCAGACACAAAAGTGTGTGAGTAGAACATCTTGGGTTTGAAACACATGGTAGATCCTTGCCAGAACCAAACATCTCACAGACTTGAATCTCTGTTGTGGGAATTCATCAATTCCTGTATCTGGTTCAACTCATCATAGGCCTGAGCGGATAAGGGGAGGTGAAAGAGTTGATGCATATCCTGGGTATTGAAAGATTCCTTGACTGAGATCCAGGGATCCTTGGCAAAAGAGAAGAACCTTGGGAATCTAGTCTGCAGGCTAGACACTATGTTGTCAAGGTTCCAATTATCAGCCCAAAACAGAGCAGTGTCCCCTCCATTAATTTGAACCCAGGAGCAGTCCCTGAAGTGTTGCATGACTTTACAGATATCCCTCCACCAGAAGGATCCACAATCAGTTGTTCCCTGGGGCATTCTTTCAAAATAATATGAATTCCAGACTAAGGACACCCACGGGATATCTCGCTTATTCAGAAAGTTATTAGCATGCTTGAGAAGAAGAGCCACATTCTGAACTCCCAGATTAAGAATGCCAAGTCCCCCTTTGTTTTTAGGCCTGCAAATGAGGTTCCAAGCAGCAAGAGAAGGTGCTGGCTGATCTCTATGCTTTCTCCACAGACATTGCCTTTGAATTCTTTCAAGCTGCTTGAGAATACCTGCTGGCAGAGCAAGGCTACACAAGAAGAAGATTGGCATTGAAGACAGAGCAGAGTTAAGGAACTGCAATCTTTCACCTTGGTTAAGGAAAGAAGAGTGGCAGTCATTCTTCTTTCCATCTGATCCACCAAAGGCATGAAGTCAACCATTTTAGGCCTTGTGGTCCCCACAGCAATCCAAGGTATGTAAATGGCATTTTCCGATTTTGCAACCAAAAAAAGCAGCTAAATCTTCCATAACAGCAGATTCAACATTGATTGGGATAATAAAAGACTTATGGTAGTTGACATCCAGACCAGTCGATTGAGAAAAAACCTTTAACATATCCTTCAAAGCCAGAAGTTGTGCTCTGTCAGCAGGTAGGATGATCAATGTATCATCAGCGTATTGAATCACAGGGTAATCTGCATCATGGCAAGGTATAGGTAGGTGAAGAATTCCTCTTCTAAACATGTCATTTATCACTGTTTGGAGTAGATCTGCAGCAATAACAAAGAGCAGAGGGGATACAGGGTCACCCTGCCTAACCCCTTTTTTGCAAACAAATTTCCTCCCTGGGACCCCATTAAGCAAAACAGATGAGGTGCCAGTGGCCAGGAACTGCTTCATCCAAAGAATCCACTTCTCATTAAAACCCTTAAACCTTAGGATTTGGAAGATAGCCTCGTGCTCAACAGAGTCAAAAGCCTTCTCAAAGTCCAATTTGAGAATGACAATGGGCCTCTTAGACTGATGACATTGGTGCAAATATTCAAAAGTCCACCCCAGGCAATCATGTATTGTTCTGGACTTAATGAAACCATATTGGTTCTTGTGTATGCACTGCATAATCACATCTTGAAATCTATTTGCAGCCATTTTTGACAGAAATTTAATCCCCATACCAGTAAGAGAGATAGGCCTGTAGTCTCCGACTTCTTCAGGTACTAACTTTTTGGGCACAAGAGTGATATAAGAGCTGTTAATGTTACGTAAGACAGCGGTGCCATCATAAAAAGCTGAGCCAGCTCATAAAAATCATGAGAAATAAGATGCCAACACTTTTAAAGAACAATCCATTGAATCCATCAGTCCGTGTGCCTTATCAACTGGCATTTGTTTGACTACATTGTCCATCTCCTCTATTGTAAAAGGCTTAGTGAGCACATCAAGGCCATCCACAGGTGAAATAAGTGATGACAAATCAAACCCCATATTAATCCCTCTAGAAGTGCCCATTCTATTCTTAAAACAGCTCCAAATAAGTCCAGCCATTTGAGAGTGATCAGAGACCACAGATCCATCAGGTAGCTTCAGACTAGCTATGGAATTCCTCCTATGCCTCTCAGTGGCCATAGCATGGAAAAACTTGGTGTTCTCACCTCCCACCTTGAAATATCTGATAGTGCACCTCTTTTTCCATTATAAAAATTTCAGGTGCAGAAGCTTTTCCAAATGGTTTTTGACAATTCTTCTGAAGTTATTCTCCTAAATATAAAGAGGCCTCCATTCTTCCAATTCATCTAAAAGGAAAATAACATGATTGCATTTACTGATCAGCAACCTCAGTTTGGAAACATTCATTTGCCACCATTTGATACACATTCTCAGGCTTTTAAGTTTGTCTGCAATTCTAGCAGTAACATGTGTTTTCCGAGAGGGTTGTTTCCAAGAAGATTCAACACAGTCCATGAATCCATCAAGCTCAATCCAGTAATTTTCAAACCTAAAGAGGTGTGATTTTGGAATGGAAGTCTTGATGGTAACTAAGCAGGGCACATGATCCGAAGCAGTCCTGGCCAAGGGCAAAACTTCAGTCATCGGATAATCAGAAATCCAATCGACAGATGTAAAGAACCAGTCTAGCTGCTCAAGAAGCGGGGTATCTTGCATATTGGACCAAGTGTAAGACCTCCCCTTGATTGGAAGCTCAAGAAGGCCTAGGTGGCCAATAATCTCATTAAAAATGAACATGTCATTAATGTCTCCACCAGGCAAGTTTCTGTTATCTACTAACCGGAGAAAATTAAAGTCTCCAAGTAACAACCAGTGTTCATTGAGAGGAATACTCAGGTTGTATAACCAATTAACAAATTGGTCCCTGGCTTCACCCCTACAAGGGCCATAGACGGCAACTAGAGTCCAAGATTCATTGTTCTGCCTGGAAGTGAACTTAACAATTACAGCAAACTGTTGGACTTCAATTATAGTGCCACTAAAAACAGAAAAATTCCAGACCACTATAATTCCTCCAGAAGCACCAATAGAGGGAGAACACACAAAAGAGTCAAATCTTTTAGGGCAGAAAGATTTAATTGATCTATAATCAAAAGAAGCACATTTGGTTTCTTGCAGCAAAGCGATCGAGCATTGGCTTTCTTCGATTTTCGCCTAATGACCCTCGCCTAGTATCAGAATTCAGACCTCTGACATTCCAGCAAAGAACATTCCAGTTCCTACAAATGTTACTCATTACAATATAAGATGAAGTCCATAACCCACATGGTACGCAATACCACATGTCCGAAAAAACATAAACCAGTCTGTCCCAACATCAACACACACCAGAGAACAAGTAGCAGAGTACTGACTACAGACATAGATAAAGCATAATTAAGAGCTTGCGAAACCCAAAAGAGCAAGATTAAACTAATCATCATGCTTAGGCGAGGCAACAGCAGGTGGATCCACCATAAGTTCATCCACAGATAATAGAGCAGCGTCAATTTCTAGCTCACGACCAACTTCTTGGAGTCGACTGACAGGAGTTGCAGGTGGAATTCCTTCAGAAACAGGGTTGTCGTGCATCTGGGCCGTGAAGGGCTTAGCCTTGGGCTTCTTTCTCTTGGGCTGCAGGGAGAGCTCCTGGAAGGTGGGCTTGTAACCATCACGCTGAATTGAGCTTCTAGTGCAACACCGCACTGCAGTGTCAACAATTGGAGTTGGCGCCAAGGTTTTCCGTGGCCTGCGAGCTTTGACCACCGCAGCAGGAGGGGGTGGTACCTGCACTGGTTGAACATCAAAATGATCAGAGAAGAGCGCCCTGGCAACTGGCCGTGCTTGCTCTTGTTCCCTCCATGTAAGACGCGGCAGGTCATTATCACTGAAAGCCATCTCCCAACTCCGCTTAGACAGAATAACCGGCGAAAGAGGTAGCAGCAGAACCGGCCTTGGAACTGAGAAAGCCACAGGAGCTTGCAAAAGGTACTCGAATGATCTCCTCCAAAGCATATCCGGAGGCAAAGGAGGCCCAAAAGGAACCGCGGGCAGAACTATCTCCTCCCTGACTGCAGGAGGCTGATAGACAACAATGGCCCAGGTGTTAGCAGCATCCTCATTAACCACAGGAACAACATGGTCCTCAGGCAGATCATCCTCCACCTCAATAACAGGCTGGACCAGATCAGCAGCAGAACTGGGCTGAGCGGAGAGATCCACCACCATCTATTCTTGGTCTTGCGTGGGCTCAGGCTCCACCTCATCGTTCCAATTCCCTCAATTGTCATCAGCCACCTCATTGATCACAGGCTCAGGCGGAGGTGGGACTGCATTCCACCCCAAGGCAGGGTAGGTGGAAGATTGAACGGGGCAGCTCAGGAAAGGAATCCCGTGGACTGGATGTGGATTGCCATTGATGGGCATCCAATCTTCATCCTGGGGCATCTGTTCAGCAAAGTTCGCACCCATAATATAAAGGGGCGCAGTCCAAGAAAGCAGGCGCCACCATAAGCCGCATAATCCATGAAAACCACATCGCACGGCACAAGAATATCTTGTGGAAAGAAGCAAAACCAAAGATCGAACCATATATGGATCCTCACCGACCAGTGGTGGAACTTGCCAAAAGTGTTGACGGCTGCCACGATGCACTCAGGTTGCGAAGATCCGATGGAATACCGAAACATGAGCAGCCCCCAGCGAAAACCCTGAACTCCACGAAAAGATTCACCTCGTCATGCTTCTTAAAACGACAAAACGGTCATTCCCGGTGGCCGAGGCGAAGCTGCAAAGAAAGAGAACGACCGCATGACATCACGAAGCTCAAAGAGCCCAACCGAACGAAGGTTTATATCATATTGCATGAGTTTATCCCTCTACATCATGTCATCTTGCTTAAAGCGTTACTCGTTCTTATGAACTTAATACTCTAGATGCATCTTTGGATAGCGGTCGATGTGTGGAGTAATAGTAGTAGATGCACGCAGAGTCGGTCTACTTGTCACGGACGTGATGCCTATATACATGATCATACCTAGATATTCTCATAACTATGCTCAATTCTATCAATTGCTCACAGTAATTCGTTTACCCACCGTAATACTTATGCTCATGAGAGAAGCCACTAGTGAAACCTATGGCCCCCGGGTCTATTTTCCATCATATTAATCTCCCGACAACATGCTATTTCTGCCGCTGTTATTTTGTTTTCTTTACTTTTACTCTTTATCATAAAAATACCAAAAATATTATCTTATCATCTCTATCATATCTCACCCTCATAAGTGACCGTGAAGGGATTGACAACCCCTTTATCGCGTTGGTTGCGAGGTTCTTATTTGTTTGTGTAGGTGCGTGGGACTTGAGCGTGGCCTCCTACTGGATTGATACCTTGGTTCTCAAAAACTGAGGGAAATACTTATGCTACTTTACTGCATCACACTTTCCTCTTCAAGGGAAAACCAACGCAGTGCTCAAGAGGTAGCAACTAGTATCGCCCACAACTCACTTGTGTTCTACTCCTGCATATAAAATCTACGCATAAACCTGGCTCTGATACCACTTTTGTGATCCTACGCACACGCAAGATCATGGTGATGCATAGCAATGAGAGGGGAGAGTGTTGTCCACGTACCCTCGTAGACCGAAAGCGGAAGTGTTATGACAACACGGTTGATGTAGTCATACGTCTTCACGATCGACCGATCCTAGTACCGAACATACGACACCGCCGCGATCTGCACACGTTCAGCTCGGTGACGTCCCGCGAACTCACGATCCAGTAGAGCTTCGAGTGAGAGTTTCGTCAGCACAACGGTGCGATGACGGTGATGATGAAGCTACCGACGCAGGGCTTCACCTAAGCACCGCTACTATATGACCGAGGTGGATTATGGTGGAGCGGGGCACCGCACACGGCTAAGAGATCAATGATCAACTTGTGTGTATATGGGGTGCCCCCCTCCCCCGTATATAAAGGAGTGGAGGAGAGGGAGTGCTGGCCATCTACTATGGTGCGCCCTGGGGAGTCCTACTCCCACCGGGAGTAGGATTCCCCCCTTCCAAGTAGTAGGAGTAGAGAGAAGGAAGGGGAAGAGAGAAGAGAAGGAAGGAGGGGGCGCCGCCTCTCCCCCTAGTCCAATTCGGACTAGGCCTTGGGGGGGGGCGGCCTGCCCTAGGCAACCCCTCTCTCTCGCCCCTAAAGCCAAATAAGGCCCATATACTCCCCGGTGAATTCCCGTAACTATCCAGTACTCCGATAAATACCTGAACCACTCAGAACCTTTCTGATGTCCATAGCCTTCCAATATATCGATCTTTACATCTCAAACATTTTGAGACTCCTCGTCATGTCCCTGATCTCATCCGGGACTCCAGACAACCTTCGGTACATCAAAACACATAAACTCATAATACCGATCGTCACTGAACGTTAACCGTGCGGACCCTACGGGTTCGAGAAATATGCAGACATGACCGAGACTCATCTCCGGTCAATAGCGGAATCTGGATGCTCATATTGGCTCCTACATATTCTACGAAGATTTTTATCGGTCAAACCGCATAACAACATACCTTGTTCCCTTTGTCATCGGTATATTACTTGTCCGAGATTCGTTCGTCGGTATCTCAATACCTAGTTCAATCTCGTTACCATCAAGTCTCTTTACATGTTTCATAATGCATCATCCCGGAACTAACTCATTAGTTACATTGCTTGCAAGGCTTATAGTGATGTGCATTACCGAGAGGGCCCAGAGATACCTCTCCGATACTCGGAGTGACAAATCCTAATCTCGATTTATGCCAACCCAACAAACACCTTTGGAGACACCTGTAGAGCATCTTTATAATCACCCAGTTACGTTGTGACGTTTGATAGCACACAAGGTGTTCCTCCGGTATTCAGGAGTTGCATAATCTCATAGTCATAGGAACATGTATAAGTCATGAAGAAAGCAATAGCAACATACTAAACGATGAAGTGCTAAGCTAACGGAATGGGTCAAGTCAATCACATCATTCTCTAATGATGTGATCCCGTTAATTAAATGACAACTCATGTCTATGGCCTGGAAACTTAACCATCTTTGATTCAACAAGCTAGTCAAGTAGAGGCATACTAGTGACACTCTGTTTCTCTATGTATTCACTCATGTACTAAGTTTCCAGTTAATACAATTCTAGCATGAATAATAAACATTATCATGTCATAAGGAAATATAAATAACAACTTTATTATTGCCTCTAGGGCATATTTCCTTCAGTGGCGGCTTATGTTGAAGCTTATAATGAAAAAGCACGTCAGGATGCACTTCACCTGTTGGATGAGGAACGTGACCTTGCGGAGGCTCGTTCGGTGATTTACCAGCAAGATCTGCGTCGTTTATCACAGCCGCCGGGTTAAAACCAGGACCTTCAAGAAGGAGATTTGGTGCTCCGGCTTATCCAGGATCAAACTGATATGCACAAGCTATCCCACCTTGGGAAGGGCCCTTTTTGGTCAGCAAAAATCTGAACAACGGGTCATACTACCTTATCGATGTTCGAGACCACAAGGACTCACGCACGTCAGAGGAGGAGACCCGCCAGCCGTGGAATATTGCTCATCTTCGGCCTTATTACACTTGACCACCGGCCCTTGTGATGTACATACTTATATCAATGTATATATTATGATGAATATAATAAAGTCGGCACCCCTGATAATTCAGGGCCTCTGTCGTTTCATTTCTGAGAATGTGAGTCTTTATTGTCAATACACACGATCACTTGGGGGCTTCCTGCTCATTGAGCATAGCTATCACTACCCTCTTGATCTGGCATGTATGCCATGATCACAAAATACTTGGGGGCTTCCTGCTCATTGGGCATAGCTATGACTACCCTACTCGTCCTGCTTATATGCCTGGAATGAAATATTACTTGGGGGCTTCTTGTTAATGAATAGAGCTTTGTTCACGCTTGTAACAGGCTTGGATGCCAGTGTTGGAAATATTCCCTAGAGGCAATAATAAAATGGTTATTATTATATTTTCTTGTTCATGATAATTGTCTATTGTTCATGCTATAATTGTATTACATGTGTGAATACATACACCACAACATATCCCTAGTGAGCCTCTAGTTGACTAGCTCGTTGATCAATAGATGGTTATGGTTTCCTGACCATGGACATTGGATGTCATTGATAACGGGATCACATCATTAGGAGAATGATGTGATGGACAAGACCCAATCCTAAGCATAGCACAAGATCGTGTAGTTCGTTTGCTAGAGCTTTTCTAATGTCAAGTATCATTTCCTTAGACCATGAGATTGTGCAAACTCCCGGATACCGTAGGAGTGCTTTGGGTGTACCAAACGTCACATTTTAACTGGGTGGCTATAAAGGTGCACTACAGGTATCTCCGAAAGTGTCTGTTGGGTTGGCACGAATCGAGACTGAGATTTGTCACTCCGTATGACGGAGAGGTATCTCTGGGCCCACTCGGTAATGCATCATCATAATGAGCTCAATGTGACTAAGGAGTTAGTCACGGGATCATGCGTTACGGAACGAGTAAAGAGACTTGCCGGTAACGAGATTGAACGAGGTATAGGGATACCGACGATCGAATCTCGGGCAAGTAACATACCGATGGACAAAGGGAATTGTATACGGGATTGATTAAATCCCCGACATCGTGGTTCATCCGATGAGATCATCATGGAACATGTGGGAGCCAATATGGGTATCCAGATCCTGCTATTGGTTATTGGCCGGAGGTTGTCTCGGTCATGTGTGCATGGTTCCCGAACCCGTAGGATCTACACACTTAAGGTTCGGTGACGCTAGAGTTGTTATGGGAAATTTTATGTGGTTACCGATGGTTGTTCGGAGTCCCGGATGAGATCCCGTACGTGACGAGGAACTCCGGAGTGGTCCGGAGGTGAAGATCGATATATTGGACGAGAGGTATTGGAGTCCAGAATTGTTCTGGGAGTACCGGGTGACGACCAGCGTGACCGAAAGGTGTTTCGGAGGCCCCGGCAAGCGTTGGGGGCCTTATGGGCCAAGGGGAGGGGGCACATCAGCCCACTAAGGGGCTGTGCGCCCCTCCCACCCCATCTCACGTAACATGGAGAGGTGGGGGCGCCCCTAGGGCAGCCACCCTCCCGGCTTGGGGCAAGTTTCCTAGGGGTGGGGCGCCCAAACCCATCTAGGGTTTCCCTGGCCGCCGCCTCCCCTAGGGAACCCTATGGCGCCTCCTCCACCCCCCTTCCCCCTATATATAGTGAGGGAGAGAGAGGGCAGCCGCACCCCCTTCCCTGGCGCAGCCCTCTCCTCCTCCAACTCCTCCTCCTCCTCTGTAGTGCTTAGCGAAGCTCTGCCGGAGAACCACGAGCTCCATTGCCACCATGCCGTCGTGCTGCTGGAGTTCTCCCTCAACTTCTCCTCTCCCCTTGCTGGATCAAGAAGGAGGAGACGGCCCTGGGCCGCACGTATTGAACGCGAGGCGCCGTCCGCTCGGGCGCTAGATCGGATCTTTCGCGATTTGAATCGCCATGAGTACGACTCCATCAACCGCGTTTGTAACGCGCTCCCGCTTAGCGATCTTCAAGGGTATGAAGATGCACTCCCTCTCTCTCGTTGCTAGCATCTCCTAGATTGATCTTGGTGACACGTAGGAAAATTTTGAATTATTACTACGTTCCCCAACAGTGGCATCATGAGCTAGGTCTATGCGTAGATTCTATGCACGAGTAGAACACAAAGTAGTTGTGGGCGGTGATTTGTTCAATTTTCTTACCTAGTCTTATCTTGATTCGGCGGCATTGTGGGATGAAGCGGCCCGGACCGACCTTACACGTACACTTACGTGAGACAGGTTCCACCGACTGACATGCACTTGATGCATAAGGTGGCTAGCAGGTGTCTGTCTCTCCCACTTTCGTCGGATCGGATTAGATGAAGAGGGTCCTTATGAAGGGTAAATAGCAATTGGCATATCACCGTTGTGGCTTTTATGTAGGTAAGGAACGTTTTGCTAGAAACCCATAGCAGCTATCGTAAAACATGCAACAACAATTAGAGGACGCCTAACTTGTTTTTGCAGGGTATGCTATGTGATGTGATATGGCCAAAAGGATGTGATGAATTATATATATGTGATGTATGAGATTGATCATGTTCTTGTAATAGGAATCACGACTTGCAAGTCGATGAGTTTGACAACTGGCAGGAGCCATAGGAGTTGTCTTAATTTATTGTATGACCTGCATGTCAATGAAAAATGCCATGTAATTACTTTACTTTATTGCTAACCGTTAGCCATAGTAGTAGAAGTAATAGTTGGCGAGACAACTTCATGAAGACACAATGATGGAGATCATGATGATGGAGATCATGGTGTCATGCCGGTGACGAAGGTGATCATGCCGCGCCTCGAAGATGGAGATCAAAAGGCGCAAGATGATACTGGTCATATCATGTCACTTTATGATTTGCATGTGATGTTTGTCATGTTTACATCTTATTTCCTTAGAACGACGGTAGCATAAATAAGATAATACCTCACTAAAATTTCAAGAGATGTGTTCCCCCTAATTGTGCACTGCTGCGAAGGTTCATTGTTTCGAAGCACCACGTGATGATCGGGTGTGATAGATTCTAGCGTTCGCATACAACGGGTGTAAGCCAGATTTACACATGTGAAACACTTAGGTTGACTTTACGAGTCTAGCATGTACAGACATGGCCTCGGAACACAAGAGATCGAAAGGTCGAACATGAGTCATATAGTAGATACGATCAACATGAAGATGTTCACCGATGATGACTAGTCCTTCTCACGTGATGATCGGACACGGCCTAGTTGACTCGGATCGTGTATCACTTAGATGACTAGAGGGATGTCTATCTAAGTGGGAGTTCATTAAATAATCAGATGAACTTAATTATCATGAACATAGTCAAAAGGTCTTTGCAAAGTATGTCGTAGCTTACGCTTTAGTTCTACTGTTTAAGATATGTTCCTAGAGAAAATTTAGTTTAAAGTTGATAGTAGAAATTATGCGGACTGGGTCCGTAAACTAAGGATTATCCTCATTGCTGCGCAGAAGGCTTATGTCCTTAATGCACCGCTCGGTGTGCTGAACCTCGAGCGTCGTCTGTAGATGTTGTGAAACATCTGACATACACGTTTTGATGACTACGTGATAGTTCAGTGTGTAATGCTTACGGTTTAGAAAATTGTGGCGCCAAAGACGTTTTTTTGAAACATCGCAGAACATATGAGATGTTCCCACGTCAAGAGGTATGAGACCTCTGACAAGTTTCTTAAGCCTACAAACTAAGGCAATAATAAAATGGTTATTATTGTATTTTATTGTTCATGATAATTGACTATTGTTCATGCTATAATTGTATTAACTGAAAACTGTAATACATGTGTGAATACATAGACCTCAACATGTCCCTAGTGAGCCTCTAGTTGACTAGCTCGTTGATCAATAGATGGTTATGGTTTCCTAACCATTGTGACACCCGGATAATTAAGCTACAGTAAACCCTCGTTAATGGTGCCATGTCATCACATTACTGTTGCTAATCCTCGGTTGATCCAAGTCACTGTCCAAATTCAAATTTAAAATAAAAGTCCAAGATTCCAATTTCTCAAACACGCAAAATAAAATGTTCAAAGTGTCAAAAATATTCCATAACTAATTATAGTGGTGACCCAACATTTTTATAAAGTGATTAATTGCACTAAACTAAATAATCATTGGCTAAAATAATAAGGTGAATGCTTTTAAAATTTATAAAAATGCTAAACTGTTTTATTTAAACCTCAAACCTGTTGTGGCAGTGGTATAAATAGAAATACTAATTTAGGAACAAATTATATATTTTATAAAACTCTAATGAATTAAAAATCAAAACAAAACAACAAAAAAGGGTAAAAGTAAATGAGAAAGAAAAGAGCCCCACTAATTACACTGGGCCTTAGCCACTGGACAGGCCCAGCAAACCCACCAAACCCCCACGGTCGCCCCTCCCTTCCTGTTCCCCTGGCGCGGTCGCAACAGGGGCATGGTTGCCCCCGACCGTCTCGCCGGCGCCGACGGGGAGGGGATAAGGCCGCCTTCCCCTCGGTCCCCTCGTCTCCCCGCTCCATTTCCCCCTCTCCTCCTCGGTTCCTCCTCCCCCCTCTCGCCAGATCCGCTCCATCCGCGGCGCCTCGACGCCGACGCCACCTCGCCCCGACGCCGTCCCGAGGGCTCGCCGTCGCCATGGACGCAGCCACCAGCCTCCCCTCTCCGTTACGAGCTGTCCGACAGCTCCGTCGCGAACGCCTTCCTCCTCCTCGTAGACGAGATCGGACCGGGACGGCCCCACAGCACCGCCCCGACCCCTTCGACCACCTCGGAACGCCACCGCGCCGTCTGCCTCCTCTACTACGACGGCGGGCTTCCTCCACTTCGACCGCCTGCTGCTCCTAAACCTCCCGTTGAGCCGCCGTGTGCTCCTAGGTGAGCACCCCGTCCATCCCTTCTGCTCCTCGACGTACGACGTCGTAGCTGCCGTGTCCAGAGCTCGCCGTGGCCAAGCCCACGCTCACGCACCGTGCGTGCCCTAGGCTCCCCTGCCCGTGCCTGGCCGCGCTCACGCGCGCCCCCACCCGCCGTTGCCGTCTGCGCCCACGAGCCCCCTAGCCGTGCTCGCCTGCTCGTGGCCTCGGGCGCCGCTGCCCACTGCTCCCTCCCCGCCGTCCACGCCCGCCACCAGCCGTGCCGTCGCAGCTCCCACGGCCGGCCGCGCCCACCCCGTTCCCGCTCGCCGTTGGCCACCTTCCCTCCGCCCCACCGCTCTGTTTCGGCCGGCGCCCGCGCGGCCCCTGGCCGCCGGCGCCCGTGCCCGTCTTCCCCAACCATCGCTCGGGCGGGTTGCGCCCGCACCCCATGGGCCCGACTGGTCAGTTGACCTAGTCAACACCGCTGACTGGACCGGCCCCCAGCGCCCAGGCTCCTGTAAAAAAAAGGGGTTTTAAAATAATAATAATTATTATTAATTGTTTAATTAACTTAATTAATTAGGTTTAATTAGCCTAACCACATGATTAGTAGAAAACTGGATTAAGTAGCCTAATCAGCCAATGATAGGGTGGCCCCACCCCTGTTGACCAATCAAACGTTGACTAGTCAACTGGGACCCCCTGGACCCGCTTGTCACCCTCTGGTACACCTATGTGTACACAGATCTGGGTGCACATAGCATTTTAGCATTTATTTTCGAAT
The DNA here is from genome assembly GCA_021605205.1 of Aegilops longissima. Taxonomy (NCBI): domain Eukaryota; kingdom Viridiplantae; phylum Streptophyta; class Magnoliopsida; order Poales; family Poaceae; genus Aegilops; species Aegilops longissima. The sequence continues at coordinate 529,481,102 of CM038677.1, read as the reverse complement.
TATTAATAATTTCAGAATATTGCTAAAACTTTAGAAAATCATATAAATTAATCTGTAACTTAGATGAAAATATTTTGTACATGAAAGTTGCTCAGAACGACGAGACGGATCCGAATACACGGTCTGTTCGGACGCCACACGTCCCTAGCATAGCGAACGTTGAACTTTTCTCCTCCGGTTCATTTGTCTGACAAACGTCCGGAACCGGGAAAACTTTCCTGGATTTTCCCCCTTCGCCAGTAACGCCTAGCACTGGAACACCTCTAGCCCCGCTTATAATCATGTTGTGCATATGATTGTGTGTATTTACTGTTTCTTCCCCCTCTTCTCTCCGGTAGACCCCGAGACCGATGATGCCACTGTGATCGACTACGTCGACGACGACCTTCCTTCTTGTCTGAGCAACCAGGTAAGCCCCCCCTTTGATCATTCCGATATCGCCCATTCCATTCTCTCATGCTTGCATTAGATTTTGCTACTGTTATTGTTTGCTCCTATTCTGATGCATAGCCTGCTTTTGTACATGTTGTTGTACCTTACGTGCTTATCCTAAACTGCTTAGTATAGGTTGGTTAGTGATACATCAGTGACCCCTACTTGTCCTTGTTGCCCCTGCTTCATCATCGACGACTCGAGCTACAAGATCGACGACCAGAGCCCGGCACCGCACATCACATCACGCCCCTTTAGTTGTTCGACTCTGCAGAGCTACTATCGAGTGCCGAGGGTGATCCCTCATAACGCACTCCTGATGACAATTCTGTAGTGTAGCTATTCGGTCGTGGTCATCGAGGGTGATTTCCTCCTTCACCATTCCCGATACGGCTCTGTCGTGCAACCCCTCAAGTGTGAACCTCGAGGGTGGTTCCTCTTACGTTCTGTAACATCCCAAATTTCCTATTTGGAATGTTCTACAATTATAGCTAAGCATCCTATGCATCCTGTTTGAATTTGAATGCCATTTGAAGCTTCAGAGAATTTTGAGTTTTGAATTTTGAATTTCAAACTTTGGCATGTGGGAAACATTTCAAAAACTAAGCTCGATAAATACTTGATCAAAAGTATGAGAGGAGTAAACATGACACTCCAAAAATATCGAAGAAAACATTGCTAAAAGATTTGGATTCAAATCAAATTTATTTGAATTTGAAAAAAATAGATTTTTATAAAGTTTGGATTTTGCCTTTGGAAAAATGTTCAAATGAAAGGGAATATTCCCGATCATTTTGGTATATATATACCCTATATAAAATATTTATAGATATTGTTTTATTTCTGTTTTAGTTTTATTTAAAAAATAAAGTTTTAAAAAAAAAACCCCTTGGGCGCCAATTAGGCCACCCCAGCCCAGCCAGCCATGACCCAGCCTTTGGCCCAAGCAGTAGGCCCACTTGGCCAACAGCCGGCCTCACCACCGGCCGGCCTCGCCTCGCCTGAATCCCTAGGCCTCGGCCACCCGCCGCCTCACCCTCCTCTCTCTCTCTCTCGACCGTGGGCCCCGCCCATCTTCTTCCCTCGCCCACGCGACTCATGGGAGATCATGGGATCCCGAGGATCCGGATCCCGATCCGCCTGATCGACCTCAAGACGCCCGAGGCCCGGCTATAAAAGCCGAGCCCTCCGCACCCCATTCCCTAGCCTCGCCGGAGCCCTCTCCTCTCTCTCCGGCACGCCGAGCCCAAGCTCAGACTGCCGCCAAAGTCGCCATGATCGACGCCCCCCTCCCCGACCACCCCGACCCCACCGAACCACTCCCGACCTCTCAAGACACCAAGACGGCGACTCCCGGACCTCCCGACGCTCGAAGCCCCAGCCGATCTCAGCCGCCGCTGCCGTCCGCCGGACTCCGGTAAGCCACCCGTGACACCTCCCCGTCCGATCCTAGATGAGCGGCTAGGATTAGAACCCCAGAAGGGGTAAGTTTTATTAGAAAACCGGCGGTTCATTCGGTTTAGTATTAGTTAGGTTTTTATTTTAGGCCGGTTCGTTTTAGTTAACCCGAGGCCCATTTAGACTAAATCACGCTCGAGATACGCTTTAGGCCCATTAGGCCTTTTTCTTTTATTTTGATTTTACATTTTAGCGAGAATAGTTTACATTTTCAAAATTGATATCTTTTATTCTGTTTATTATTTTTAGATGATTATTTTTTGTTGGATTGCAAATTTTATGTAGTTTCAGTAGAATATATATTTAGCTATGTTAAAATAATTAAAATGCTTTAATTTAGTTTTAGTCAGAATAGTAAATCTGCTATAACTTGAGTTAGAAAAATTATTTTTGCATGATTCTTTTTGCCCCAACTTTATTTTGTCATTGCCAAACCCTAGAGATTAACTTGGGTATTTTAGGATTAATAAATAATTAGTTTTAAGCAGAATCCTATTAATCCTAATTAATTAACTAGTTCCTGTTTTCCTATTAAATTAATTAGTAAATTAATTTATTTTTAACTTGTGATTGGTTATTCTAGGTTAGTTTCTGTCATTCTAGTAGATGAATACTTTATCGATGTACTGTGAGTACCAGCATGATCTTGGGATGGTACAGACACAGAGATTTGACCGATTTTGGGTCAGGTCGCTACACGTTCACCTTGATGATTACATCGAGTGGAATCCTCCGAGGGTGATTCCTTGGGTTTTCCCCTTGATGTTTGGACACACGGTTACCTTGACATTACTTGAGACCTTTGGGAAAGTCGGGAGGGCAGGAGAGCACCAGAAGATGGTTACGAGGCACGGCCGGAAGTCCGGCACCCTCGAGTGGGATGGGCTTGCCCTTGCCGTAGTTCCTCGAGACGGGCGACGGGTCACATTATCGTGAGTCTCGCCGTCTCCGCGAGCTAATAATACACTATGGTTTGGGTATTTGTTCGAGTTGGCCTCCGCCTTACGCACCAACCACCACGCGAGAATAGTTATGGGCCTCGACGTCGCGAGATCACCAAGCTTTGTCGACGTCCGATTCAAGAAGGCGGCACGGTGGGCGGCACCATCTGTAGTGGTGGAGCTCGACCCGCCCTGGCATAACGACCGGAGTGCAGCAGGCGATGGGCCTGCACCGGAGTGCTTAGGAGGTAGACCGTGGGGACCTCTCTGCTGAGCCTAGGTAGGGCTGCGACGTGTTGATCTTCCGAGGCGGGCATGACCCAGAAAGTGTGTCCGCCGAGTGATTGAGCGTGTTGGAAAACGTGGTGCACCCTCGCAGGAAGATTATCTATTAATAGCCGTGTCCACGTAAGCGGACATCTGCACTTATATCCCGATCTTATACAACTATGAATGGATACTTGAATATGTGGCTCCGGGATTGCTTTCTCGCAGGGAGTCGAGGAAGGATCTCTGGGCCTTAATGTTACAACATGCTTGTTAATTAAACTGTTATTCTTTACTCTTCTACATGCTGCAAGATGCTTGGAGCTGCTTGAAGATGCTAGTCTTCGATAGGCTAGGCCTTCCCCCCTTATTCTCGTATTCGCAGCTCGGTCCACGAGATCTGCCCTTTCATTTGATACCAATGCATACTTAGTATAGATCGATGCTTGCAGTACTTTGGATGAGTACTCACGGTTGCTTTGTTCCCCTTTTCCCTTTCCTTCTCCTTTCCGGTTGATGCAACGGATGGTGGCCCCAAGAGTTAGATGCCACCCCGCCGGCTACGACTACTACCCCGAGGGTGCCTACTACTATGTGGAGCCCGCCGACGACCAGGAGTAGTTAGGAGGTCCCAGGCAGGAGGCCTTGCCTCTTCGATCGTTGATGTTTGTGCTAGCCTTCTTAAGGCATCCTTGTTTAACTTATGTCTGTACTCAGATATTGTTGCTTCCGCTGACGCTTGTGTATCGAGCTATGTATTCGAGCCCTCGAGGGCCCTGGCTTGTAATATGAAGCTTGTATGGCTTTCATTTGTGTCTAGAGTTGTGTTGTGATATCTTCCCGTGAGTCCCTGATCTTGATCGTACACGTTTGCGTGTATGATTAGTGTACGGTCGAGTCGGGGGCGTCACAACCATGGACATTGGATGTCATTGATAACGGGATCACATCATTAGGAGAATGATGTGATGGACAAGACCCAATCCTAAGCATAGCACAATATCGTGTAGTTCGTTTGCTAGAGCTTTTCTAATGTCAGGTATCATTTCCTTAGACCATGAGATTGTGCAAACTCCCGGATACCGTAGGAGGGCTTTGGGTGTACCAAACATCACAACGAATCGGGTGGCTATAAAGGTGCACTATGTGTATCTCCGAAAGTGTCTCATTGGGTTGGCACGAATCGAGACTGGGATTTGTCACTCCGTATGACGGAGAGGTATCTCTGGGCCCACTCGGTAAAGCATCATCATAATGAGCCCAATGTGACTAAGGAGTTAGTCACGGGATCATGCGTTACAGAACGAGTAAAGAGACTTGCCGGTAACGAGATTGAACGAGGTATGGGGATACCGACGATCGAATCTCGGGCAAGTAACATACCAATGGACAAAGGGAATTGTATCCGGGATTGATTGAATCCCCGACATCGTGGTTCATCCGATGAGATCATTGTGGAACATATGGGAGCCAATATGGGTATCCAGATCACGCTATTGGTTATTGGCCGGAGGTTGTCTCGGTCATGTCTGCATGGTTCCCGAACCCGTAGGTTCTACACACTTAAGGTTCAGTGACGCTAGAGTTGTTATGGGAAATTTTATGTGGTTACCGATGGTTGTTCGGAGTCCCGGATGAGATCCCGGACGTGACGAGGAACTCGGGAGTGGGCCGAAGGTGAAGATCGATATATTGGACGAAGGGTATTGGAGTCCGGAATTGTTCTGGGAGTACGGGTGACGACCGGCGTGGACCTGAAGGTGTTTTGAGGCCCTGCAAGCGTTGGGGGCCTTATGGGCCAAGGGGAGGGGGCACATCATCCCACTAAGGGGCTATGCGCCCCTCCCACCCCATCTCACGTAATGTGGAGAGGTGGGGGCGCCTCCCCTAGGGCAGCCACCCCTCCCGGCTTGGGGGGCAAGTTTCCTAAGGGTGGGGGCGCCCAAACCCGTCTAGGGTTTCCCCTGTGGCCGCCGCCCCTCCCCTAGGGAACCCTAGGGCGCCTCCTCCACCCCCCTTCCCCCTATATATAGTGAGGGAGAGAGAGGGCAGCCGCACCCCCTTCCCTGGCGCAACCCTCTCCTCCTCCAACTCCTCCTCCTCCTCCTCCGTAGTGCTTAGCGAAGCTCTGCCGGAGAACCACGAGCTCCATTGCCACCATGCCGTCGTGCTGCTGGATTTATCCCTCAACTTCTCCTCTCCCCTTGCTGGATCAAGAAGGAGGAGACGTCCTCGGGCTGTGCGTGTGTTGAACGCGAAGGCGCCGTCCGTTCGGTGCTAAATCGGATCTTCCGCGATTTGAATCGCCGCGAGTACGACTCCATCAACCGCGTTCTTGTAACGCTTCCGCTTAGCGATCTTCAAGGATATGAAGATGTACTCCCTCTCTCTTGTTGCTAGCATCTCCTAGATTGATCTTGGTGACACGTAGGAAAATTTTGAATTATTACCACGTTCCCCAACAGCCAGGTGTATTCACCAAAAAATCCGGGTTATCCTACCTTTGTTTGCCTGCCACTCCGACCAGGTAATCCTGGAATGACTCGCCGTACTCTTGACAATCAAATGACTCGCCGTACTCTTGACAATCAATCTTTTAAAGACCCTGAGTTTGTCAAAGTTAAAATGGCGTTTGGTCATGTGAGGTTCGGCTTACGAGGTTTGAATTAAGGTTTAACTCAGTGGCTATGTGGCCCTTGAATAACGCTTGATATGGAGGCTTGGCAGCCTATGAATGCCTTGTTTTTGTTTTTTGCTGATTTATATTTGGTTTGAACATTTTTTGAGGTTCATCTTTTATGCCATGTTGATACATGGTTGAAAACTGATTAGGGCCATGTTGCCTTATGATTCGTATATGAATCCATCCGGAGTTTTATTAACTAGGCCTGGTTTTGGACTTTAAGTCGCCAGTGTATGATGATTATGTGCTTAGAGTGATGTGCTCTAAGCTTTGGGGATGTTACCCCTTGCCGCGTATGGCGTGATAAGCCGGCGGTATGAATAAATTGAATAGGGTGTTGTGCTCTGTTTTTGGGTTGTTACCCTTACTGTCGTGATAAGCCGGCAGTGTGCATAAATATGACAGGTATGATGTTTATTTTGATTATACGAGGTTTTGATAAACCGGCCCTGGTTATGGACTATTTAGTTATCAGTGGTTTTTACATGGGGTATTGTGACCCGCCCTGTGGTAAACGACCAGGGCATTTGTTATCTGTTTATGTGCAGGAAAGAATGATAAAGTTTGACCTGCATAATTGATAATACTATGAAGCATAAGTGGTGGGTCTTTAAATGATGGACCGGCAATGTTATGCAAATAAACACGCATGATGGCATGACATAGCAGAATTGTTTAACTAGCCTATTACAAGGCATCTGGCGGCCCAAAAGGACAAGTATTTTTGAGACATAACATCAAAACGCTATGACTGGCGCCGGCTCATGAATTCAGACTTCTAGTCTTGGCGGGTTCAAGCCTCTAGATCATCATGCGCTTCTTCTTCTTCTTCTTCTTCTTCAGCTCCTTGATTATCCATTGGCTGGAAGTCAGGTGTAGCCCAGTTGATACCGGTCAAAGCTCTAAACACAGCCTCATCATCAATAAGGTTGGATGGATCAATGTCAGGAGCGAAGGTGTGCTTACGCATCGGTGGGATGAGATCCACCTCTTGATGAACGGGCGCCTTCATCTTCTTGTTCTCAGCATCATAAGCCACCTGGTATTGGGATAGATTGATCTCTTCAGCCAGTTTACTTGCTAATGGACGCATTGCTCTTGCTATTTCTGTGAAATCATCAGCGCTGAATGGAGACCCATCTTCTTTTACACTTGGGCAATCATTGGCCAAGTCTTCTGGGTTGAGATTTGCTTGCCATGCCTTTGCCCGGCTTAATGCAGTCATAGCACCGCCTCTGGCAGCTGCTAGTTTTAAATCGTCGATCCTTTGGGGCAGCACTGATAATTCTCCAATGTTTCCTTAATAAGGGTGGGCGGATGTTTCTTATGCAGAGCAACAACAATGGTCCATTGAGCACTAGTGTATAGTTGTTCTACAAGAGTATAGACAGCCTTAAGCTTCATGCGCATGTCTGAGCCAAACTTGACGCTTCGGGAGCCTGCATGAGTAAAATGAGTGATAAACCGGCACATGATTATGATATGCCTGGTGGTGTAAAGAAGTCATTTTTACTGCTTACCGAAGAAGGCTGATGTCATGCTATTGATCTGATGCTTTAAGCTGGACAACTCGTCAGACACCGGTTTAAGGGATGCCTCAGCGTCCTCTGCTCTCTTTAATAGAGCCGCCTTCTCGGTCTCCCAGCCAGTTCTATCAGTGCTGAAGTTTTGTTTCAACTATTCAATATTTTCAAAGTCAGTCTTCAGCTCTGGGTTTTTGAAGTCTCGGATTGCTGAGTTTGAATATTGGTCCTCAGATCTTTGACTTGGGATTCCTTTTCATTTAGTTCAGCCTGCGACATGAACCACATGGAAGGTATTATGATCATGATTATTTTTAAAAGTCTCAAGCACAATACAAGTATTCTTCTTGACACTTGGGGGCTAATGCCTAGTGCTCTTTCTACGACAAGTTTTTATGATGGCCCGGGCAACATGATATGATCAGGCTTATAAAGGCTGCATAATTGGATTTTATTCAGCCATGGTGATAAGTCTCAGTTTATTCACACTATTTAAACCGGCCCTTGGGGGCTACAGATGCAAAGTTGTTCACTGTTAATTGAAGTCACGGCTTAGCTTGATAGTTTAAGCCGGCCCTTGGGCGCTACTAGTGATGATGTTCATCTATTTGTTACTATTTGAAAGTCTATAGTATATTCAATTCTATCATAGTCTATAGACTTGGCGGCTGATAGAGATATATTTATGAGGAGGATTTTGTTGGATTACCTCAAAGCGCTCTTTCGTCAAGTTGACCAAGCCGGCTTCAAAATCATGGCTGGTATACAAACGGTTTAAATAACCGGAGTGAATCTCTTGGGTGCTGAGGTGGGTGTAGCTTTCCAAGTCTACCTTCCACTTGCCTTTATCAGCAGAAGAAAAATCTTCCTTGACGTTGTGCTTGGATAAGGCAGTAGGGTTACCCGGTGTTTTACAACCAAGCCCTGTAATGATGAAATCGTCAGCTTTCTCTTGAGTGGGCTTGATGGGACTTGGCGGCTTAGTGATGGCCAGCTCAAAATCTATATGATCCATGGTGATTTCGTGCTCTTCTGGTGGCGCGTCATCAATGGTAGCCTCAGCGGTTGGATGAGAGGCTTCTGGAAATTGCTTTTCTGGCTCAGAAGGGTTGGAATCTTCAGCCGGCTTGTTCAGTTTCGCCTTCTTGTTGGGCTTGGCCATGCCATTAAAAATAAGAAATACAAAGATGTCAGCATATCAATCAGGCATGAAGTTTCGAATGATGGGATACACCCTTACCCAGGCACGGTCTTGAAGGCTGGGATTTGAGTTCCCATTGAGTCACCGGAGGAGGAATGAGATGTTCCCTGATAGTTTGAATCGGACGGGTTAAGAGGTTGTCGAAAAAGACCCGCCTTGGGATAAGATAAATCAGAAATATTTGAACACTCCGGTCGACGTTTGCGAGGTGCTGGGGTGTTCGGTAAGCCGGAGGATAGAACTCCACCGCCGCTGTTCCGGGTTGTGCGGCGAGCTTCATGTTGCTGCTTCTTCAAAAGAAAGTTGGGATCCAAGTAAGCTAAAGGGTGAGAAAATCTTACTTTCCGGCTTGCCTGTCGAGTTTTCTGTGTTGGCAGAGATTCTGAGCCAGTGGAAAGAGTAATTACCTCTTCATCATCTATACGGCTGGCCTCCGCATCATCCTGATAATGGTCATTGTCAATAAGATGTATAAAAAATGAGCCAAGGGAATCAAGTTCTACCTCTGACTCATCATCATCATCATTATCATCCAAGTTGAATAACTCGGCGGGATTGGTCTTCTTCTTGGCACGCTTCTTGGTAGCTTTGCTCTTTGTCCGGGTCTTCTTGACCGGTTTATCTAACTTCCTCTTCCAAAAGGAGGAATCGGCCTGTGCAAATAAAATGGGTTATGAGAAGGCAGTTTGAATGAAAGACAATGTTTAAACCGGAAATAGCTTAAAAGCTTACAACTTGTGGTGGATTGAGAGTGCAGAAAGGACTCAGTCCAACTTTGCTGCAGTCTTCCAAACTCTCATTCAGGAGAGTTTTCGTCATTTCATTGATGTCTTCTTCAGTTATTTCTATCCGACAGTGGTGAAGTGGATCTTTCAAGTCACCGGTGTACTCACACATTAAGCCGGGTCGGTGGCTTAAGGGTAATATCCTCCATGAGACCCAGCATCGGACAAGGTCAATTCTGGTCAAGCCATTAGCCATAAAGGCTCTGATTTTTTAAAACATGGGCGCATATTTGGCCCGTTCTTTGTGCTGATACGGTCTAGCAAAGGGTGCCTGATGCTAAGCCGGCCGGCGCGATAACGCGGTAGAGGATTTTTCCCCTTCGGGAGAAGTGTCTCTGCAATAGAACCAGGTTTGGTTCCAGTCTTTGGGATGACTGGGCAGAGTGGCAGCTGGAAAAGTGGCTTCTTTCCGCCGATGTATGGAGATACCGCCTAGCTCTAGACTGGGCCCGTCTGTGAACTCATTCTGCCAATTTAAATAATAGAATTCTCTAAATAGTTCTACGGTGGGCTCCTGTTGAAGGTACACCTCGCAGAATACTTGGAAGTTGCAGATGTTTGAAACGGAGTTTGGTCCGATGTCTTGTGGATGGAGCTTGAAAAAATGCAGCACATCACGGAAGAATTTTGAGCCGGGAGGGCTAAAGCTCCGGTTCATGTGATCAGTAAAGACAATCACTTCACTGTCCTTGGGCTCAGGAGGAGTTTCAATGCCTGGAACCCTCCAATGGATGACATATTTTTTGCCTAGGACGCTAGTTTGAACATATTCATTCAAGTCTTCCTCGGTGACCCGGGAAACGACCCAGTTGCACGCAGTGACAGTCTTGACCATTTTTCAGGAAAAAGCATGAAAGAAAGAAAATGTTTCCGGTTTAAGATTCAATTGACAAGCCGGGGCAATGGTTCGAAAGTAAAATGATACGAACAGTTAATGTGTTAAGCCGGAAGATGAATACTGAACTACGTGGATATCCATATTTACGGCTTAATGAGGACTAATGATGCCAGCAGGATTAAGATTATGTTGTTAAGCCGGACGGAGTTTAAAATACAAGTGTATTGTGCAGAACCAATTTATGAGGATAAATAAGCAAGCATGGTTAAACCGAAGATTATTGCCGGGTTATGCAGTCTATTAAGCATATGAGGGCGGTTTAAAATAGGGTTTAATATTATATGGTGGATCACGGTTTACGGCATAAGCCGCCATGGCGGTTGTGGTGTTTCAAATCTATCAGTGAATATTCTGCTGAGTGATGGACAAACAGATTTCACATATTGGAGCTATGATTGTGGATCTACAGCAATGCAGAAAAGACAGTAAAATCTAAACCTAAGGTGGTGGCAGCAGAAAAGATGGTGTGCTCTGATAAGAAGAGATGTTATTCTGATGATAAAAATGAATACTAAACTACTACCGCACAAGGTTCATGACCTATTCAGATTAAAAGCTGCTTGAGTTGAAGGAAACAACGAAGAATGATGAAGAACACTGATGAACAGAGGAAACCCTAATGCAGATCTGAGATAAAAAGAGAGGTGCACTTAAAGGTGATGAGGAACAGCGGTGGCGCGCCGGAGTTCTCTGGTCTGGTCTGGTCGATACAGCGGCCTGAGTTTGGTGCAGCGGTCGGAGGTCGCGACGGCGGCGCTCGGGCGACAGAGGAGACGCGAGAGGAAGACGAAGGCAAGGAGGCAAGGGGGGAAATGATAAAGACCCCATCCCTATTTATAAGAAGGTGAATACAAGGCATGCGCGAGAATCAAGGAGGGTGAAATCATCATGTGGCTATATGGACGCCTCAATTTTGAGATGGTCATTAAGATAAGGATCAGTTAAAGATATTCTGGGCCTTGTGCGAAATTAATGTGAAATGACATCAAGTCGGTTTAAGAAGATTCTGTGAGCTGACGTCATGGCGGGTTACAACAAGTTTATCAAACAAGCGATGCAAGATTTTGATAAGTCGGGTATTGAAGATTGATATGAACAAGTTCAAATCAACCTGGGGCCTAATGTTGGGGATATAACTACTGAGGATGAACCGCCCAGGAAGGGCCGGGTCATACCACTGGTGACTTATCGATGAAGATGGCGGGTCATAGCAAGCCTATTGACGGCCCAAGACCCAGAGGCGTGAAGGAAATATGCCCTAGAGGCAATAATAAAGTTATTATTTATTTCCTTATATCATGATAAATGTTTATTATTCATGCTAGAATTGTATTAACCGGAAACATAATACATGTGTGAATATATAGACAAACAGTATGTCACTAGTATGCCTCTACTTGACTAGCTTGTTAATCAAAGATGGTTATGTTTCCTAACCATGAACAAGGAGTTGTTATTTGATTAACAAGGTCACATCATTAGTTGAATGATCTGATTGACATGACCCATTCCGTTAGCTTAACACTTGATCGCTTAGTATGTTAATGCTTTCTTCATGACCCATACATGTTCCTATAACTATGAGATTATGCAACTCCTGTTTACGGAGGAACACTTTGGTACTACCAAACGTCACAACGAATCGGGTGATTATAAAGGAGTACTACAGGTGTCTCCAAAGGTACTTGTTGGGTTGGCGATTTGAGATTAGGTTTTGTCACTCCGATTGTCTGGAGAGGTATCTCCAGGCCTTCTCGGTAATACACATCACCTAAGCCTTGCAAGCATTACAACTAATGAGTTAGTTGTGAGATGATGTATTACGGAACGAGTAAAGAGACTTACGTAACGAGATTGAACTAGGTATTGATACCGACGATCGAATCTCGGGTAAGTAACATACCGATGACAAAGGAACAACGATGTCGTTATGCGGTTTGACCGATAAAGATCTTCGTAGAATATGTAGGAACCAATATGGGCATCCAGGTTCCGCTATTGGTTATTGACCGAGAATGGTTCTAGGTCATGTCTACATAGTTCTCGAACCCGTAGGGTCCGCACGCTTAACGCTTCGATGACAGTTCATAATGAGTTTATAAGTATTGATGCACCAAGGTTGTTCGAGTCCCGGATGTGATCACGGACATGACGAGGAGTCTCGAAATGGTCGAGACATAAAGATTGATATATTGGAAGCCTATGTTTGGACTTGGAATGGTTCCGAGTGAAAACAGAGGATATTCCGGAACACCGGGGTTACGGAACCCCGGGGGTATATGGGCCTTCATGGGCCTTGAGGGAGAAGGAGAAGGGCCGGCCAGGTGGGCTGCGCGCCTCCCCCTCCAGTCCGAATAGGACAGGAGAGGGGCGCGCCTTCCCCTTTTCCTCCCCAATCCTACTCCAACTAGGAGAGGGGGAGTCCTACTCCGGTGGGAGTAGGACTCCTCCTTGGTGCGCCTCCTCTAGGGCCGCCACCTCCCCTTGTCTCCTTTATATACAGGCAGGGGGCACCCCAATACACACAAGTTGATCTACGGATCTTTCTTTAGCCGTGCGGTGCCCCTTCCACCATATTCCACTTGGTCATATCGTCATGAGCTTAGGCGAAGCCCTGCGCGGAGAAGTCATATCGTCGCGGAGCTTAGGCGAAGCCCTGCGTCGGTGGAGCATCAACATCGCCACCACGCCGTCAGGTTGACGGAACTCATCCCGACACTTTGCTGGATCGGAGTCCGGGATCGCCATCGAGCTGAACGTGTGCGAGAACTCGGAGGTGCCGACGCTCGGTGCTTGGATCGGTCGGATCGTGGAGACGCACGACTACATCAACAGCGTTGTTATAACGCTTCCGCTTTCGGTCTCACGAGGGTACGTGGACGGACACTCTCCCTCGTTGCTATGCCATCACCATGGTCTTGCGTGATCGTAGGAAAATTTTTGAAATTACTACGTTACCCTACGGTGGCATCCGAGCCTGGTTTTATGCGTTGATGTCATGTGCACGAGTAGAACACAAGTGAGTTGTGGACGATACAAGTCATACCGCCTACAAAGCATGTCATACTTTGGTTCAGCGGTATTGTGAGATGAAGCGGCCGGACCGACATTACGCGACGCTTACGCGAGACTGGTTTCACCGCCCGAGCACTCGTTGCTTAAAGGTGACCGGCGGTGTCTGTCTCTCTCACTTTAGTTGAATCGAGTATGGCTACGCCCGTCCTTGAGAAGGTTAAACGGAGTCTATTTGACGAAGTATCGTTGTGGTTTTGATGCGAGGTAAGAACGGTTCTTGCTCAGCCCGTAGCAGCCACGTAAAACTTGCAACAACAAAGTAGAAGACGTCTAACTTGTTTTTGCGGGGCATGTTGTGATGTGATATGGTCAAGACGTGATGCTATACTTTATTGTATGAGATGATCATGTTTTGTAACCGAGTTATCGGCAATCGGCGAGAGCCATATGGTTGTCGCTTATTGTATGAAATGCAACGCCATGTAATTGCTTTACTTTATCACTAAGGAGTAGCGATAGTCGTAGAAGCAATAGTTGGCGAGACGATAACGATGCTACGATGGAGATCAAGGTGTCGCGCCGGTGGCGATGGTGATCATGGCGGTGCTTGGCGATGGAGATCACAAGCACAAGATGATGATGACCATATCATATCACTTATATTGATTGCATGTGATGTTTATCCTTTATGCATCTTATCTTGCTTTGTTTGACGGTAGCATTATAAGATGATCTCTCACTAAAATTATCAAGAAGTGTTCTCCACGAGTATGCACCGTTGCCAAAGTTCGTAGTACCCGCACACCACGTGATGATCGGGTGTGATAAGTTCTCGTCCATCTACAACGGTGCAAAACAGTTGCACACGCGAATACTCAAAGTTAAACTTGACGAGCCTAGCATATAATAGATATGGCCTCGGAACACGGAGACCGAAAGGTCGAACGTGAATCATATAGTAGATATGATCAACATAGTGATGTTCACCATTGAAACTACTCCATCTCACGTGATGATCGGACATGGTTTAGTTGATTTGGATCACGTGATCACTTAGATGACTAGAGATGTCCGTCTAAGTGGGAGTTTTTAATATGATTAATTGAACTTAAATTTATCATGAACTTAGTACCGATAGTATTTTGCTTGTCTATGTTTAATGTAGATAGATGGCTCGTCTTTGTTGTTCCGTTGAATTTTAATGCGTTCCTTGAGAAAGCAAAGTTGAAAGATGATGGTAGCAATTACACGGACTGGGTCCGTAATTTGAGGATTATCCTCATTGCTGCACGAAAAATTACGCCTGGAAGCACATTTGGTGACGAACTCTGCGCAGATCTTGAGCGAAGTTATGAACGTCCGCAAAGCGAGTGATGACTACTCTATAGTTCGGTGTGCCATGCTTTACGGCTTAGAACGGGTCTTCAACGACGTTTTGAACGTCATGGAGCATATGAGATGTTCCAGAGTTGAAGTTAATATTTCAAGCAAATGCCCGGATTGAGAGATATGAAGTCTCCAATAAGTTCTATAGCTGCAAGATGGAGGAGAATAGTTCATCGGTGAGCACATACTCAAAATGTCCGGGTATAACAATCACTTAATTCAGCTGGGAGTTAATCTTCCGGATGATAGTGTCATTGATGAATTCTCCAATCACGCCACCAAGCTACAAGAGCTTCGTGATGAACTATAATATGCAAGGGATGACTAAGACAATTCTCGAGCTCTTCGCGATGCTAAAAGCAGCGGAGGTAGAAATCAAGAAAGAGCATCAAGTGTTGATGGTCAACAAGACCACTAGTTTCAAGAAAAGGGCAAAGGAAAGAAGAAGGAAACTTCAAAAGAACAGCAAGAAAGTTGCTTGATCAAGAGAAGAAACCCAAGTCTGGACCTAAGCACGAAATCGAGTGTTTTACCGCAAGCGGACGGACATCGAAGCGGAACTGCCCCAAGTATTTGGCGGATAAAAAGGATGGCAAGGTGAACAAAGGTATATGTGATATACATGTTATTGATGTGTACCTTACTAGAGCTCGTAGTAGCACTGGTATTTGATCTGGTTCATTGCTAATATTTGCAACTCAAACAGGACTACGGAATAGACGAGCACGGCAAAGGACGAGGTGACGCGCTGGCGTGGGAAATGGTTCCAAAGTCAATGTGATCGCGGTCGGCACGCTACCTCTACATCTACCTTGGGATTAGTTTTAGACCTAAATAATTGTTATTTGGTGCCGCGTTGAGCATGAACATTATATCTGGATCTTGTTTAATGCGAGACGGTTATTCATTTAAATCAGAGAATAATGGTTGTTCTATTTATATGAGTAATATCTTTTATGGTCATGCACCCTTGAAGAATGGTCTATTCTTGTTGAATCTCGACAAGTAGTGATACACATATTCATAATGTTGAAGCCAAAAGATGCAGAGTTGATAATGATAGTGCAACTTATTTGTGGGCTTGCCGCTTAGGTCATATCGGTGTAAAACGCATGAAGAAACTCCATACCGATGGGCTTCGGAATCACTTGATTATGAATCACTTGGTACTTGCGAACCGTGCCTCATGGGCAAGATGACCAAAACGCCGTTCTCGGAACTATGGAGCGAGCAACTGATTTGTTGGAAATCATACATACCGATGTTTGTGGTCCAATGAATGTTGAGGCACGCCTTGGTATATCGTTATTTTCTCACCTTCACAGATGATTTAAGCGGATATGGGTATATCTACTTAATGAAACACAAATCTGAAACATTTGAAAAGTTCAAAGAATTTCAGAGTGAAGTGGAAAATCATCGTAACAAGAAAATAAAGTTTCTATGATCTGATCGTGGAGGAGAATATTTGAGTTACGAGTTTGGTTTACATTTGAAACAATGTGGAATAGTTTAGCAACTCACGCCACCGGAACACCACAGAGAAATGGTGTGTCCGAACGTCAGAATCGTACTTTACTAGATATGGTGCGATCTATGATGTCTATTTCGATTTACCGCTATCGTTTTGGGGTTATGCTTTAGAGACGGCGCATTCACGTTGAATAGGACACCGTCAAAATCCGTTGAGACGACGCCTTATGAACTGTGGTTTGGCAAGAAACCAAAGTTGTCGTTTCTTAAAGTTTGGGGCTGCGATGCTTATGTAAAGAAACTTCAACCAGATAAGCTCGAACCCAAATCGGAAAATGTGTCTTCATAGGATACCCAAAGGAGATGTTGGGTACACCTTCTATCACAGATCTGAAGGCAAGAATTTCGTTGCTAAATTCGGATCCTTTCTAGAGAAGGAGTTTCTCTCGAAAGAAGTGAGTGGGAGGAAAGTAGAACTTGATGAGATAATCAGATCTGCTCCCTTATTGGAAAGTAGTTCATCACAAGAAATGGTTCTGTGACAACTACACCAATTAGTGAGGAAACTAATGATGATGATCATGAAGCTTCAGATCAAGTTGCTCTTGAACCTCGAGGTCAACCAGAGTAAAATACGCACTGAGTGGTACGGTAATCTTATTCGGAAGTCATGTTACTTGACCATGGCGAACCTACAAACTATGAAGAAGCGATGGTGAGCCCAGATTCGCAAAATGGCTGGAAGCCATGAAATCTGAGATGGGATCCATGTATGAGAACAAAGTATGGACTTTGGTTGACTTGCCCGATGATCGGCAAGCCATTGAAAATAAATGGATCTTTAAGAAGAAGACCGACGCCGATGGTAATGTAATCGTCTACAAAGCTCGACTTGTTGCAAAAGGTTTTCGACAAGTTCAAGGAGTTGACTACGATGAGACTTTCTCACCCGAAGCGATGCTTAAGTCTGTCCGAATCATGTTAGCAATTGCCGATTTTATGATTATGAAATTTGGCAAATGGATGTAAAACTGCATTCTTGAATGGATTTCTAGAAGAAGAGTTGTATATGATGCAACAGAAGGTTTTGTCGATCCAAAAGGTGCTA
This sequence comes from Aegilops longissima, assembly GCA_021605205.1. NCBI lineage: Eukaryota > Viridiplantae > Streptophyta > Magnoliopsida > Poales > Poaceae > Aegilops > Aegilops longissima. Next base: position 529,463,932 of record CM038677.1, on the reverse strand, counting down.
ACAAAGTGTGCAAGCTCCAACGATCAATTTATGGTGCAGTGCAAGCCTCTCGAGTTGGAATAAACGCTTTGATAATGTGATCAAAGCATATGGGTTTATACAGACTTTTGGAGAAGCCTGTATTTACAAGAAAGTGAGTGGGAGCTCAGAGCATTTCTAATATTATATGTGGACGACATATTATTGATTGGAAATGATATAGAATTTCTGGATAGCATAAAAGGATACTTGAATAAAAGCTTTTCAATGAAAGACCTCGGTGAAGCTGCTTACATATTGGGCATCAAGATCTATAGAGATAGATCAAGACGCTTGATTGGACTTTCACAAAGCACATACCTTGATAAAGTTTTGAAAAAGTTCAAAATGGATCGAGCAAAGAAAGGTTTTTCACCTGTGTTACAAGGTGTAAGATTGAGTCGACTCAATGCCCGACCACAGCAGAAGATAGAGAGAAAATGAAAGATGTTCCTATGCTTCAGCCATAGGCTCTATCATGTATGCAATTGTGTACCGGACCGACGATGCTTAGCTGTAAGCTTGGCAGGAAGGTACCAAAGTAATCCAGAGTGGATCATGGACAGCGGTCAAGAACATCTGAAATACGAAAAGGACTAAGGATATGTTTCTCGATATGGAGGTGACAAAGAGCTAGTCGTAAATGGTTACGCCGATGTAAGCTTTGACACCGATCCGGACGATTCTAAATCGCAAACCGGATCGTGTTTTTATTAAACGGTGGAGCTGTCGGTTGGTGCAGTTCTAAACAAAGCGTCGTGGCGGGATCTACATGTGAAGCGGAGTACATAGCTGCTTCGAAGCAGCAAATGAAGGAGTCGGATGAAAGAGTTCATTTCGATCTAGGTGTCATACCTAGTGCATCGGGACCGATGAAAATCTTCGTGACAATATTGGTGCAATTGCCTTGGCAAAGGAATCCAGATTTCACAAGAGGACCAAGCACATCAAGAGACGCTTCAATTCCATTCGGGACCAAGTCCAAGTGGGAGACATAGAGATTTGCAAAATACATACGGATCTGAATGTTGCAGACCCGTTGACTAAGCCTCTTCCACGAGCAAAACATGATCAGCACCAAGACTCCATGGGTGTAAGGATCATTACTTTGTAATCTAGATTATTGACTCTAGTGCAAGTGGGAGATGAAGGAAATATGCCCTAGAGGCAATAATAAAGTTATTATTTATTTCCTTATATCATGATAAATGTTTATTATTCATGCTAGAATTGTATTAACCGGAAACATAATACATGTGTGAATAGATAGACAAGCAGTATGTCACTAGTATGCCTCTACTTGACTAGCTTGTTAATCAAAGATGGTTATGTTTCCTAACCATGAACAAGGAGTTGTTATTTGATTAACAAGGTCACATCATTAGTTGAATGATCTGATTGACATGACCCATTCCGTTAGCTTAACACTTGATCGCTTAGTATGTTAATGCTTTCTTCATGACCCATACATGTTCCTATAACTATGAGATTATGCAACTCCGTTTACCGGAGGAACACTTTGGTACTACCAAACGTCACAACGTAATCGGGTGATTATAAAGGAGTACTACAGGTGTCTCCAAAGGTACTTGTTGGGTTGGCGTATTTCGAGATTAGGTTTTGTCACTCCGATTGTCGGAGAGGTATCTCGAGCCTTCTCGGTAATACACATCACCTAAGCCTTGCAAGCATTACAACTAATGAGTTAGTTGTGAGATGATGTATTACGGAACGAGTAAAGAGACTTACCGTAACGAGATTGAACTAGGTATTGGATACCGACGATCGAATCTCGGGTAAGTAACATACCGATGACAAAAGGAACAACGATGTCGTTATGCGGTTTGACCGATAAAGATCTTCGTAGAATATGTAGGAACCAATATGGGCATCCAGGTTCCGCTATTGGTTATTGACCGAGAATGGTTCTAGGTCATGTCTACATAGTTCTCGAACCCGTAGGGTCCGCACGCTTAACGTTTCGATGACAGTTCATAATGAGTTTATAAGTATTGATGCACGAAGGTTGTTCGAGTCCGGATGTGATCACGGACATGACGAGGAGTCTCGAAATGGTCGAGACATAAAGATTGATATATTGAAGCCTATGTTTGGACTTTGAATGGTTCCGAGTGAAAGCAGGATATTCTACGGAACACCGGGGTTACGGAACCCCCGGGGTATATGGGCCTTCATGGGCCTTGAGGGAGAAGGAGAAGGGCCGGCCAGGTGGGCTGCGCCCCCTCCCCTTCCAGTCCGAATAGGACAAGGAGAGGGGGCGCCCTCCCCTTTCCCTCCCCAATCCTACTCCAACTAGGAGAGGGGGAGTCCTACTCGGTGGGAGTAGGACTCCTCCTTAGTCGCGCCTCCTCTAGGGCCGCCACCTCCCCTTGTCTCCTTTATATACTGGGCAGGGGCACCCCAATACACACAAGTTGATTTACGGATCTTTCTTTAGCCGTGTGCGGTGCCCCTTCCACCATATTCCACTTGGTCATATCGTCATGAGCTTAGCGAAGCCCTGCGCGGAGAAGTCATATCGTCGCGGAGCTTAGGCGAAGCCCTGCGTCGGTGGAGCATCAACATCGTCACCACGCCGTCAGGCCGTGGAACTCATCCCGACACTTTGCTGGATCGGAGTCCGGGATCGTCATCGAGCTGAGCGTGTGCAGAACTCGGAGGTGCCGACGTTCGGTGCTTGGATCGGTCGGATCGTGGAGACGTCGACTACATCAACAGCGTTGTTATAACGCTTCCGCTTTCGGTCTACGAGGGTACGTGGACAGACACTCTCCCCTCTCGTTGCTGTGCCATCACCATGGTCTTGCGTGATCGTAGGAAAATTTTTGAAATTACTACGTTACCCTACAAGGCGACTTAAGGCCCAAGAGGATGAACCGCTTTAACCTAAACTAGTTGCGATGGCTCCATGTGAAGGAAATATGCCCTAGAGGCAATAATAAAGTTATTATTTATTTCCTTATATCATGATAAATGTTTATTATTCATGCTAGAATTGTATTAAACCGGAAACATAATACATGTGTGAATACATAGACAAAGCAGATAGTCACTAGTATGCCTCTACTAGACTAGCTCATTAATCGAAGATGGTTATGTTTCCTAACCATAGACATGTGTTGTCATTTGATTAATGGGATCACATCATTAGGAGAATGATGTGATTGACATGACCCATTTCATTAGCTTAGCACTTGATCGCTTAGTATGTTGCTTATGCTATCTTCATGACTTATACAAAGTTCACGCAACTATGAGATTATGCAACTCCGTTTACGGAGGAACACTTTGTGTGCTACCAAACATCACAACGTGAATCGGGTGATTATAAAGGTACTCTACAAGTGTCTCCGAAAGTATATGTTGAGTTGGCATGAATCAAGATTAGGATTTGTCACTCCGATTGTCGGAGAGGTATCTCTAGGCCTTCTCGGTAATGCACATCACATAAGCCTTGCAAGCATTACAACTAATGAGTTAGTTGTGAGATGATGTATTACGGAACGAGTAAAGAGACTTACCGTGCGAGATTGAACTAGGTATTGGATACCGACGATCGAATCTCGGGTAAGTAACATACCGATGACAAAGGGAACAACGTATGTCGTTATGCGGTTTGACCGATAAAGATCTTCAGTAGAATATGTAGGAACCAATATGGGCATCCAGGTTCCGCTATTGGTTATTGACCGAGAATGGTTCTAGGTCATGTCTACATAGTTCTCGAACCCGTAGGGTCCCACGCTTAACGCTTCGATGACAGTTCATTATGAGTTTATAAGTATTGATGCACGAAGGTTGTTCGAGTCCCGGATGTGATCACGGACATGACGAGGAGTCTCAAATGGTCGAGACATAAAGATTGATATATTGGAAGCCTGCATTTGGACATCGGAAGTGTTCCGAGTGAAATCGAATTTATCGAGTACCGGAGGTTACGGAACCCCCGGAAATACATGGGCCATAGTGGGCCTTGGAGGAAAGGAGAAAGGGCCAGCCCTAGGTGGTCGCGCCCCCTTCCCCTAGTCCTATTAGGACTAGGAAAGGTGGCCGCCCCCTCTCTCTTTCCCCTCAGGAATCCTAATCCAACTAGGATTGGAGGGGGAATCCTACTCCCGGAGGGAGTAGGACTCCTTGCGCGCCTCCCCCTTGGGCCGGCCACCTCCCCCTTGGCTCCTTTATATACGGGGGATAGGGGCACCCCATGACACACAAGTTGATCTACGGATCTTTCCTTAGCCGTGTGCGGTGCCCCTTCCACCATATTCCACTTCGGTCATATCGTCAGAGAGCTTAGGCGAAGCCCTGCACCGGAGAAGTCATATCGTCAGCGGAGCTTAGGCGAAGCCCTGCGTCGGTGGAGCATCAACATCGCCACCACGCCGTCGTCTTGACGGAACTCATCCCGACACTTTGCTGGATCGGAGTCCGGGATCGTCATCGAGCTGAACGTGTGCGAACTCGGAGGTGCCGACGTTCGGTGCTTGGATCGGTCGGATCGTGAAGACGTACGACTACATCAACCGCGTTGTTATAACGCTTCCGCTTTCGGTCTATGAGGGTACGTGGACAAACACTCTCCCCTCTCATTGCTATGCCATCACCATGGTCTTGCGTGATCGTAGGAAAAATTTTGAAATTACTACGTTCCCCAACAGTGGCATCCGAGCCTGGTTTTATGCGTTGATGTCATATGCACGAGTAGAACACAAGTGAGTTGTGGGCGATACAAGTCATACTACCTACCAGCATGTCATACTTTGGTTCAGCGGTATTGTGAGATGAAGCGGCCCGGACCGACATTACGCAGACGCTTACGCGAGACTGGTTTCACCGCTGTGAGCACTCGTTGCTTAAAGGTGGTGGCGGGTGTCTGTCTCTCTCACTTTAGTTGAACTGAGTGTGGCTACGCCGGTCCTTGAGAAGGTTAAACGGAGTCTATTTGACGAAGTATCGCTGTGGTTTTGATGCGTAGGTAAGAACGGTTCTTGCTCAGCCCGTAGCAGCCACGTAAAACTTGCAACAACAAAGTAGAGGACGTCTAACTTGTTTTTGCAGGGCATGTTGTGATGTGATATGGTCAAGACGTGATGCTATATTTTATTGTATGAGATGATCATGTTTTGTAACCGAAGTTATCGGCAATCGGCAGGAGCCATATGGTTGTCGCTTATTGTATGAAATGCAACGCCATGTAATTGCTTTACTTTATCACTAAGCGGTAGCGATAGTCGTAGAAGCAATAGTTGGCGAGACGACAACGATGCTACGATGGAGATCAAAGTGTCGCTACCGGTGACGATGGTGATCATGACGATTAGCCGGAGATGGAGATCACAAGCACAAGATGATGATGGCCATATCATATCACTTATATTGATTGCATGTGATGTTTATCCTTTATGCATCTTATCTTGCTTTGATTGACGGTAGCATTATAAGATGATCTCTCACTAAAATTATCAAGTAGTGTTCTCCCGAGTATGCACCGCTGCCAAAGTTCGTCGTGCCGAGACACCACGTGATGATCGGGTGTGATAAGCTCACGTCCATCTACAACGGGTGTAAGCCAGTTTTGCACACGCAGAATACTCAGTTATACTTGACGAGCCTAGCATATGCAGATATGGCCTCGAACACGGAGACCGAAAGGTCGGCGTGAATCATATAGTAGATATGATCAACATAAGATGTTCACCATTGAAAACTACACCATCTCACGTGATGATCGGTTATGGTTTAGTTGATTTGGATCACGTGATCACTTAGATGACTAGAGAGATGTCATCTAAGTGGGAGTTCTTAAGTAATATGATTAATTGAACTTAAATTTATCATGAACTTAGTACCGATAGTATTTTGCTTGTCTATGTTTATGTAGATAGATGGCTCGTCTTTGTTGTTCCGTTGAATTTTAATGCGTTCCTTGAGAAAGCAAAGTTGAAAGATGATGGTAGCAATTACACGGATCTGGGTCCGTAATCTGAGGATTATCCTCATTGCTGCACGAAAAATTACGCCTGGAAGCACCATTTGGGTGACAGAACTGCTGCAGATGCTTGAGCGAAGTTGTGAACGTCGGCAAAGCAGTAGCTGATGACTACTCAATAGTTCGATGTGCCATGCTTTACGGCTTAGAACCGGGTCTTCAACGACGTTTTGAACGTCATGGAGCATATGAGATGTTCCAGAGTTGAAGTTAATATTTCAAGCAAATGCCCGGATTGAGAGATATGAAGTCTCCAATAAGTTCTATAGCTGCAAGATGGAGGAGAATAGTTACGTCGGTGAGCACATACTCAAAATGTCCGGGTATAACAATCACTTAATTCAGTTGGGAGTTAATCTTCCGGATGATAGTGTCATTGATGAATTCTCCAATCACGCCACCAAGCTACAAGAGCTTCGTGATGAACTATAATATGCAAGGGATGACTAAGACAATTCTCGAGCTCTTCGCGATGCTAAAAGCATGGAGGTAGAAATCAAGAAAGAGCATCAAGTGTTGATGGTCAACAAGACCACTAGTTTCAAGAAAAGGGCAAAGGGAAGAAGAAGGAAACTTCAAAAGAACAGCAAGAAAGTTGCTGATCAAGAGAAGAAACCCAAGTCGGACCTAAGCCTGAAACTGAGTGCTTCTCGCAAGCGATCGGTCACCGAAGCGGAACTGCCCCAAGTATTTGGCGGATAAGAAGGATGGCAAGGTGAACAAAGGTATATGTGATATACATGTTATTGATGTGTACCTTACTAGAGCTCGCAGATAGTACTGGTATTTGATACTGGTTCATTGCTAATATTTGCAACTCAAACAGGACTACGGATTGCTTAACACCGCAAAGGACGAGGTGACGATGCGCGTGGGAAACGGTTCCAAAGTCGATGTGATCGCGATCGGCACGCTACCTCTACATCTACCTTCGGATTAGTTTTAGACCTGAATAATTGTTATTTGGTGCCGCGTTGAGCATGAACATTATATCTGGATCTTGTTTGATGCGAGACGGTTATTCATTTAAATCAGAGAATAATGGTTGTTCTATTTATATGAATAATATCTTTTATGGTCATGCACCCTTGAAGAGTGGTCTATTTTAATGAATCTCGATAGTAGTGATACACATATTCATAATGTTGAAACCAAAAGATGCAGAGTTGATAATGATAGTGCAACTTATTTGTGGCAATGCCGTTTAGGTCATATCGGTATAAAGCGCATGAAGAAACTCCATCTTGATGGACTTTTGGAGTCACTTGATTATGAATCGCTTGGCACTTATGAACCGTGCCTCATGGGCAAGATGACTAAAACCCGTTCTCGGTACTATGGAGAGAGCAACAGATTTGTTGGAAATCATACATACAGATGTATGTGGTCCGATGAATGTTGAAGCTCGTGGCGGATATCGTTATTTTCTCACCTTCACAGATGATTTAAGCAGGTATGGGTATATCTACTTAATGAAACATAAGTCTGAAACATTTGAAAAGTTCAAAGAATTTCAGAGTGAAGTTGAAAATCATCATAACAAGAAGATAAAGTTTCTACGATCTGATCGTGGAGGCGAATATTTGAGTTACGAGTTTGGTCTACATTTGAAACAATGCGGAATAGTTTCGCAACTCACGCCACCCGGAACACCACAGCGCAATGGTGTTTCCGAACGTCGTAATCGCACTTTACTAGATATGGTGCGATCTATGATGTCTCTTACAGATTTACCGCTATCATTTTGGGGATATGCTCTTGAGACGGCCGCATTCACGTTAAATAGGACACCGTCAAAATCCGTTGAGACGACGCCTTATGAACTATGGTTTAGCAAGAAACCAAAGTTGTCGTTTCTGAAAGTTTGGGGTTGCGATGCTTATGTGAAGAAACTTCAACCTGATAAGCTTGAACCCAAATCGGAAAATGTGTCTTCATAGGATACCCAAAGGAGACAATTGGGTACACCTTCTATCACAGATCTGAAGGCAAGACATTCGTTGCTAAAAATGGATCCTTTCTAGAGAAGGAGTTTCTCTCGAAAGAAGTGAGTGGGAGGAAAGTGGAACTTGATGAGGTAATAGTACCAGCTCCCTTATTGGAAAGTAGTTCATCACGAAATCAGTTTACGTAACACCTACACCGATTAGTGAGGAAGATAATGATGAAGATCATGAAACTTCAGATCAAGTTGTCACCGAATCAGAGATCAACCAGAACAAAATCCGCACTGAGTGGTACGGTAATCCTATTCGGAAGTCATGCTATTAGATCATGGTGAACCTACGAACTATGAAGAAGCGATGGTGAGCCCAGATTCGCAAAATGGCTGGAAGCCATGAAATCTGAGATGGGATCCATGTATGAGAACAAAGTATGGACTTTGGTAGACTTGCCCGATGATCGGCAAGCTATTGAGAATAAATGGATCTTTAAGAAGAAGACCGACGCTGATGGTAATGTAAGCTGTCTACAAAGCTCGACTTGTTGCAAAAGGTTTTCGACAAGTTCAAGGGGTTGACTACGATGAGACTTTCTCACCGAGAGCGATGCTTAAGTCCGTCCGAATCATGTTAGCAATTGCCGCATTTTATGATTATGAAATTTGGCAAATGGATGTAAAACTGCATTCTTGAATGGATTTCTAGAAGAAGAGTTGTATATGATGCAACAGAAGGTTTTGTTGATCCAAAGGGTGCTAACAAAGTGTGCAAGCTCCAACGATCAATTTGTGGTCAGTGCAAGCCTCTCGGAGTTGGAATAAACGCTTTGATAGTGTGATCAAAGCATATGGTTTTATCTGAGACTTTTGGAGAAGCTTGTATTTACAAGAAAGTGAGTGGGAGCTCTGTAGCATTTCGATATTATATGTGGACGACATATTATTGATTGGAAATGATATAGAATTTCTGGATAGCATAAAAGGATACTTGAATAAAAGTTTTTCAATGAAAGACCTCGGTGAAGCTGCTTACATATTGGGCATCAAGATCTATAGAGATAGATCAAGACGCTTAATAGGACTTTCACAAAGCACATACCTTGATAAAGTTTTGAAGAAGTTCAAAATGGATCGTGCAAAGAAAGGTTTTTACCTGTAGTACAAGGTGTAAGATTGAGTCGACTCAATGCCCGACCACAGCAGAAGATAGAGAAAATGAAAAATGTTCCTATGCTTCAGCCATAGGCTCTATCATGTATGCAATGCTGTGTACCAGACCGACGATGCTTAGGCTGTAAGCTTGGCAGGAAGGTACCAAAGTAATCCAGAGTGGATCTTTGGACAGCGGTCAAGAACATCCTGAAATACCCGAAAAGGACTAAGGATATGTTTCTCGATATGGAGGTGACAAAGAGCTAGTCGTAAATGGTTACGTCGATGCAAGCTTTGACACCGATCCGGACGATTCTAAATCGCAAACCGGATCGTATTTTTATTAAACGGTGGAGCTGTCGGTTGGTGCAGTTCTAAACAAAGCGTCGTGGCGGGATCTACATGTGAAGCGGAGTACATAGCTGCTTGGAAGCAGCAAATGAAGGAGTCTGGATGAAAGAGTTCATTTCGATCTAGGTGTCATACCTAGTGCATCGGGACCAATGAAGATCTTCTCGTGACAATCTTGGTGCAATTGCCTTGGCAAAGGAATCCAGATTTCACAAGAGGACCAAGCATATCAAAAGACGCTTCAATTCCATTGGGACCAAGTCCAAGTGGGAGACATAGAGATTTGCAAAATACATACGGATCTGAATGTTGCAGACCGTTGACTAAGCCTCTTCCACGAGCAAAACATGATCAGCACCAAGACTCCATGGGTGTTAGAATCATTCTTGTGTAATCTAGATTATTGACTCTAGTGCAAGTGGGAGATCAAGGAAATATGCCCTAGAGGCAATAATAAAGTTATTATTTATTTCCTTATATCATGATAAATGTTTATTATTCATGCTAGAATTGTATTAAACCGGAAACATAATACATGTGTGAATACATAGACAAACAGATAGTCACTAGTATGCCTCTACTAGACTAGCTCATTAATCAAGATGGTTATGTTTCCTAACCATAGACATGTGTTGTCATTTGATTAATGGGATCACATCATTAGGAGAATGATGTGATTGACATGACCCATTTCATTAGCTTAGCACTTGATCGTTTAGTATGTTGCTTATGCTATCTTCATGACTTATACAAAGTTCCTGCAACTATGAGATTATGCAACTCCCGTTTACCAGAGGAACACTTTGTGTGCTACCAAACATCACAACGTAACTGGGTGATTATAAAGGTACTCTACAAGTGTCTCCGAAAGTATATGTTGAGTTGGCATGAATCAAGATTAGGATTTGTCACTCCGATTGTCGGAGAGGTATCTCTAGGCCTTCTCGGTAATGCACATCACATAAGCCTTGCAAGCATTACAACTAATGAGTTAGTTGTGAGATGATGTATTACGGAACGAGTAAAGAGACTTACCGGTAACGAGATTGAACTAGGTATTGGATACCGACGATCGAATCTCGGGTAAGTAACATACCGATGACAAAGGAACAACGATGTCGTTATGCGGTTTGACCGATAAAGATCTTCGTAGAATATGTAGGAACCAATACGGGCATCCAGGTTCCGCTATTGGTTATTGACCGAGAATGGTTCTAGGTCATGTCTACATAGTTCTCGAACCCGTAGGGTCCGCACGCTTAACGTTTCGATGATGAGTTCATTATGAGTTTATAAGTATTGATGCACGAAGGTTGTTCGAGTCCGGATGTGATCACGGACATGACGAGGAGTCTCGAAATGGTCGAGACATAAAGATTGATATATTGGAAGCCTGCATTTGGACATCGGAAGTGTTCCGAGTGAAATCGAATTTATCGGAGTGCCGGAGGTTACCGAACCCCGGGAAATACATGGGCCATAGTGGGCCTTGGAGGAAAGGAGAAAGGGCCAGCCCTAGGTGGCGCGCCCCCCTTCCCTAGTCCTATTAGGACTAGGAAAGGTGGGGCCCCCCTCTCTCTTTCCCCTCCGAGAATCCTAATCCAACTAGGATTGAGGGGAATCCTACTCCGGAGGGAGTAGGACTCCTTAGTGCGCCTCCCCTTGGGCCGCCACCTCCCCTTGGCTCCTTTATATACGGGGCAGGGGCACCCATGACACACAAGTTGATCTACGGATCTTTCCTTAGCGTGCAGCGGTGCCCCTTCCACCATATTCCACTTCGGTCATATCGTCAGAGAGCTTAGGCGAAGCCCGCGCCGGAGAAGTCATATCGTCATGAGCTTAGGCGAAGCCCCGCGTCGGTGGAGCATCAACATCGTCACCACGCCGTCGTCTCGACGGAACTCATCCCCGACACTTTGCTGGATCGAGTCCGGGATCGCCATCGAGCTGAGCGTGCGCAGAACTTCGGAGGTGCCGTGACGTTCGGTGCTTGGATCGGTCGGATCGTGAAGACGCACGACTACATCAACCGCGTTGTTATAACGCTTCCGCTTTCGGTCTACGAGGGTACGTGGACAAACACTCTCCCCTCTCGTTGCTATGCCATCACCATGGTCTTGCGTGATCGTAGGAAAAATTTTGAAATTACTACGTTCCCCAACACCATGACTAAGTCCTTACGCTAAGACACCTGTCGTGTCAAGTCCACGACATTTGTTGTTAAGCCTGTTATAGCTAGCATATGCCTCTTTTAAAGTTTTTTTATTGTTCGGTTGTTTGTAGTTAGCATATGTCCAGTTTCAAATGCTATCTTTGGTTGTTCGTAGTATGCCTTGTTTATTCTAGTTATTCACAACGTGATGTTCTATATGTGCAAGTATGAATTGTGCAGTTCAATTTCATCAGTACCAGTTTAAACAATACCACTATGAATGATTACATTTGGTTGCTGCATTTTGTAGTTAACACACATTTCCATTTTTTTAAACAATAACCAGTGTACTTAGACCGGCACAATACCAGTTTGAATGACTATGTTTGCTTGTTGTTAAATGTTAGGCCTATTGCAGTTAACACACCTTTCCACTTGTTCTGCTTTACTAGCATGCTTAAACCCGCACACTGAAACTATCTTTTGGAGATAATTTTGTCTGCCATGGATAATTTTGGTTGATGTTTAGCCTGTTGTGCTTAACATGCTTCTCGATGTACCTACACAGGACAATTTTGGGAACGACTGTTGTTTTACATCGAGGTTAGTTTTATCCCATGGCTTATATATGCTCACTGTTCGGGATATCGGTAGTTGGTACCATATAGGCTGGGGGTTGATAAGGGACTAATCGGTGAATCGGGCTTTTAACTAAATATAACTGCAACCCATTTATCGTTAGGTTAACTAGGGCCATATGTAATATATCTGAGGCTACATAGCAACATGCACTGTACTTAATGTCTAAATATGCAATCCTAGGCTACATAACAATAAAGGAGAGTGTTACATTAATGTTCTGATGATGTCTAGATAGCAGCAGCAGCAGCAGTAGGATACTCAACTTAGCTAGAGGTTATAGTTAGTTTCTAGCTCATGACTAACCCGGAACTAACTCCATCCAAAGAGTTGTTTGGATGGTAGGGTTAGATTGACAATAAACGCACTAGGAGAACTAGCTCCAATTAGCACCTTTTGGGTTGGATAGTTTTTTTGGATGGGTTATAGATGCAACTATCTCAAACTAGCCCTCATGTTTAGATATACTTTAGGGCTATTTGAGCCCGAACTAGCTCAAACTAACTGTAATCCATGGATACAACAGCAGTTAATCAGCCGATAATTTGTAAGAATGCACTAAACTCCTTTCGGCCCATAATATAAGATGTTAATTCATCTAATATGTGAGTATATTGGATGTTATAAGATATTATAAAAGGGTGTTGTACTACACCATTGTGCAATTGTTGTTTAGATTCTAATATTAACTTGGTGCTTTTAGGCACATATGTCATTCGTAAAGATCTGCGCTTCGACCCTTTCTGCGTATGGGGCAATGAGATATCGATGAACCAGCATCAAGTTGAACGAAATATGCCCTAGAGGCAATAAGAAAGTTGTTATTTATATTTCCTTATATCATGATAAATGTTTATTATTAATGCTAGAATTGTATTAACCGGAAACCTAGTACATGTGTGAATACATAGACAAACAGACCCTAGTATGCCTCTACTTGACTAGCTCGTTAATCAAACATGGTTGAGTTCCTAGCCATAGAAATGTGTTGTCATTTGATGAATGGGATCACATCATTAGAGAATGATGTGATGGACAAGACCCATCCGTTAGCTTAGCATAATGATCGTTCAGTTTTATTGCTATTGCTTTCTTCCTGACTTATGCATGTTCCTCTGACTATGAGATTATGCAACTCCCGAATACCGGAGGAACACCTTGTGTGCTATAAAACGTCACAACGTAACTGGGTGATTATAAAGATGCTCTACAAGTGTCTCCGATGGTGTTTGTTGAGTTGGCATAGATCGAGATTAGGATTTGTCACTCCGAGTATCGGAGAGGTATCTCTGGGCCCTCTCTGTAATGCACATCACTATAAGCCTTGCAAGCAATGTGACTAATGAGTTAGTTACGGGATGATGCATTATGGAACGAGTAAAGAGACTTGCCAGTAACGAGATTGAACTAGGTATGAGGATACCGAAGATCGAATCTCAGGCAAGTAACATACCAATGACAAAGGGAACAACATATGTTGTTATGCGGTTTGACCGATAAAGATCTTCGTAGAATATGTAGGATCCAATATGAGCATCCAGTTTCCGCTATCGGTTTTTGACCAGAGATGTGTCTCGGTTATGTCTGCATAGTTCTCGAACCCGTAGGTTCCGCACGCTTAACGTTTGATGATGATTTTTATTACGAGTTATGTGATTTGATGACCGAAGTTTGTTCGGAGTCTCGGATGAGATCACGGACATGACGAGGAGTCTCGAAATGGTCGAGAGGTAAAGATTCATATATAGGACGATGGTATTTGGACACCGGAAGTGTTCCGGGTGATACCGGGTCACCGGAAGTGGTTCTGGGCTACCCCCGGCAAAGATATGGGCTTAATGGGCCAAGTAAGGGAATACACCAGCCCACAAGGGGATGGTGCACCCCCTATAGGGCCAGCCACGTGGGGAGAAAGGGAAAGGAGAGGAGGAAAAGGAAAGTATGAAGTAGGATTCCTACTTCCTTCCCCTCCCCCCTCATTCCTTTTCCCCTTGTCCAAATATGGTAAGGGGGGGGGGGGCGAATTGGACTAGGGGCCCAAGTAGGATTCCTCCTACTTGGGCACGCCCTAGGCTGCCTCCCTCCCTCTCCCTCCTTTATATACTAGATGGAAAGTGCGGCTTGCCGCACCTCGCACCCCTACCGGGTGCGGTCATATCCAACCCGGCAACCATCCAACACATTAGGTCATGCTTCAAATTTGATAGATTGACATGATGAAAGGAAAACATGCGCAGGTTTGGAACATCATACCAAAAGCAATGAAGAATTGCAGCACACAATAACTTCAAAGCAATGAACATCATACCAAAATGAGGAAAATAATTCTATGAGACCAGGTCGCACGGATTAGCAGGTGAGACCCATCCTGATGGATGACACGTGGTATTCACAAGTCACAAGGCATCTACCCACCCTCACCTGAAATCAGGGGGAGAGATTAGATGCTTTGTGATTTGTGAATGCCACATGTCATCCATCAGGGCGTGTCTCACCTGGTTTATGCGAGACCTGGTCTCATATAATTTTTTTCCCAAAAATGAGAACACAATTTAGTGCTCACCCTTAATCTCTTCTATCCATGCATCATACAAATAGCCATGCATTGCATGAGAGAGAGAGAGAGAGAGAGAGAGAGAGAGATAACAAAAGCAACACATAGTTCCTTTCCAGGACAACGAAAACAGTACAAAGGTCAAAGATATCAAAAGCAAGGTGTAGTGCTAATACTGTTCCTCTGTCAAGAAATATAAGATCGTTTAGATCACTACCTAGTACTATGTTATAATATTAGACCATATATATAGATAGTTGGGCCCCGTCCGATAGCCTTGTTGGCTTACTCCTCGCATGTTGTATTGTGAGGACCTGCCGATGGATATACTTTGTTAGGTTGGGCATTCATAAACAAATTCTGGACACACAAAGACAAATCACGAACCAAGCGGCTTAATTCGATACAAATTAAAAGACTCTCATAATGTACTCATATGAATACATTTTTAGATGACAAACAACAAACCATGGCAATAAAATAGTAAGCAACAACCATATGGCAGGGAATAGCAACAATCATTCCCTTGTACCAAGTCATGGAAGCATAAACTGAGAAATGTCTATGCTACCATATTGATCAATCAAGATCGTCTCTCCGGCCGAATTGGCAAAGAAGAACATAGTTTCTTGCTGGTAAGTGAACCTATTCTGGCTAGCCATGTCTAGGTCTGTTGTTATTCTGTCAAAGCTAATTGGAAGTTGCATTTTTCAATTTTAGTTCTAATATATCCATCTGATTTTCGTCATAAGAATTTCCCTTTCAATTCCTGTGTTTCTAATTTATATTTGGCATTGTGCTTACTAACATGACATACTCGGTCACGAATCTTGTTTATAAGCACCGGTCGGCCTAAAAAGAGAAGCATCAAAACCAAACATAAGAAAAGTAAATGCATGTAAATTGCAAGAGGCCATGATACAGCTACTTTAATAGTGTTGTAATCTATGCATATTACAGACCCAAGCCAATATTTCTAAATGCATAAACAAAAAAATACAGAGTTGTGACAGAAGAAATGGTAGGTAAGTAACTTGATGATGCCAAAATAACATTGATAAATATGTGACTCGCTATCAATCTCACATGGCTCACTAAGAATCAATCAAACCGAGGACCAACATGGGAGGTAAAGTCATACCTGTCTTCCACTCTAACGGGGCAAATAAATTGGCTCATGTTTACCAGTCGAACATGCCTCAGGTGCCAGCACCTGCTCCTTGTTGTCATTGATCTTCACAAAGGTTAGTAAATAATCTATGTATAGAAAGGTAAGCAGGTGTATGCGTAAGTTAGTATCCACTTTCAGGACATACAATTTTTTTGATCGCACAGAGATACTAATTAATCAACCTAGTGTTCCTATAGCTGAAAGATAATTATTCATCCACTCCCCGCCAAAAAAGAAGATAACTATGCATCCATTGAACAGTTAGTGGAGAAAAGCAAGTAAAGATCTTGTGCACACTAATCTATAACTTTAGTTGACCATTATATGCCACTTATACCACTATGGATATGAACAGACCCCCACAATATATAAAAGAACGCACATCATAAGTTGGACGAATAGTAGTACTGTCAATGTTTCTGTAAGAACATTATACAAAGAAAACAGAGTGTATAATGGTAATTTGAAATATGTAACTAAAATCGGAACTCAAAGTCGAAAACATATGCCTGACTATTTCTCGTGAACATATAATTTATATTACGGTGGTATCACACTAATGACTGATTTGTACCCACCAATTATAACACCATAATGCAATTCTGCATATGGTTCTTGTCCTGTGAGGAGTTCCCACAGAACAATCCCAAAGGAGAAGACATCAACTTCAGTTAACATGTCAACATTACTGTGCAAGTTATACGTAAACCTGGATATGGCTATCTAAATTTAGACATGGAAGCAGCATGAAGGGATTAGCAGACCTTTGTAGTGACCAGGCTGATACTTCCATTCAGAAGTTCCGGGGCCATCCGTGGAAGCGTTCCCCTTACACCACCAGAGATGAGGGTCTGACACTTCACTTTTGAAATCCCAAGATCACGAACCTGCATCATCCAAGAACAATCAATTCAAATATACAGAAAGAGAAGTGGTGTGTAAGAAATGACAACATATCCAAAATAAGTGAAAGGTACATAATTTTAAAGTAAGGGGTTACACAGAAATGGTCGCCATCATTGGCCATCAACAATATATCAAGATCATGCATCCTCCAAACATTAACTTGGATCATATTGCATAAAAGGCATGAGCAGAGACCATAAGAAACTAAAAAGAACGGAGACAAACTGGTACCACGCAACTAATAAAAGGTTCAGTTTTGTATAGAGATGGTTCGCTTGCAGGCAATCAATTGAACTCACATGTCCAAACAACACATCCTGATGTATGGTTGTTCAGGGCGGCCTGAGTTGCCCGGACTACTCATCCAATATTTGCAAAGCTAGGAATATTTGTGTAGTTTAGTTAGTACCTTCTTTTTCAGACACAATGCTTGTGGCAGCAACAGTAAGCATCGAGGTCATCGCATGGCTCCTCCCTGTCGTAGCTACTTCACCCCCTGTCCCAGAACTCGCTATACTGGATATCGATTGCTCCAGGAGTAATCCCATCACAAGTCAAGTCAGAAATCATCACATATATGTATCACTTTCATGCACATGAAAACTTTAAAAATATATAGAAAAGCGTATATGAAGTGTAGGACCCTGAGCAAGGTATACAAAAATATAAAAATCTATTCGGTGGCACCCAAGAGGGCCCAAGAAGTAACTAAGGGACCAAGTGAACATACATATCTGAACATAATGGAACACTGGAGATGCTATATAAATGAAGATATACATTAACTTGCTTAGCAAGACCGATGGAAAAAAGCTAGGGAGCACAACTTTGTATCATCTACTTTTATTATTGATTCCTAATTACACAGTATAACCAAATAAAAGAAAAAAGGCGTGAAATTTTGGCTCAAAGTATGATAAAACTCATGATTGATCTACTCGGTCAGATTGTCATCGTCATCGTAGTAGTAGCCGCACCATGAGCTCAGCTTTGTGCTGCACAAGTTGCATCAAAGGCAAATCAACAATCCATTCATTTATTGAGCAGAACACTAAACTGAAGTGCGAGATATGATGTGAGGTCACAGGCAAATGAAAGCAACGGGAGGGAGACAATTACCAGCCAGCTTCACGCAAGGTGCATTACATGAATGGCCTCTCGAAGTTGTAGTTGCTCTTGGCTTTAACCTGCTGTTCTTGAGAGAAACCTTGTTACTGCAGAGAACAATGGAGATGTTCTCACACACCTGCAAGAGTTAATATCCGTAAATCAGAACTCCAAACCACAATTTCACATACATTTAGTAGAGAGCAGATGATTGGTTCGAAGCAAACATGCACAAGAGTTAATATCGACAATAACTATAATGAGTAGCTCACATATAGTTCTTGATCCCTTTGTCTTGAGATATATAGGCTACATAAATTTCAAGCTTAGAAAACCAGCATAACGACTGCGGACCGAGAGCAGAAGACATGTACATAAACATGGATAACTGGGAGCAAATTGATGATTGAGAGGAAGAGTACATAAATAGAGGGCACACTTTATCACTAAGTAATAAGAAGCATAAGCAACAATTAACATAAATAACTCACTGCTAAAATCATGGTGTAGATGATCTTGAGTGGTTGAAGTGCTCATGGCGGACCTAAAAACCAAAATAGATAATAGAAAGACTATAGGTAGCTAAATCAAGTATAGCTGATGTTGAGTTGTTGAGGTGCTCACAGCCCAACTAAAAAGGATGTTGTGAGCTGGGGCTTGGACCATCAATGTGGTTATGGTGATGTTGTCCACAACACTGCCATGAAGCACCTGATCGACAAAATAAAAAGAACCAGTTATTTGGATAAGGATAGAGACACGAGCTGAAGAAGAAAAATAGAACTTCATAAATATATGGTCATAATTTCAGAACCAACATCATATCCTAGAAGTAGAAAAGGACGGAGAGGTCGCCATATGTACAGAAATTTGGCAAGATAAAGGTTTGAGGCCTAATCAAGCATCACACAATCCTTGATATTTCTAAAAATATGCATCTTACATTAATTAATACTACAATAAAGCAAAAGGTCACATAAGGCACAATTTGACATATGGAAACCATGTAAGAATCACTACTTCATAGCAGAAAGTGATGGCATCACAGATCCAAAGAGAGTACATTTTCTTAGCACAAACGAGTCAATTGGTGAGATAGGAAGAAACCAGAGGAGCACTGCATCCACAAGGCTGTGCTAGCAACCTAGTCATCGCAAACCCAGCCGGTCTTGTTGACACGGACTTAGACTGCTTAGACTGCTGCTTAGACTGAATTTTGAACTGCTTCTTAGACTGAATGACTAAAACTATGGTCCCAGCAGTGTGTGCTACTCCAGACAATGCATCAAGCAGTGTGCTGTGACAACACATTATGACACATTTCCAGCAGCAAGAAATCAGCAGTAGCAGAACTTATGACGTCAAAATTACCTGCCTGCACTTATGAGCGCCTCTCCATATTTGGTTCAGCCGATAGGCTAATAGTCACAAAATAATTGCAAGGTACTGAATAACTTTCTTTTGCTTCTTATGAACTGAAAGTGAAAGTTTCGTATGGAAACTACATGATGACTTGCAAGAGAACGAAACTACTGAAACCCATGTACCTATGAAAAAGTGCAGTGATGCACTCATCCTCCTTTCGTATGAAATTGAGTCAGCGCTGCCAACAAGGAGAAACAGGGCAGTACTGTAGTGATGCACTCATCCATCCTCCTTTGATCTTCCCGGTGACCTCCTCTTTTGTCTCTTCCGAGCTGCTGCATGCACACGCAAAGACATGTATGTTAAGACATAGAAAACATGGATCAGAGAGAAAGAGAAGGGAGGAGCCTGAGTGTTGAGAAGCAAAATGGAGCTTGCATTCCATCCTCAAATTCACCCATGTCTTCCAAGAGGAAGCAAACCTGGAATGCAAGTGAGACCTGGTGAGTGTCGAGGAGCGGCAGAAGCCTTGGTTAGGACCAGTGCGGCAAGGGCATTACGGCCGCAAGATAAGCAGGGGTTCAGTTGCAATCTCTGCTCGTACGAAAAGAAGAGGGGGAGAGGGATTAGAAGAGACTCAATCCCTAGGGGGATTGGGTGGCTCCCGAGCGGAAGCTGCAGGTCACCGCAGGCAACGGGAGACGAGCAGAGGGAGATGGATGGATCCGCCGCCGTTGGGGCCCGGGCAGTAGAGCTGGATGGAGGGGAGAGCAATAAAGGAGGAGGGGAGTTACCTGAGGGAAGGCCTTCATCGTCGTCGGACTTGCCGCCGGAGGCACCGCTCCTGTCCGCTCGTGCGCCGTCACCCGGTCGAAACGCCCAGCCCAACACGAGCCGCATCGAGCTAATAATCTCCTCGCGCTCGTCGTGGGCGCCTGGCGGTCCTCCCTTTGATGGCGCGATGAGCGCACTCAACCGAAAGCGAGAAGCAGCGGCGCCTCGCCTCCGATGATGGCGTCTGCGCGAGCTCGTCCGACGCCGGTGGCGCCCTCCCTCTCTTGTCGCTTCCTTCACAGCACCGTCGAGTAGGTGGAGCAGCGGCCGACGGGGAGGATGGTCGGCGGCGGCGGCGGCGGCGGGCGGCGGCTGCGGGCGGGGAGGATGGCTGGTGGGCGAAGAAGTGTGGCGGCGGCAGCTGGCGACGGCCACGGGAGGAGAGGGGACTGAGAAGTGGGGAAAGGAGAGGCGGCTAGGGTTTGAGCGCGAGGGTGGACGGAGCACACTTATACGCCACCCGGCGAAATGACGGAAGTGCCCTTGGCGGGCCACCAAATTTACAGGCGGTGGCATGCCCAGCCTCGATCCGACGGCCCGTATCATTTCATCTGATATCCAACGGTCCAGATCGCTCCATCTGAACATCCGATGGCCGGGATCGTTTTGGATAGCCAATCCAACGGCTGAAAATTCAAACGCACGGGGAAGCTCCATTTTGGTCCAGACTCTAACAATAGGATGTGGGGAGGGCACCCCTAGAACACACATCAATTGTTCCTAGCCGTGTGCGGTGCCCCCCTCCACAGTTACACACCTCGGTCATATCATTGTAGTGCTTAGGCGAAGCCCTGCGCTGGTAACTTCATCATCATCGTTGCCACATCGTCCTGCTGACGGAACTCTCCCTCGTCCTCAACTGGATCAAGAGCTCGAGGGACGTCATCGAGCTAAATGTGTGCTGAACACGGAGGTGCCGTACGTTTGGTGCTTGGATCGGTTGGATCGTGAAGACGTTTGACTACATTAACCGCATTACTAAACGCTTCTGCTTTTGGTCTACGAGGGTACGTGGACACACTCTCCCCGCCCGTTGCTATGCTTCTCCTAGATAGATCTTGCGTGACTATAGGAAATTTTTGAAATACTATGTTCCCCAACACAAGTGAGGAAGCTAATAAAGATTGTTAGTAAAAATGGATCCAAAGATGGCAGTTAAACTATTTGTTTACACTTTATCCAAGACAACAGCGAACTCCAGGATGGTAAGTAAGAACTCTGCAGCCTTCCTTTTACTGCATGTAATGTGTTGTGTTAGATGACAACGTCTGAATCTTTTTCCCTTGTAGTGGTTGCCGAAGCAGTTTACTCAAGATTACCTCTCAAACTGCATGATTGGTGGGCATGCAAAGGTTACAATATTTCTACCAGAACACGATGATTATCTACATGTTTTCGTGAAGACCGTGAAGGATGGGCGGTCGGCCATCACAAGGGGTTGGACTAGAATCGTGCGTGCCTTCTGCATGGAGGAGGGCACAATATGGGCATTCCGCTTCACCTTGTTCAACAAGCAGAATGTATTTCGCCTCTTTCTTTACTGTCTTTAATATACAAGTATACAACTGTGGTTCATCATTCTTTATTTGGTTCTTATGTAATTCTTGAACATATGTACCTATGAATCGAATAATGCATTGGTTGTTTGAACCTGATGGATATGAATAAAGTTTTAGCATACATTCAAATTCAAATTCAAATCCGGTACAATTTGAAATAGCAGTAATTAAATTACGGTGAAATTACGCTCTCCGGGTCGTTACGGCACACACGGTTGGTAAAACACAAACGTTTGTGATATACACCATAATCCGAGACGGTTCACAGAGAGGAAACGTGTGCAAGCATGCACACAATTGCCATTTGCAAAGCGTGTGCGATGTCAGACAATATCACAAACGGTGTGGGCAAACTAAACGTTTGTGTTAGTTGCCTTATCGTACACGATTCGCAACCATGAACTATTTCTGATAAAGTATGCATCATAAACATTGCACCACAGAATAGAGCATGTGATAGTTGTCGTGTACGACGATGTTACGATGGTCCGACGTTTCGTAATCCTGTCCGACATTCGTACGACGATTAGCTAATCTTATTAATTATTATCACATACGGTTTGGGAAAAGCGAATGTGTGTGATCGTATGCTTATCATACACGTTCTATAATAGTGAACCGTTTGTGATGGGCCGCGCATCATAAACGTAGCACCACAGAATACCGGCTGTGATGGCAATGCGAGCACAAACGAGTAGGAGTATTGTATATGCATCTTGGCTCCCTATCCCCGACGGTTTCTGGGTCATGTGGGAAGGACCCCCTATCGCCGTCACTCACTAGGCGACGGTTCCAAATGCCGTCGCAGAAAGGGGTTAAAAACCGTTTGTATAGCACCGACGCGTACCAGTGCATAGACTTGGCTCATGATGTCACTGTTGGTAAACGTTGCATGGAAAACAAAAAAATTCTAATCACACGCAATGATCTATCCATGGAGATGCATAGCAACGAGGGGTGATACGTCTCCAACGTATCTATAACTTGTTATTGTTCCATGCTATTATATTACTGTTTTGGATGTTTTATATGCATTAATATGCTATTTTATATTATTTTGGGACAAACCTATTAACCTAGAGCCCAGTACCAGTTCCTGTTTTTTCCCTGTTTTAGAGTTTCGCAGAAAAGGAATACCAAACGGAGTCCAAATGGAATAAAACCTTCGCGATGAATTTTCTTGGACCAGAAGACACCCAGGAGACTTGGAGATGAAGTTGGAGGAGCCACGAGGCGGACACAAGGTTGGTGGGCGCGCCCAGGGGGTAGGGCACGCCCCCTGTCTTGTGGGCCCCTGATGCACCTCCTAACCTAATTCTTTCGCCTATATATTCCCAATATCCCCAAACCACTAGAGGCATCCACGAGAACACTTTTCCACCGCCACAACCTTCTGTACCCGTGAGATCCAATATAGGGCCCTTTTCCGGCACCCTGCCGGAGGGGGATTCGATCACGGAGGGCTTCTACATCAACTCTATTGCCCTTTCGATGAAGCGTGAGTAGTTTAACTCAGACCTATGGGTCCATAGCTAGTAGCTTGATGGCTTCTTCTCTCTCTTTGATTCTCAATACCTTGTTCTCCTCGATGTTCTTGGAGATCTATTAGATGTAATACTTTTTTGCGGTGTGTTTGCCGAGATCCGATGAATTGTGGATTTATGATCAGCTTATCTATGAATATTATTTGAATCTTCTCTAAATTCTTTTATGCATGATTTGATATCTTTGTAATTCTCTTCGAAATATCGATTTGGTTTGGCCAACTAGATTGGTTTTTCTTGCAATGGGAGAAGTGCTTAGCTTTGGGTTCAATCTTGCGGTGCCCTTTCCTAGTAACAGCATGGGCATCAAGGCACGTATTGTATTATTGCCATCAAGGATAAAAAGATGGGGTTTTCATCATATTGCTTGAGTTAATTCCTCTACGTCATATCATCTTACTTAATGCGTTACTCCGTTCTTTATGAACTTAATACTCTAGATGCATGATGGATAGCGGTCGATGTGTGGAGTAATAGTAGTAGATGCAGAATTTTTTCGGTCTACATGACACGGACGTGATGCCTATATTCATGATCATTTCCTTAGATATCGTCAAAACTTTGTGCTTTTCTATCAATTGGTCGGAAGTAATTTGTTCACCCTCCGTATTATTTGCTATCTTGGGAGAAGCCTCTCGTGAAACCTATGGCC
Source organism: Aegilops longissima (assembly GCA_021605205.1). NCBI lineage: Eukaryota > Viridiplantae > Streptophyta > Magnoliopsida > Poales > Poaceae > Aegilops > Aegilops longissima. The sequence continues at coordinate 529,439,973 of CM038677.1, read as the reverse complement.
CCCAGGTCTATTTTCCATCATATAAGTTACTATTTTCCATCAGATAAGTTTCCAATCTACTATTTTGCAATCTTTTACTTTCCGATCTATAAACCAAAAATACTAGAAATATTTACCTTATCGTTTATCTATCTCTATCATATCTCACTTTTGCAAGTAACCGTGAAGGGATTGACAACCCCTTTATCGCGTTGGGTGCAAGTTGTTTGATTGTTTGTGCAGGTATTCGGTGATTTGTGCGTTGTCTACTACTAGATTGATACCTTGGTTCTCAAATTGAGGGAAATGCTTATCTCTACTTTGCTGCATCACCCTTTCCTCTTCAAGGGAAAAACCAACGCAAGCTCAAGAAGTAGCAGAAAGAATTTCTGGCGCTGTTGCGGGGAGATCTACGCCAAGTCAAGACAAACCAAGTACCCATCATGAACTATCATCTCTTGCATTACATTATTCACCATTCGCCTCTCGTTTTCCTCTCCCTCACTTCTAAAAGGATTTTCGAAAATATTTGCCTTTTTCTTCGCCCCTCTTCCGTTCGTCTTCTTCTTTGGCTTTTTGTGTGCTCGTGTGTTGGATTGCTTACTTTGTCATGATGGTTCACGAGAATACCAAATTGTGTGACTTTTCCAACACTAATAATAATGATTTTATTAGTACTCCAATTGCTCCCGCCACTAGTGCGGAATCTTGTGAAATTAATGCCGCTTTGCTGAATCTTGTTATGAAAGATCAATTTTCTGGCCTTCCTAGTGAAGATGTCGCTTCCCATCTAAACAATTTCGCTGATTTGTGTGATCTGCAAAAGAAAAAAGATGTAGATAATGATATTGTTAAATTGAAGCTATTTTTGTTCTCGCTTCGATATCGTGCTAAAACTTGGTTTTTAACTTTGCCTAAAAATAGTATTGATTCATGGAATAAGTGTAAAGATGTTTTTATTTCCAAGTATTTTCCACCCGCTAAAATCATCTCCCTTAGGAACAATATTATGAATTTTAATAAACTTGATCATGAACATGTTGCACAATCTTGGGAGAGGATGAAATTGATGATACAAAATTGCCCTACTCATGGTTCGAATTTGTGGATGATTATACAAAAATATTATGCCGGATTGAATTTTGCTTATAGAATTTTTTTAGATTCGGCCGCGGGAGGTACTTTTATGGAAATTACTTTAGGAGAAGCTACTAAACTCCTATACAATATTATGGTTAATTATTCTCAATGGCATACTGAAAGATCTTCCACTAGTAAAAAAGTGCATGCGGTTGACGAGATTAATGTTTTGAGTGGAAAGATGGATGAGCTTATGAAATTATTTGGTAGCAAGAGTGCTTCTATTGATCGTAATGATATGCCTTTGTCTACATTGATTGAAAATAATAATGAATCTATGGATGTGAATTTTGTTGGTAGAAGCAATTTTGGTAATAACGCGTATAGAGGTAATTTTAATCCTAGGCCGTTTCCTAGTAATTCCTCTAATAATTATGGTACTTCCTACAATAATTCTAATGGAAATTATAATAAGATGCCCTCTGATTTTGAGAATAGTGTTAAAGAATTTATGAGTTCGCAAAAGAATTTTACTGCTTTGATTGAAGAAAAATTGCTTAAGATTGATGATTTGGCTAGGAACATGGATAGAATTTCTCTTGATGTTGATTCTTTGAAACTTAGATATATTCCACCCAAGCATGATATTAATGAGTCTCTCAAAGCTATGAGAATTTCCATTGATGAGTGCAAAGAAAGAACCGCTAAGATGCGTGCTAAACGAGATACGTTTGTAAAAATGTGTTCTTCTAGTTTCCGTGAAACTAATGATGAAGATCTTAAAGTGATTGATGTGACTCCTATTGAATATTTGTTTTCCAATGTAAATCTTGATAAATATGGGACTGGAGATGAGTCAACTTTAGTTAAAAGGCGTCCCAATGATTCAGAGTTTTTAGATCTTGATGCAAAAATTGATAAAAGTGGGATTGGAGAGGTCAAAACTTTAAGTAGAAATGAACCCACTCTTTTGGATTTCAAGGAATTTAATTATGATAATTTTTATTTAATAGATTGTATTTACTTGTTGCAATCCATGTTGAATTCTCCTCATGCTTATAATCAAAGCAAAGCTTTTACTAAACATATCGTTGATGCTATGATGCAATCTTTTGAAGAAAAGCTTGAATTGGAAGTTTCTATCCCTAGTAAACTTTATGATGGGTGGGAACCTACTATTAATATTAAGATTAAAGATTATGAGTGCCATGCTTTGTGTGATTTGGGTGCTAGCGTTTCCACGATTCCAAAAACTTTATGTGATGTGTTATGTTTCCGTGAATTTGATGATTGTTCTTTAAATTTGAATCTTGAGGATTCCACAATTAAGAAACCTATGGGAAGGATTAATGATGTTCTTATTGTTGCAAATAGGAAATGTGTGTCCATATATTTCATTGTTCTTGATATAGATTGCAATCCTACATGTCCTATTATTCTTGGTAGGCCTTTCCTTAGAAAGATTGGTGCAATTATTGACATGAAAGAAGGAAACATTAGATTTCAATTTGAGTTAAGGTAGGGCATGGAACACTTTCCAAGAAAGAAAATTAATTGCCAAATGAATCCATTATGATAGCTACTTATGGATTGCATACCAAAGATGATAATACCTAGATCTATACGTGTTTTATGCCTAGCTAGGGGCGTTCAACAATAACGCTTGTTGGGAGGCAACCCAACTTTATTTTGTTTTTCCTTTTTAGGTTCTATTTTGCAATAAATAATTCATCTACCCTCTCGCTAGATGTGGTTTTGTGTTAGTTAGTGTTTGTGCCAAGTAAGACCTTTGGGCTAGCTTACGGTGATAGTTGATATGATCTTGCTGAAAAACAGAAACTTCTGCCCCAGTCCCAGAATTTCTAAAAATCACGGAAGCGTGATAAAATTCTGAATTTTTTACACAAGATTGATATACAAATTGCCTCTGTTTTACTAGTTTTTCAGAATTTTTGGAGTTACAGAAGTATTCGAGAGTTACAGATTGCTACAGACTGTTCTGTTTTTGACAGATTCTGTTTTCTATGTGTTGTGTGCTTAATTTCATGATTCTATGGGTAGTATCAGGGGAAATGAACCATGGACAAGTTGGAATACGGTAGATATTACAGCAATATAAATAAAGAATGAGTTCACAACAGTACCAAAAGTGGTGATTTATTTTCTTATACTAACGGAGCTTATGAGATTTTGTGTTGAGTTTTGTGTTATCAAGTTTTCAAGGTTTGGGTAAGGATTTGATGGACTATGGAATAAGGAGTGGCAAGAGCCTAAGCTTGGGTATGCCCAAGGCACCCCAAGGTAATATTCAAGGACAACCAAGAGCCTAAGCTTGGGGATGCCCCAGAAGGCATCCCTCTTTAAATCTTAAATCTATCGGTAACTTTACTTGATGCTATATTTTTATTCACCACATGATATGTGTTTTGCTTGGAGCGTCTTGTATGATTTGAGTCTTTTCTTTTTAGTTTGCCACAATCATACTTGCTGTATACACCTTTTCAGAGGTACACGCATGAATCATGATTTATTAGAATACTCCATGTGCTTCACTTATATCTTTTGAGCTAGGCAATTTTGCTCTAGTGATTCACTTATATCTTTTTAGAGCATACGGTGGTTTTATTTTATAGAAATTATTGAACTCTCATGCTTCACTTATATTATTTTGAGAGTCTTTAAACAACATGATAATTTTCTTTGGTTATAAATTTAGTCCTAATATGATTGGCATCCAAGAGGATATAATAAAAACTTCCATATAAAGTGCACTGAATACTATGAGAAGTTTGATTCCTTATGATTGTTTTGATATATAAAGATGGTGATATTAGAGTCATGCTAGTCAGTAATTGTAAATTTGAGAAATACTTGTGTTAAAATTTGTGATATAGGAGATTTATCAAAGACTTTTCTAAAATTTTGAGGCCTCTTACAACTCTTTTGCAAAAGGATATTCCTTTTGTTTTTTATGATGATTTTTTAGAAGTCTTCGAAACACTCAAGAAAGCCTTAATTTCTGCACCTATTGTTTAACCACCTGATTGGAACTTGCCTTTTGAAATTATGTGTGATGCTAGTGATTATGTTGTTGGTGCTGTTCTAGGACAAAGAGTTGATAAGAAACTGAATGTTGTTCACTACGCAAGTAAAACTCTAGACAGTGCACAAAGTAGTTATGCTACTACTAAAAAAGAATTTCTAGCAGTGGTCTTTGCTTGTGATAAATTTAGATCCTATATTGTAGATTCAAAAGTACTTGGTCACACTCATCATGTTGCAATAAAGTATCTTATGGAAAAGAAAGATGCGAAACCTAGGCTTATTCGATGGGTTTTCTTGCTACAAGAATTTGATTTGCGTATCACTAATAGAAAAGGAGCGGAGAACCCCGTAGCTGATAACTTGTCTAGGTTTGAAAATATTCTTGATGACCCACAACCTATTATTGATAGCTTTCCTAATGAGCAGTTAGCTGCAATAAATGTTTCTCATAACACTCCTTGGTATGCTGACTATGCTAATTACATTGTTGCTAAATATTTACCACCTACTTTTACATACCAACAAAAGAAAAAAATCGTCTATGATTTAAGACATTACTTTCGGGACGACCCACATCTTTATAAATGAGTAGATGGTATTATTAGACGTTGTGTACCTGAGCATGAACAGGGACAAACCCTACAGAAATGTCACTCTGAAGCTTATGGAGGACATCATGCGGGAGACAGAACTGCTCACAAGGAATTGCAATCTCGGTTTTATTGGCCTACTCTCTTCAAGGATGCTCGTAAATTCGTCTTATCTTGTGATGAATGTCAAAGAATAGGTAATATCGGTAAGCGTCAAGAAATGCCTATGAATTATTCACTTGTTGTTGAACCATTTGATGTTTGGGGATTTGATTAAATGGGACATTTTCCTTCCTCTAATGGGTATACTCATATTTTGGTTGTTGTTGATTATGTTACTAAGTGGGTAGAAGCTATTCCAACTAGTAGTGTTGATCACAACACCTCTATTAAAATGCTTAAAGAAGTTAATTTTTCCAAGGTTTGGAGTCCCTAGATATTTAATGACTGATGGTGGTTCACACTTTATTCATGGTGCTTTCCGTCAAATGCTTTCCACGTATGATGTTAACCATATAATTGCATCACCCTATCATCCTAAGTCTAGTGCTCAAGTTGAACTTAGCAATAGAGAAATAAAATTCATTTTACAAAAGATTGTCAATAGGTCCCGGAAGAATTGGTCTAAGAAATCAAATGATGCACTTTGGGCGTATAGAACAACATATAAAAATCCTATGGCTATGTTGTAACACCCCCAGTGTCATGCTACAGTAATCCCCTGTTAATGGTGCCATGTCATCATGTTACTGTTGCTAATCTTCACTTGATCCAAATCACAATTCAAATTCATTTCCAATCTAAAGTCAAAAATTCATATTTGTCAGACATGAAATCTAAAATTTTCATCTTGTGCCAAATAATCGCATAACTAATATTGGTAGTGAACCAACATTTTTGCAAAGTGTTTAAGTGCACTAAACTAGCTAAAACAGTGCTTATAACATTTGTTTAAATGCTTTTCAATTTGTAAAAATGGTAACCTGTTTTATTTAAGTGCTAAACTAATTGTGGCAGTAGCCTAAAACACGATGATATTTTAGGTGTAAGTTTTATAATTTATAGAACTGTTTGGTTTTAAAAAGTTTTGGAAAACACAAGTTTCAAAAAAAGAAAGAAAATGCAAAACTAGTTAAAAAGGAAAAACATGCCCCTGCCCCTCTAGAACTAACCCCTTGGGCTTTGGCCCGCCCGAGCTAGCCCAGCCGGCCCACTCCCCCTCCCCTGTCGCCTTCCCCCTTCTCCTGTTCGACCGACCCGCGCCTGTGGTTGCCACCGAACCCGCTCGTCACCTCGCGCCTCGCTGACGAGGGGATAATGATCCCTTCCCACCGCGTTGCCTCGATCCTCTCTCCCCACTCCCACTTGCGCCTCTCCTCCCCTGGATCCACCTCTCCCTCTCCTTCGTTTTGGAGAGGAGGCCGAAGCGCTCGCCGCCGTCCCCCGCTCGATCCCGCGGCAACCGTCACCACTCCGCCGCCTCACCGTGCCACAACGACGCGTCGTACTCGCCTACTCCCTCTGCACCAACCAGAGCGAGAAGGAAGCCACCAACACGAGCCCGACGACCCCTTCTTCCTCCTGCGGCCGTCGTCGTCTCCGGCGCCGATTCGCCGCCATCGGTCCTCCCCAAGCCTGCTAGTCTACTCTATCACCCCATTGTGAGCACCCCCGCCGATTCCCCGCTCCCCCCGCTCTTGTTCCTCGTCGCTAGACGCCACGCCCGAGCTCCGAGCAAGCTTGCAGTCGGCGTGCCCATGGCCGCGTTCCCGCGTGCCTTGGGCTCCCTGGTCGAGCTCTGGCCTTACCTCGCACGTGCGTCCGTCGTGCCCGACGCCCTCCCGCAACCAGCTGTTGTTGTATGTGTCACCCGCAGCAGCCAATGCATGCTTCCCTCACCCAGTCACCCCCACGGCCTGCTGCCCCTGCCTTCGCCGTGCCGCGCTCATCTCTGGCCCCTGCCGCTGTCGTGCCGCTCGTCCATGCTGCCCGTGGCCCCGCCACTCCTCTGCACCGCGCCCACAGGGGCTGCAGAGCAGCAGCAGCCCCCACCAGACAGCCTGGCCTCGCTCCCGCCGCGTGCGCCATGATGGCTCCTGCCATCCCGCTGCGCCAGCGCGCGGCTGCCCTGCTCGCCTCGCCCCACCGCTCCGTCCGATCGCGCCAGACCGCGCTCTGGCGTCACTCGCGGCGGCCAGACTGGCGTGCCGGATGCGGCTTGCCCAAGCCATTGCCCCATGGCGCCCACGCCCGCATGCCCGGCGCCTGTTAGCCACTAACCCGGCCAATGCCCCCCTGGGCCACTTACACACGGGCTCCACGCCCCTCTTTCTAAAAAGGTTTTTTTAATAAAATTAATTAATTAATAGTATAATTAATTAACTTTGACTAATTAGCCTAATTAACTAAATTAGTTAGCTTAACCCTGATATTTAGCGAAGTCAACGACGGGTGGGCCCAGTGCCTAATTAGCCAATAGATTAGTTAAAAATCTGTTAAACCACCCACTGTGAATGACAGGTGGGTCCCTAGCGTCAGCTGGATCAGTCAATTGGCTGGTTGACTGATGACGTCATGTTGATGCAGTATTATCTTTTTGGTTAATAATAATTCCAGATTAATGTTTAAACCTTTAGAAATTCATAGAAAATAAACCGGAACTCGGATGAAAATGTTTTCTACATGAAAGTTGCTCAGAACGACGAGGCGAACCGGATACACAGTCCGTTTACCTGTCAGATGCCTCTAACTATCTGAACATGGAACATTCCCCCTTCGGTCATCTGTCTGACACAGGTCCAGAACCGGGATTACCTTCCCGGTTGAATTCCCCCTTCACCTATATAATGCAGCACTGCATTAGTTCACCTCTAGCACCGTGTATTGCCATGTTATGCTTTATGATGCTTTGTTTGGTTTATATTTATTGTTTCTTCCCCCTCTTCTCTCCGGTAGACCCCGAGACCGATGCTGCCCCTGTGATCGACTACGTCGACGATGACACTTCTTCCTTTTCAGCAGAGCTTCCAGGCAAGCCCACCCCTTTGATCATTCCGATATCGCCCATTCCATCTCTCATGCTTGCATTAGATTTTGCTACTGTCATTGTTTGCTCCTATTCTAATGCATAGCCTGCTTTGGTAACCTGCTCATTGTACCTTACCTGCTTATCCTAAACTGCTTAGTATAGGTTGGTTAGTGGTCCATCAGTGACCCCCCACCTTGTCCTTGTTGCCCCTGCTTCATCATCGAAGACCCGGTAAACGGGATCGAAGACCAGGCCCTGACACGCACATCACTTTCCCCTTAGTTGCTCGACACTACTGGGTTACTATCGAGTGTCGAGGGTGAGACCTCATCAGCATTTCTGATGTTAAACCGGTAGTGTAGTTATTCGGTCGTGGTCATCGAGGGTGATTCTGCCTTAACCACTTCCGATACGACTTTGTCGTGCAACCCCTCAAGTGTGAACCTCGAGGGTGGATCCTCTTACGTTCACCTTGATGATTACATCGAGTGGAATCCGTCTAGGGTTTCCCCTTGGTATCCCCTAGTGGATCCTCAGGTTTTCCCCTTGGTGTTGGACCCACGGTTACTATGGTTACTATGAATTTACACTGAACCCTGTTACTAAAGATGGGTCCGCCCTGAGGGGTACCCGCGAGCATATTTGCGAGTGATGAGGAGTCGGGTTGACCTGGAGGGTGCCCGCGAGATAATTACGAGGCATGGTTGGGCATTCCTAACCCTTGCCGCAAGTCCTCGAGACGGGGCAACGGGGTCACATCTTTCGTGAGTCTCTGCTTGTTACCGCGTGTTCCTAATCCACTATGATTTGGATATTTGATCCGAGGGGCCTCTGGCCTGATAGCACTAACCATCACGTGGGCATAGTATGGGCATTTTGCGTTGTATACATCAGCCGAAGCTTAATAGACGTCAGTGACTGAGCGGCGCGTGCTGGGTTGGACTGCGTAAGCACCTACCTTTTTGAAGGAGGTAGCTAGGTCAGCTCACCGGCCGCCCTCATAGCGTCTTGAGGAGTTCAGGCGATGGCCCATGACCCTGGGGCATAGGTTTAGTCTGGCGTGCTTGACCTCTCTATTAAGCCTAGGTCGGGTTGCGGCGTATTGTTTGGCGAGGCGGGCATGACCAGAAAGTGTGTCTGCGGAGTTAATCGAGCATGGTGGGTAAGTTGGTGCACCCCTACAGGGAAGAAAACATCTATCGATAGCCTGTCCTACGGTAACGGACACTTGGAGTTGTATCCCGGTCGATACAACTAGAACTGGATACTTGTGATGAGAAATGGATAGTATGGCTCTGGGATTGCTTTCTCGCAGGGAGTCGAGAAAGTATCTCTGGCCGAGGTTGATAACACTACTACTACTACTTTAATTTATGCTACTCTTATCTCTTCTGATGCTGCAAGATGCTTGAAGTTTCTGAAGATGCTAGTCTTCGATAGGCTAGGCTTGCCCCCTTCTCTTCTAGCATTCTGCAGTTCAGTCCACAGATACAACTCATTTCATTGATCCGATGCATATGTAGTGTAGATCCTTGCTTGCGAGTACTTTGGATGAGTACTCACGGTTGCTTTGCTCCCCCTTTCCCCTTTCTTCTTCTTTCCGGTTGATGCAACCAGTTGTCAGAGCCCAGGAGCCAGATGCCACCGTCAATGCCTACTACTACGTGGAGACCGCCAACGACCAGTAGTAGCTAGGAGGCTCCCAGGCAGGAGGCCTTGCCTTTTTGATCATTGTTGCTTTTGTGCTAGCCTTCTTAAGGCAAATTTGTCTAACTCATGTCTGTACTCAGATATTGTTTCTTCCGCTGACTCTTGTGTATTCGAGCTTATGTATTCGAGCCCTCGAGGCCCCTGGCTTGTAATATAAAGCTTGTATTATTTTAATTTGTGTCTAGAGTTGTGTTGTGATATCTTCCCGTGAGTCCTTGATCTTGATCGTACACATTTGCATGGATGATTAGTATACGATTGAATCGAGAGCGTCACAAGTTGGTATCAGAGCCGACTGCCTGTAGGTAGCCCCCTTTCCAACTCCTTGGCCGAAGTTGAGTCTAGTCATCCAAAACTGTTTTACTAACTTGGCTGTGTGGCTTACGGGCCCACATCGCCATTGGGTGGTATTAGGATCTTTTATTCCTCGTCTATACTCCGGGACTCTGATCTCTTGTCTATTCGGGTTAACCATTTTACTAACTCTGACATTAGGTTCTCGTACCCACTTCCTCCCGGAGAGCCCCGACATTACCGATGATCGCTTGCTTCACCAGAAGATTTTGCAGATACTCCTTGATGTTTCTCGAGACCCTGTGCCCACTGCCTTGCAGTTCCTGATCACCGATAATCCCCATAAGTAACATCCTCGCCGGTTGTACGTTCATACCCAGTTGCTCCTGTTATTACATGATGCCCCTAGTACTCTCCGTTGTTCTGAGAATCCTTTGTGCCTTCTGCTTTGTGGCTTCTTTTTGCACTACAGATAATTCACTTAACCGGGGTCTATTCCTCCGCAGTTGTTCATATGCTTTCCAAAATACTTGGAAATACTATCTGATCTTCCGCAAATCCTCTGCAGCTTATTGCTCTTGATTCACATTGCCTACTTGCATTAGGATTAATTCCATATGTCTAGCAATATTCTTTAAAATTCTTTGTGATTGTCATTCTGTTCCTATGGATTCAACATGTGTGTGAAAGCACGCAATCATCAGTTGATCCTTCTAAATTATCTTTCTGGCTCAGACATCATTTTGAACATGAGCTGGTTCTCGACCAATCTATTTGTCATCGATTGTGCCCCTAGGTCTATTCTACTTATACATCCTTAATCAGAGCATCTGCTTCTGATCCTTTGATTTGGAAATCATAATTCCTTTGCATTTGAACTTCGAATTAGTTAGTTGTTTCTATAATCCAATATCATTGCATTCTTTCTTCTTCTAGTTGAGTATCGATGCTCACAACAGATCCCTTGTGGACCACCACATCCTTTGTTGAATCATTACCCGACAGTGCCCCTCGTATTTAATCACCTTGTGAGTTCTTCCCGGATACATAATGCCATTGTTAAATTGTATCCTCTCCTTTGGTCAACCATGCTCTACCTTTGAACTTGTGTTAGTTACTCTTTAAGTTGGTGGTATATGTTCCTAAGATGCCCCGATGGGTTGAACCTATGTCTTTTCTAATCTGTGTGAACCCGGAAACTACTACGGGTCATACTCTACTGTTGTTATGTCAGATAAAATTTCAACACTACAACTTCGTTGAAGGCCAGAAGTGAATGAAAGGTTATGCATTAGAGAAGTGGGGAGTCGACCTTGAACTTTGTGTTCATGCCCATGGACACGATGTAGATCCTATCATGGAAGCTTCTTGTAATAATAACTATTTCTTTGATAAATATCATCTGGTATCTGTAAATTGAACCTTTGCAACCGTGGTTCCGACCATGATTGTTCTCCTTTGATTCTATTTATCGGACAAGTTAAAGTACTTGCCTTCTGCAGATCAGTACGCCTGCCCAACCTCTATTTTGTTCTACCTTCGAGTATTACCCCCTGGTATATCGAGGATATCAACCCATTGCACTTCATCTTATAAATTTCTGGTGAAGTAGTTCCTTTCCCCGTCATAGTCACTTCACGGGTTCTGGGTTGTCGTCAACCAAGAACACCGATTTGTGAATCGAATCAACATTGAGGTTCAGTACTCCCAGTACTTTCTTGTTGAGAAGTTTAATACTCCATCACGTCATTCTAGCCTGATCGGCTATATTTTTTATCGTGTCAACTTTTAACTGTGCTACCTGGTCCTTATGCCCGGAGCAACTTTCAACGATGAGCTAAACTTACATCAATCTTCCTCATCTTATCATTTCACCTTGAACAACAAACTTGACTTCGAGCTTGTGTCGAATCTGTGGTTCTCATAGCCTTTCACTTCATCCTTCCTTTTTTGCTCGATGGCATCTTCATAGAGTCTCTCGACAAAATCTGTCCTAATCACTGTCGGCGTTCTGGGAACGGGGGTCCCCAGACTTGCCTGCCTGCAGCCCACGGCGTGGCTCTGCGAGCGGGCCCATACGGCCCATCTTCATCAATAGGCATTCAAGACCCTCGCGAGGAGCCAAGCCTCGCGAGGCGGACGGTGCAAGACCCCTTCGGGAGCGACCTCACTAGGTTGGCTCGCGAGGGGTGGAGGGATCAAGGCAAGACAAACCTCGCGAGGTTCTCGTGAGGTGAGCCATGACGATCGAGACCAGGCGGGCGCTAGAGCGCACAGTGTCCTTGTTTCCACTTTGGTGCTAAGGAGGCAAGCGCGGGCGCGGAGTACCGAGGCGTCAAGCAAAGGTTTCCATATCAGTGCAACGAGACCAAGACCAGCAAGACGGAGGTCACCATGGAGCCCAAGGCGGCGTCACCACCAGAGCCTTTTGCAGGCGAAGACTGCTTTTGTCAGGATAAGATGTACTAGCTGTCCCCTCTCAAATTGGCTGTTGTTGGCTCCCTTCCCGCTCAATATTTGGGAAGAGGACCAGGGCCTACATAAATAGGACTAGCCACCACAGTAGAGGGCAACTGGTCTCGAACGGATTCAAATCATCCTCAACCACACAAGCACAAGAACACCTCGACCTCAGGAGGCTGTTCTTCCCCTTGTACTGTTCATCCTCAGCCCAAGAGGCAATCCACCACCACCACCTTTGGAGTAGGGTATTACACCTAGCAGTGGCGAACCGATATAAATCTTGTGTCCCTTGTGTTGTGAGTTCGTCGAGTTAGCCCTTGAGATCTTAGCAAAGCTAGGACGTGGATCGGTAGGGGGAAATCTCCGTGCGCACCCCAGTGTTTGAACCTTGAGGGTTTTGCTGAAACCTGTGATCCGACATTTGGCGCGCCAGGTAGGGGTGTGCCGTAGCTTTCCTTCCGTCGATCTGCGCTCCGCCACCACCGTGCTCCGCCCTCATGGTAGGCGTCTCGCTCCCGGCTCCGACGGCTGACGCCAATGACGGAGCCAGGGGGCTCCGAGCCCTGGCCCCTGCCTTGCGGCAGGTGCAGTGGCCGCCCAAGTTCAAGTCGGAGATGCCGCCGCGCTACGACGGCGCGGCGGACCCGTCAGCTTTCCTGCTGGCATACGAGGAGGCTGTCCTCGAGGCCGGGGGCGACGACAAGGTCATGGCCAACTAGCTTCCTATGGCCCTCACTGGCGCGCCGCGCGCCTAGCTGCTCAACCTCCCCGGATCCATGGTGGCATCTTGGGAGGAGCTGCGCGACCTCTTCACTACGCGCTACGCGGCATTGGCGCACCATGCGGTCGCGGCCCTACTAGGCGGCTCTCAAGCACCGCCTTCAGATCGCCATATCAAGCCATTCTTTCGCCAGATCGGCGCTGCTTCCAAGCACTCGGGGGCTCCACTGGGCTGGGCTGCGCCCGAGGCCGACCTCACCTTCGACTCAGAAGACTACCCCGTCACCACCACCGGATCGGGTATGCTCCCGATGCTTTGCACGCCCACCATCTGCAACGTGGCCGTCACCAAGACCCTCATCGACGGCGGTGCCGGCCTCAACGTACTCTCCGTGGAGGCCTTCAGCCTGCTTCACGTACCGTTCGAGCGGCTCAGCCTCAGCAAGCCTTTCTCAGGAGTTGGCGGCGGCACCACCCTCTCCCTAGGGCGGATCCGCCTCCCTATCACCTTCGGCACGCGCGACAACTACCGCATCGAGCTGGTCGACTTTGACATCGCCCGCATCGGCCTCCCGTACAACGCCATCCTCGAGTACCCAGCTCTGGCCCGGTTCATGGCAGCGACCCATCCGGCCTACAACCTCATGAAGATGCCTGGAAGCAAAGGCGTCCTCACCATTAAGGGGGAAGCCAAGGAGGCCCTGGCGGCGCTCAAGCTTGCCCTCAAGACCGCCGCGGTGGCCCAGCCCGCCGACGCGGACACCTCCGGGGCCGGGGGAGCCGCACCAACCAAGAAGAAGCAGTTGTTCACCCAAGACAAGGCAGAAACCAAGCAGGTGTCGGTCGATGAGGACGGGTCCTCAGGAGCCACCTTTACCATAGGTGCCGACCTCGACCCAAGCCAAGAGGAAGCGTTGGTGAAGTTCTTGTGCGCAAACAAGGAGATATTTGCATGGGAACCCAAGCAGCTGGTGGGGGTGCCGAGAGAGGTGATTCAGCATCACTTAAGGGTATGCCCCAATGTACGCCCTGTGAAGCAGCGGGCGAGACGACAGTCCACGGAGAAGCAGGCCTTCATTGTTCAAGAAACCCGCAAGATGGAGGCGGCGGGTGCCATTCGCAAGGTCCGGTACCCCGAGTGGCTGGCAAACCCTGTCGTTGTGCCAAAGAAAGGCGGAAAGGAGCGAATGTGTGTGGACTTCACCAACCTCAACAAGGCCTGCCCCCAAGATCCGTTCCCACTTCCACGCATCGACCAGATCGTCGACTCCACAGCCGAGTGCGACCTGCTGTGCTTCCTGGATGCATTCTCAGGGTATCACTAGATCAAAATGGCGGTAGAAGATGTAGAGAAGACAACCTTCTTGACCCCGTGTGGGGTGTACTTCTACACTTGCATGCCTTTCGGACTAGGAAGCGCGGGCGCGACCTTTCAGCGGTTGATGCACATCGCCTTAGGGCGGAAGTTTGGGAGAAACGCGGAGGCCTACGTTGACGACATTGTGGTGAAGTCTCAGGAGGCGAGAACCCTGATCCAAGATCTGGAGGAGACTTTCGCGAGCCTACGCCAGGTGAACTTGCGACTTAACCCGGAGAAGTGTGTGTTTGGTGTCCCTTTCGGCAAGCTGCTAGGTTTCCTCGTATCCCACAGAGGGATCGAGGCAAACCCAGAAAAGATCAAGGCCATTGAAGACATGAGCCCACCGCAGACCCTCAAGGAAATGCAGAAGCTGGCTGGCCGGGTAACAGCGTTGGGGTGCTTCATCTCCAAGCTGGGAGAGCGCACCCTGCCCTTCTTCAAGCTGATGAAGAAGAAGGGCCCGTTCGAGTGGACCTCGGAGGCCAACCGAGCTTTTCAAGACCTCAAGAGATACGTGACCAGCCCTCCAGTAATGGTGGCGCCACGGCCCCTCGAGCCCCTAGTGCTTTATCTTGCCGCCACCCCGCACTCCGCCAGTGCGGCTCTAGTGGCGGTTCAGGAAGAGCACCAAGCCAAAGGTGCGTCCCACCAAGCTACGCTGCTAGCCGAGATGACGCAAGATCAGGAAGGCGCCGCAAGAGCTGTAGCAGCATCAACAGAGGACCAAGCTCGGCAGAACGCCGCCGCCGAGACCCCGGCAAGCGATCAAGCGTCGGGAGCTCCATTACCTCAGGAGACGCCCCAACCTCCGCAAGACACGAGCCTCACCGGCGCACCAGCCCTCGTCGAGCATCCGGTGTATTTCGTCAGCGCGGTGTTGCGGGACGCAAGGGCACGATACCCCATGCCTCAGAAGCTCTTGCTCGCGCTCTTGGTGGCCTCGCAGAAGTTTCGGCACTACTTCCAGGGCCACCCCATCAAGGTCGTCTCAGCCTACCCATTGGAGAGAGTGCTCAGAAGCCCCAACTCTGCTGGAAGGTTCGCTGAGTGGAACATCGAGTTGCAGGCATTCCAGTTGGAGTTCAGCACTACCAGGGTCATCAAGGGAGCCGCACTTGCTGATTTCGTGGCAGAATGGACGGATGCCCCGACGCTTGAAGTAGGCGAGGACCAGTCCACCTCACCGGGAAGTGAGGCGCCTGACGGCTGGGTCATGTATTTAGATGGTGCCTTCGCGCACCAAGGTGCGGGGGCTTGAGTAGTACTCATCTCGCCCACTCAAGACAAGCTCTACTACGACGTGCAGCTCTGCTTTCAGTAGGGCGAGAAGGTCTCCAACAATATTGCAGAATACGAAGGTCTCATAGCTGGCCTGAAAGCTGCAGTAACCCTGGGGGTGAAGCGCCTCACCGTTAGGGGCGACTCACAGCTTCTCGTCAGTTTCTCCAACAAGGTATACGAGCCGAAGGATGAGCACATGGAGGCATACCTCGCGGAGGTACGCAAGATGGAGAAGCAGTTCCTGGGACTGGAGTTGCAGCATGTGTCCCGTGGCACCAACAAAGAGGCTGACGACATTGCCAGGAGGGCATCCAAGCGGCAGCCCCAAGAGCCTGGCGTTTTCGAGGAACGGCTCCTCAAGCCATCAGCAACACCACCGTTTTGAAGGAGAGCTCAGCCTCGGGAGGAACTCCCGCAGCCGCCTGCCACAAGAACCCCAGCCTGTGGCCCGACTTCGGGAGCGCGCCTGCTCTTGGCGCTCGAGCCCCAGGAGGGATGCTGGACCAAGGAATTCAAGGAATACCTAATGCAAGGGACGCTGCCGAATAAGGAGGAGGACACGGAGCGTGTGGTCCATCAAGCCACGACATACTGCATCCAGGACGGTGAGTTATACAGGAAGCGACCAAATGACGTTTCACTGCGTTGCATTTCCAGAGACCAGGGGAAGGAGTTGCTATCTGACATACATGGTGGGGACTGCGGGCACCACTTGTCATCGCGTACCCTCATCGGCAAGGTATTCCGCAGCAGATTCTACTGGCCCACAGCGCTCAACGACGCAGCCGAGCTGGTGAAGTCCTGTGAAGCGTGCCAGTTCCACGCCAAGCAGATCCATCGGCCGGCTTAGGGCCTTCAGACCATCCCACTCACATGGCCGTTAATGGTCTGGGGGCTGGATATCTTGGGCCCGTTCCCTCGAGCGCCTGGGGGCTACCGCTACCTCTATGTCGCCATTGACAAGTTCACCAAGTGGGCGGAGGTGGAAGTCGTGCGCACCATCCCAGCTGGCTCCGCAATCAAGTTCATCAAGGGTCTCGTGAGCCGCTTCGGAGTCCCCAACCGCATCATCACTAATAACGGCTCGTAGTTCACTAGTAATCTCTTCAAAACATACTGTGCTAACCTTGGAACGCAGATCTGCTACACTTCGGTGGCGCACCCCAAGAGCAATGGTCAAGCCGAACGTGCCAACGCAGAGGTCCTGAGGGGCCTCAAGACCAGGACTTTCAAGAAGAAGCTCGTGGCCTGTGGCAGGGCAGGTACGACGAGCTCCAGTCCGTGCTGTGGTCCATACACACCATCGCCACCAAGCCAACGGGCGAGACCCCATTCTTCCTCGTCTACGGAGCAGAAGCGGTCCTCCCTCACGAGGTCAAGCATCACTCCGCATAGGTCCTGGCGTTTGATGAAACGCAACAGGATGCCACACGGGGGATGGACCTCGTGTTGGGGGAGGAACGCCGCCGCGAAGCCGCACTGCGGGCGGCAAGGTACCAGCAGGCGCTGCAGCAATACCACTGCCGCAACATCCGCTCCAGGATGCTTGAGGCGGGTGACCTCGTCCTAAGGCAGGTCCTCTCCAGGGAAGGGCTGCATAAGCTCTCACCCATGTGGGAGGGCCCGTTCAAGGACGTCCATGTCTCCAGGCCTGGCGCCGCACGCCTGGAGACACAGGACGGGTTACCCATCCAGAACGCCTGGAAC
The DNA here is from genome assembly GCA_021605205.1 of Aegilops longissima. Classification (NCBI taxonomy): domain Eukaryota; kingdom Viridiplantae; phylum Streptophyta; class Magnoliopsida; order Poales; family Poaceae; genus Aegilops; species Aegilops longissima. The sequence continues at coordinate 529,422,716 of CM038677.1, read as the reverse complement.
ATCCAGCACCTCTGGAAGTTCTACCCATGAAGAAAGGCCCAGTGCCTGTGAAGAAGGCCCGATACCTGTGAAGAATCGCCGCCCGTGACACTCTTACGTAATAACGAGTGGGGTTGTACACGCCCCGGAGTCTCAGGAGTGCCGCCCTCGGGCCTCGAGGGCTCCCTCCCACGTCCTAGTGGCAGCACTTAGCTCCGCTCTAGTGAGAAGACTTGGAGACTAGACTAGGTGCCGGACGCGGCTTTTCATTTGCTTTCCGTAGTTGGCTCGCCTCCTTTTAGTTGAAGTTTGCTTCTGGTGTTCCTTGCTGATTTGATTCCGTCGCCTTTCGCCGCTGTTTCCTGGCGCCGTCCTGAGCTCACCCAGACTCCTCCTCGCGCTTCACGGAGGCGCGATGACGAGACAATCCGCTACCGCCTTCGAAGCGGGCGCGGTGGCGTGGCGGCTGGTCGTAGCCACCACTGCTGGAGCTGTCTCCGGAGGAAGAGCCGCCGTAGCTGGACGAGACACGGTCGGCACCAAGGGCGGGTTCACCCTCATCCTCGTCGCGATCGTCGCCAAGGCCAAGCACCTCCTCGTCGTCGTTCACCTCGGGGCAGCACCCGGCGCGGCGACCATCTTCCCTGAACACCCTCACGTAGAGGGTTGCATCACCGTCCTACTTGAAATGGAGGGTGCACCGGCTGCCCAGGCCGCGTGCGCGAGCGAACGTCGCCAACCGCGGGCCAGAGCTATGTTACCTGCGGTGGAGGCCTCGACCGCGACCCAAGAAGCCCTGCTGTAGCAACTGTCCGCTGCAGCGAGCCCGCTTTGGACGGTGGCGGTTAAATCGAAGAAGCGAGAGCTGAAGCGATTGCGGCGGGTTCTCCGACCAGACGACGAACTCCGGCAGCACCTCCGCCGAGTGGAAGCACGGCCGGGGAGGCTGCACAACCACAACACGTCTCCCTTCATCAACAGGGCTGCCGCGACCGGAGTGACCCCTGCCACGCGCAGCGGCGCCACCCCGGGAACAGGGGGCCGCGGCGGGGGTCGCAGTACGCTTGTGGGGACGGCTGCGTCCATGCTTGGGCGCCGGAGAGCCGGGCCCCTCGCGAGGGGCCTTCCCCTTCTCCGCGGCAGAGACCTCTTCGACGGCGCCATTGGTGTCGCTGCTAGCAATGGAGCAAGGGGGAAGAAGCAAGTGGATGGGAAGAGATGGGCGACAGGGGCTCTGCCCCCCTCCCCGTTTATAGCAGGAGAAGGCCAACCAGCGCCCCCCACGATCACAGGTAATGATGATTTTCCCTTGCATGTCGCAGGGACTTGTCAAGTCAGGCAGTTGCCGAGGCAGCGTGGGGAAGCGGATACGCCCATGTTCAATCAACCGCCACGCGTCAACCAAGGCCGCAGGCTATTGGGGCCCGCGGCGCTCCACACTTGACCTTTGGCTTCGAAGCCAAGCCCGAGCGCGCCTTGGGCCCGGGGCTCTTGTCGGTGTTGCGGGAACAGGGTCCCAGACTTGCTCGTCTGCGGCCTGGCGTGGCTCTGCGAGCGGGCCCGTACGGCCCATCTTCATCAACATGCATTCAAGACCCTCGAGAGGGGCCAAGCCTCGCGAGGCGGACGGTGCAAGACCCCTTCGAGAGCGGCCTCACCAGGCTGGCTCGCGAGGGGTGGAGGGATCAAGGCAAGACAAACCTCGCGAGGTTCTCGTGACATGAGCCATGACGATCGAGACCAGGCGGGCGCCAGCGCGCACAGTGTCCTTGTTTCCACTTTGGTGCTAAGGAGGCAAGTGTAGGCGCGGAGTACCGATGCATCAAGCAAAGGTTTCCATATCAGTGCAACGAGACCCAGACTAGCAGGACGGCAAGACAGAGGTCACCATGGAGCCCAAGGCAGCGTCACCACCAGAGCCTTTTGCAGGCGAAGACTGCTTTTGTCGGGATAAGCTGTACTAGCTGTCCCCTCTCAAATTGGCCGTTCTTGGCTCCCTTCCCGCTCAATATTTTGGAAGAGGACCAGGGCCTATATAAATAGGACTAGCCACCGCAGTAGAGGGCAACTGGTCTCGAACGGATTCAGATCATCCTCAACCACACAAGCACAAGAGCACCTCGAGCTCAGGAGGCTGCTCTTCCCCTTGTACTGTTCATCCTCAGCCCAAGAGGCAATCCACCACCACCACACTGGAGTAGGGTATTACACCACAACGGTGGCCCGAACCAGTATAAATATTGTGTCCCTTGTGTTGCGAGTTCGTCGAGTTAGCCCTTGAGATCTTAGCAAAGCTAGGACGTGGATCGGTAGGGGGAAATCTTCGTGCGCACCCCAGTGTTCGAACCTTGAGGGTTTTGCCGGAACCCGTGATCCGACAATCACCGTCTACGCTTTGGCTTCTTCAGAGATGTCAATTGAGTTCATGGCTAGAAATACCATCCCCGCCCCTTGATGATTTGTGATATCATCGATGACATCTTGACTTTCTGCCAACACAGACCTGGTTGTGCTTGGTTATTCCATACGTTCTGAGATATCTTGGAATTGTTTCTCGGTATCTCTTGAGTTCTTCGAACCCAATCTTTACTTGACACCATATCATTGCCGTCTCGAAGCATGACTGTGGTATTCCGAATATTAACAAGAACATCGGAAGCATAATACAAAATGTTTCTCGTTCAATTACCCTCACACCGTTGTATGGGTAATATGATGATTCTTCCCTCTCCCCATTATCTAAATGCTTTTGAACTTGCTGTCCTATCATGTATATCCTGCTCCGCTTTTCCTTGGGGATGATATACTCCCAACTCTTATGTGTAAACACATCTTCCTTTCCTTTGGGTTGTTTGATTCGATAATTATATTTTTCCTTTCCGTTGGTTTGTTTAACCCTTCTTGTGATCTATATGATATAAGAAGTAATAATTCCCTGCTTATGTAAACACCTCGGTGTACAACTCGATCATTAAGACCCTGTTACTATTGTTGATGACATTCCGGTAACCACCGATGGACGAGAACTTTGCCTATTGGCCCGCGTCGTTCAACAAGCAGGAAAATAGTTCTCTCCGTCCCTCGCCCTTGGTACCAACGTTGTTGACAACATAACTGAAAGTCTATCATGTGACATGCCTTGCTATCAGCCCCCTTTCTACTTTTAACCCACATGGTGGGCTCATAACCCACAGTTCCATAGGATCGGAACCTGAGGTATATCCTTTATTCCGAAGTATCATTTGCTCTTGGCTTTATGTGTTCTCACGAGCCATCGTCCGAGAGATGATCTATTCCCGATGCTCTGAACCCACTTCTCACACTCTGTTCAGGTATCGATCGTTTGTCCATTCGCTTGAAACTTCCTATTGTACCTTCATATTTTGCTCTCGATGTTTTCTTAAGTTTCAATTCGAGAGATACTTCTGCTACATTCCCTGAATTGTTCACCAGATAATTAACCCTATAAGGGTCAGTTCTCCCGAAGTTACTCTTTACTTCCGCACTTAAATCGCGGGACGAGATTTCTTATAGTGGAGGAGATTTGTAACACCCCCAGTGTCATGCTATAGTAATCCCCAGTTAATGGTGCCATGTCATCATGTTACTGTTGCTAATCTTCACTTGATCCAAATCACAATTCAAATTCATTTCCAATGTAAAGTCAAAAATTCATATTTATCAGATATGAAATCTAAAATGTTCATCTTGTGCCAAATAATCCCATAACTAATATTGGTAGTGAACCAACATTTTTGCAAAGTGTTTAAGTGCACTAAACTAGCTAAAACAGTGCTTATAACATTTGTTTAAATGCTTTTTTTTAATTTGTAAAAATGGTAACCTGTTTTATTTAAATGCTAAACTAATTGTGGTAGTAGCCTAAAACGGGATGATATTTTAGGTGTAAGTTCTATAATTTATAGAACTATTTGGTTTTAAAAAGTTTTGGAAAACAGAAGTTTCGAAAAAAGAAAGAAAATGCAAAACTAGTTAAAAAGGAAAAAGATGCCCCTGCCCCTCTGGAACTAACCCTCTGGGCTTCGGCCCGCCCGAGGCAGCCCAGCCGGCCCACTCCCCCTCCCCTGTCGCCTTCCCCCTTGTCCTGTTCGACCGACCCGCGCCCGTGGTCACCTTCGAACCCGCTCGTCGCCTTGCGCCTCGTTGATGAGGGGATAAGGATCCCCTCCCACCGCGTCGCCTCGATCCTCTCTCCCCACTCCCACTTGCGCCTCTCCTCCCCCAGATCCACCTCTCCCTCTCCTTCGTTTTGGAGAGGAGGCCGAAGCGCTCGCCGCCGTCCCCCGCTCGATCCCGCGGCCACCGTCACCTCTCTGCCGCCTTACCGTGCCACAACGACGCGCCGTCCTCGGCTACTCCCTCTGCACCAACTGGAGCGAGAAGGAAGCCACCACCACAAGCCCGACGACCCCTTCTTCCTCCTGTGGCCGTCGTTGTCTCCGGCGCTGGTTTGCCGCCGTTGGTCCTCCCCGAGCCTGCTAGTCTACTCTGTCACCCCATTGTGAGCACCCCCGCCGATTCCCCGCTCCCCCCGCTCTCGTTCCTCGTCGCTAGATGCCACACCCGAGCTCCGAGCGAGCTCGCAGTTGTTGTGCCCATGGCCGCGTTCCCGCGTGCCTTGGGCTCCCTGGTCGAGCTCTGACCTTACCTCGCACGTGCGTCCGCCGTGCCCGACGCCCTCCCGCAACCAGCTGTTGTTGTATGTGTCGCCCGCAGCGGCCAATGCCTGTCGTTGCCTTCGCCGTGCCGCGCTCATCTTCGGCCCCTGCCGCTGCCGTGTCGCTCGTCCATGTTGCCCGTGGCCCCGCCACTCCTCGCATCTGCGGCATTTGCCTCGCACACGCGCCGCAGCCCCAAGATGCGGCATTGCCTCGCTCGCCGCACCTCCGCCGTGATCGGCTCCTGCCGTCACTTTGCCCCGATCGTCGCCGCCCTGCTCGCCTCGCCCCACGGCAACGTCCGACCACGCCGCATACAGCCCTCACTCACGGTGGCTGCCTGGCCGTGCCGGATCTTGGTGGCTCGAGCAGTGCCCATGACGCCCAAGCCCGCATGCCCGGCGCCTGTTAGCCACTAACCCGGCCAATGGCCCCCTGGGCCACTTACACACGGGCTCCACACCCCTTTTTCTAAAAAGGTTTTTTTAATAAAAATAATTAATTAATAGTATAATTAATTAACTTTAACTAGTTAGCCTAATTAACTAAATTAGTTAGCTTAACCCTGATATTTAGCTAAGTCAATGACGGGTGGGCATTAGCTAATAGATTAGTTAAGAATCTGCTAAACCACCCACTGTGAATGACAGGTGGGTCCCTGGCGTCAGCTGGACCAGTCAACTGGCTGGTTGACTGCTGACGTCAGGATGACGTCATGCTGATGCAGTATTATCTTTTTGGTTAATAATAATTCCATATTAATGTTTAAACCTTTAGAAATTCATAGAAAATAAACCGTAACTCGGATGAAAATGTTTTCTACATGAAAGTTGCTCAGAATGATGAGGCGAATCCAAATACACGGTCCGTTTACCTGTCAGATGCCTCTAACTATCTGAAACATGGAACATTCCCCCTCCGGTCATCTGTCTGACACAGGTCCGAAACCGGGATTACCTTCCCGGTTGAATTCCCCCTTCACCTGTATCGTGCAGCACTGCGTTGGTTCACCTCTAGCACCGCATATTGCCATGTTATGCTTTATGATGCTTTGTTTGCTTTATATTTATTGTTTCTTCCCCCTCTTCTCTCCGGTAGACCCCGAGACCGATGTTGCCCCTGTGATTGACTACGTCGACGACGACACTTCTTCCTTTTCAGCAGAGCTTCCAGGCAAGCCCCCCTTTGATCATTCCGATATCGCCCATTCCATTCTCTCATGCTTGCATTAGGTTTTGCTACTGTCATTGTTTGCTCCTATTCTGATGCATAGCCTGTTTTTGTAACCTGCTCATCGTACCTTACCTGCTTATCCTAAACTGCTTAGTATAGGTTGGTTAGTGATCCATCAGTGACCCCCACCTTGTCATTGTTGCCCCTGCTTCATCATCGAAGACCTGATCAACGGGATCGAAGACCAGGCCCCGACACCGCACATCACTTTCCCCTTAGTTGCTCAACACTACTGGGTTACTATCGAGTGTCGAGGATGAGACCTCGTCAGCACTTCTGATGTTAAACAGGTAGTGTAGCTATTCGGCCATGGACATCGAGGGTGATTCCGCCTTAACCACTTCTGATACGATTCTTTCGTGCAACTCCTCAAGTGTGAACCTTGAGGGTGGATCCTCTTACGTTCACCTTGATGATTACATCGAGTGGAATCTGTCAAGGGTGATTCCTCAGGTTTTCCCCTTGGTGTTGGACCCATGGTTACTATGGTTACTATGACTTTACTGAACCTGTTACTAAAGGCGAATTGGCTACGAGGGGTACCAGCGAGCATATTTGTGAGTGATGAGGAGTCGGGTTGACCTGGGAGGGTGCCCGCGAGATAATTACGAGGCGTGCCCGGGCATTCCTAGTCCTTGCCGCAAGTCCTTGAGGCGGGCAGCGGGTCTATATTTTGTGAGTCTCGATTGTTACCGCGCATTCCTAATCCACTCGATTTGGATATTTGATCCAAGGGCCTCGGCCGATAGCACTAACCATCACGTGGGCATAGTATGGGCATTCTGCGTCGTATACATCAGCGAAGCTTAATAGGCGTCGTCGGCCGGCGGTCTTGGCGCGGGTTGGACTGCGTAAGCACCTGCCTTTGAAGGAGGTAGCTAGCTCGCTCACCGCCGCCCTCATAGCGTCTTGAGGAGTTCTGAGGCGATGGCCCATGACCCCTGGGGCATAGGTTTAGTCCGGCGTGCTTGACCTCTCTATTAAGCCTAGGTCGGGTTGCGGCGTATTGTTTGGCGAGGCGGGCATGACCAGGAAAGTGTGTCGATCGGAGTTAATCGGCGTGGTGGGTAAGTTGGTGCACCCTGCAGGTAAGAAAACATCTATCGATAGCCTGTCCTACGGTAACGGACACTTGGAGTTGTATCCCGATCGATACAACTAGAACTGGATACTTGTGATGAGAAATGGATTGTGATGAGAAATGGATAGTATGTGTCACGCCCAATATGCGACCCTATCCAAAAGGAACTCGAAGGTCCCACCAAGGATAGACCCGCATATTGAAACGCTTTTGCAAGGTGGATATCATTACATCAACACTACATAATAGATGGGGATACATACATAAGGCACAAATGCCACAAGAATACAACAACAACATATACAAGAGATCAACATCCGACTATGGATGAAACATAAACAGAAGCTCAAACAATATCCACCCTGCTATCCCAGGCTGCCGACCTGGAACCTATCCCCTGATCGAAGAAGCAGAAGAAGAACTCAACGCAAGCAAGCATCGCTCTCACGTCATGACCATCGCAAACCTGTACACGCAATCGGTGGTGTAGTAATCTGTGAGCCACAAGGACTCGGCAATCCCATAACCATGGGTATCAAGACTAGCAAAGCTTAAAGGGAAAGGAAGGGGTAAAGTGGTGAGGTTGCAGCAGCGACTAAGCATATATGGTGGCTAACATACGCAAATGAGGCGAGAAGAGAAACAAAGGCAGTCGTCAACTAGTAATGATCAAGAAGTGATCACGAACTCCTACTTCGTCGACATAACCCGAAAACCGTGTTCTCCTCTCGATCAACCCGAAAAGAGACACTCACGATTACGCTTTACGGTTGGTGTATTTTAGAAGAGTTTGCTTCAAGTTTACTACAACCGGATATTAACAAATTCCCATCGCCACATAACGGCGGGCACGGCTCTCGAAAGTTTATACCTGCAGGGTGTCCCAACTTAGCCCATGATAAGCTCTCGCGATCAACGAAGGATATTCCTTCTCCCGGAAGACCCGATCAGTCTCGGAATCCGGCTACAAGACATTTCGACAGCAATAAAACAAGACCAGCAAAGCCGTCCGAATGTGCCGACAAATCCCGATAGGAGTCGCACGTACCTCGTTCTCTGGGCACATCCGGATGAGCAGTCCGTACAACTAAAACCAGACCTCAAGTTTCCTTTAGGGGGCGCTGCACAGGGCTCTAGTTCGGGCCAGCACTCGAAGGAGCACTGGTGCAGGGGGCTAATATAAAGATGACCCTCGGGCTCCGGAAAACCCAAGGGAAAAAGGGCATAGGTGAGGCAAATGGTAAAACCAATGTTGGGCCTTGCTGGAAGAGTCTTATTCAAAGCGAACTGTCAAGGGGGTCCCATAAATCACCCGACCGCGTTAGGGACGCAAAATCCGGGAACATAACACCGATATGACGGAAACTAGGGCGGCAAGAGTGGAACAAAACACCAAGCATAAGGCCGAGCCTTCCACCCTTTACCAAGTATATAGATGCATTAATAAAATAAGATATATTGTGATATCCCAACAAGTAAACATGTTCCAACAAGGAACAACATCTCCATGTTCCAACAAGGAACAAACTTCATCTTCACCTGCAACTAACAACGCTATAAGAGGGGCTGAGCAAAAGCGGTAATATAGCCAAACAATGGTTTGCTAGGAAGGGTAACAAAGGTTAGAGGTTCATGCAATTTGGCAGGCTTGAGCAGCAAGTGGTAGGTAACGCACCATAGCGACAGAACGAAGCAACTAGCATAGCAATGATAGTAGTGATATCCAGTGTAGCGGTCATCTTGCCTGAAATCCCGCAAGGAAGAAGAACGAGTCCATGAAGAAGATGAACGGGAGTAGTCGAACGAATCCTCACAATCGCAACATTACCGGAACCGAGAAGCAACACCGGAAAGAAACAAACAACATGATAAATGCACAAGCATAAACATGGCATGATGCACAAACAAGTATGATGCATGTCCGGTTTAATGAGGCATGGCATGGCAAAGTGCAACAAACAATACTACCAATTAAGTGGAGCTCAATATGCAACGAGTTGCATATTGACGAAACACCACAAGCAATTATTTAGTTCACTCTTGTTTAGGTACACAACAATATTAAATGTTGTTAAACATGGCAAGAGATGGAGCATAATTAAACTACCTATCTAGGCAAGTTTAAATGAGGCCGGAAATAAGAAACAACAATTCCGGAAAATCCTCATATGCGTATTTTAGATTCGGTACTGTTCTGCCCTAAAACATATTTTATTGTTGTTAAACAGGAAAAATAAAGTGCACCATGTTAAACTAGGCATTTTTCCACCCCATTTACATATGAAGTTTATTAAAATCCGAGCTACGGTTATTTAGTTATGAAATAAAACATTTTAGCATGGCATTTTAGCAAATTAAATCAAACAGCAAGTTGAACATTTTAACATGGGATGAAAGTGGCATATTATTAATCTACACAAAATTCTAAGCATTTTACATATTTAGATCATTTTAATCCGATGCACGGTTGTTGAGTTATTAGATGCATGAACATGAGGGTGCAATCTGTAAAACAGGTAAATCACTGGTTAATAGCTAAATTCGCAGATCTAAAAAAAAAACGTATGCGGGCTGAATCTGCACTTGGGCCAACAGTGAAACGGGGGCGTGGCGGTGGCTCACCATGGGCCAAGCCCAGTCGGTGGAGACAGGCCGAGCGAGGCCGCTGGGCAAGGCCGGCTTGGGATCGAGGTCAACGCGCAGCTTGACCGAGCGAGCTCCTCTCGCTCGATCTGGACAGCGGGGAGGCACTGAAAGCGGGCGGGCGCGTCTTCTCGTCAGGAAGCAGAGCAGCGGCGGCGCTGGACGGGAAGGCAGCAGCGGGGTCCGGCGAGGCAGGGACTTGGCGCGGGATCCACGGCGCTGGGCAGAGGTGGACTTGGGACTCCGGCCGGAGGACCTTGAGGCGCAGGGGAGGCACGGATCCGGGCGGCGGCAAGAGCTGCAAGGCCATGGCAGGGGAGAAATTCAGAGAAAGACAGAGAGGGAGGAAAAGAGATAGAAGAAGGACAGGGAGTAGAGGGCACGCTGGGCGGGCTCATCTGCTGGACACGGGCAGTGGCGACGCGGTGCACAGTGAAGACGAGCGAGGCGAGGCCGGGCTTGGGCCTTGGAGAAGGCGCCGTGCGGAGAAACTCAGGCGGCGGCTTGGTGTTCGATTGGAGCTGGGAAGCGAGGCGGGCGAGGGACTTGGACGGGGACAACGAAGAAGCTCCCGGGCGACTTGGCTCGAAGACGGACTTGGCGACGGGGACGGAGGAGCGGGAGGAGGAGGCGTGCACGGGAGGGGCGCCATGGGTCCTGGGTGCGTGCTCGAGCTTCGGTGGCGCGGTGAGGAGCTCGGGCAGGGAGGTCGCAGGAGGCCGATGCAGCAGAGGGGCTTGACGCGGGGCTTTGGGCTCCTGCGAGGAGGCGAGGCGACGGGGAACCGGCCGGATACAAGGTTGAGCGACCGGATCAGGGCAGCGGTGGTGGAGATCGACACCGGCGTGGCTCAGCTCCATCGGCTCCGGTCGGTGGTGAGCTCTGTTCAGAGCGAGAGGAGAGATCGTGAGGAGAGAGGAACCGGAGGAAGGAAAATTGGAAGAAGGAGGCGGCGGGTGGCGCAGCTGGTCCTAGACGCCGTGTTGGTGCTCGGGCGGTTGGGGCCTCGGGCGCTCGTGGCTGCAAGAGCTCCTGCTCCTGCTGATCATGAGACGACAATGGCTGCGATCGATGGACGAGGGATCCAGGGAGGCGCTGGTTGGTGAGGAGAGATCGAGAGGAATTTTGGATCGGGACGCAGGCGTGGTTGGTTGGGCACGGAGAGCAAGGGAAGGTGGCAGCGGATCTGGGTGATGGGATGGAGAGCGATGGCGGCAAGACGGGAATCAAGGAGGTTGTCCCCAATTGCTAGGGTTTGGACCGTCATATATATCGATGGGATTAGGGTAGGGCATTTGGTCCCTCCGATCATAATCGAGCAGTCGCGAATAAAATAGCTAGGGAGTCCAAAAGAGAAACCGATGATGATTTAGAGATGTTTGGTGATGATCCGGACCCATCGGTCGTGACCGTGCGGTTCGGGTTCGGGGAAGTTTCGGGCGAGCAAGCGAGGGGTTCGGGCATTGAGCAAAGAGATTAAGCGGCCAGACAAGATGGACTCGAAAAACACGGTTGGTCTCGGAACGGTCAAAGAAGGCAAGGGGAACGCGACAACTACGAACGGGTGCAAGCTTTACAAACAATGACAGCAACGAGTGCCGATGCAATGCAAATGATGCGATGAGATGAGATGCATGACATGAACAAAATGCAAAACAAAAGACAAAACCCAACCACGGAGGAAATAATATATCGCATCTCCGGAAAAGGCAAGAGTTGGAGTTACGAATATGGAAAATTGTATCCGGGGCGTTACAACACTCCACCACTACGAAAGGATCTCGTCCCGAGATCTAGGATGGCACCGGAGGGAAAAGAAAGAGGAAGATAAGAGGTAAACTATGTTGCTTCTTTGACGAACGAGTGAAACCACGAACCTTAAGAGGTTGACAAATTGAATGAACGAAAACAACGAAGATGAACAAAGTTGAAAAACACTCCGTTAGAAAAGAGGAATACGGGATACGACGAGAACCAAGAGGTTTAGTGATAAGATAGATGTTGAAACCACTCCGGTTAAAACTAGATAGAGAAGGAAGAATGATATAATTTGGGCAGCACTCCGATTGAAAGAAGAAGGAAAACTTGATAAGATGAAAAGATATTGACGAGATGATACAACACTCCGGTTAAATGGATAAGCAAGAAAAGAACACGATCTTCACAAAACGAGGTGATGGGTGAAGAGCACAACATCACAATGCCTCCGTATCGAAAGAATAGAAGTTAGATCATTGAAATAAAAGAATGGAGAAGAAAATGCCAACTTCTGCCACAATTGAATTTGGAAGGCATCCTTGCAAGAAGGTTAGAATATAGTTGTTTGAAAACCAACAACGAAACGAATCAGCTTGTAGTGGGCTTATGGAAACATCTCAAGACTATGAGGTGACAACCGGCCACTAATGGAAACCATTGATTTGATTGAGAGCACCAAAAGGATGAAAAACTTCTTCACCGAGATGAGAAGGAGAAAATTGGATCATAGATAAGCACCACAAATAGCAACATTCCTTAGGGAAGGCTTTAGGTGAAATATGACTCAAGATAACTCCAACAAAGGGATTGATGGATTTAAAATACCTCATTCTTGACAACAATATGAATCATGAAACATGAAGGAAATTGTCAAGAGTGACATAACACCACCTCAAAAGATAAGGTAGAACGAACTGCACTTTGGAATGCAAGATGAAGAATGCTTGAACTCCTCAAAACAAAACATGTGTTGAACACCATGTTTATTTTAGAGTATAGCTTGGCGGATCATAACTTCGAGAGAAATCTTGAAGAACAATTGAAGAAAGAAAAGAATCCTTGACTAACTATCATGTAGAGCCTCCATGAAGAACTCCGGTAATAAAAGGATGATAAAATGAAAGAGAAGTTGAAAACACAAGGTTAAGCCTTGCGATGATTTAGATGGAGCTTCACGACGAGATAAAGCGGAAAAACTTGAAACTCCGGAGAAGAAAAGATGAAGCATCTCGAACCAAGAAATGTGACATGATGAATAACACTGGAAAGAAGAAACTAGATCACTTGGATGAAACAATAATAAGAATTACATTATGCGTATCCTTCACCAATTTACATTGATGACAAGCAATGGATTTGGCATACTACTTATTCTTCTTGAGGGATTAAAAAGAGATATAGTGCAAACTTGAGAAGCTATTGATGGCACCACCGGTGGAATTGAAACAACGAAAGCATGAATGAATTGATATGATAACGAAGGAAGAGAAATCTTGAATGAACCACCGTAAGAATTGAAAATGGAAGTAGCAAAGGCACAAATCACCAGGAAGAATTGGAGAAAAAGAAAACAAAGATACTTGAGAGGATTTAGATACAATAGAATGAAGAGATCATGAACTGATTAGTGAATACTTGAATGATGCACCGGTAAGATTTGGAGAACGGTAGCTACACGCTGAGAATGAAGAATTATAACATGATGGCCTATGGAGGAAAGAAATGGAAACAGCTCATGAAATGCTCCGGATAGGTGAAAAGAATTCCCACAATCGAAAACAATTATGAGAGGATGGCATCAAGCTAGAACCATGAATCTTGAAGTGAATGGAGCAAGATTTAGGAGAAACTCTTCTTCGGTCTTCAAATGTTGGGAATGACGATGAGAAACCACCATGAATTGTTGAGAAACTCCGGAAGGATTAAAAGAGGAAAGGTTGAGCCAAAGATGAAAAAAATATATTTGAAAGCGACCTTGGAGAAGGCATGTGACTGATGAAAATTCATTCTTACGTCAGACTTTGAATTGAATTTGAGAATAGTTCCGGGAAAATTAGAAGAGTCAGGTAAGATCCTGGGAAAAGACCTGTGGGTTAGGGCCCGCTGAAAAGAAACACCGTTGGAACGGGATGATAAACAGATAGATGATGCATCGGAACAATAGAAATATTTGAATGAGGTGACAACCTCGAAATAATAGAATGCGAACATGAATCTTCTGAGATGTCTTCATCACTCCCAACCAAATGAATAGCGAGAAGTGAATGATTAGGAGATATGCCGGCATGAGAAAGCATTGTGAAAAGAGGAAAAAGGGATAAGATCAACACCGAAATCTTGAACTAAATCCACCAGAGAAGAAAATTAGAATGGAACAATGATAAGGTTGAAACTTCCTTAGCGTCTTCATGAGAAATCACCGGATAAAACATTTCAAGGAAAAGAATGAAGAAACTTCACTCCATAAAATGGATACTTGATTAAGAAATCTGAGTCCTTGAAGAAAAAAAGGGTGGGAGGGTGGGAAAACAAAAACACCTTGGGTCGGGTGAAACGAACACCGTTGAGAAAAAAGCTTAGAAATTGATCTTGCGAATGTTGCAATGATCGGATCCACTTGAACAGAAGCACGTCGGTTGGAAAGGAATTAACATGGCAATCTCGATGATAAAAAAGGATTAGTAATCCCATAGAAATATGAGAACACCGTTTAGGGAAGGTATGGATTCAACATTTGACTTCGAAGCAACTCGAATACCACAAATAAAACAAAACAAAGGATTTGGCTTGCAGAATAAGCCGGAACAAATACATATGATAGAGATTTACCCAATCCCATATCATGCATCAGTCGAAAAGATATTCTAGGAGCTACTTGAATTCCCACCTATAAACTCCCGAAACTTTTCGGTTATGCAATCTGGTGTTGGGGATACAGGGACACAAAATATATCACCCAAACTAACAATACCTAGATCCAATTGTATCCATCCGTCAACACATAACCAAGAAACCTTCGAAATCGTGTACCTCAACCTTGAAAAGCATCTGTTATCTGAGTTATGGCAATACTCGAGCTCGCCCGAGATTGGGTTATCGGGTTATCTCACCAACAAGCGCATAAAAGAGATTTTCGATGTCGGCAAATCTCGGTATTCGAAGCGCAACGATAAAATTATGGCGACAACACCTCGGAGCTCAACTCTCGGGACACCGCCACAACCCCTAAATGTCGAGGCACCAAGAACAATGTTCTCGTCATAAGAATATCGAACGATTCCAAGATACCCGCGTGATCCTAAAAAAAATTCATGAAATTTGAGGAGAGGAAAGACAAAACATCTACGTCAGGAGGCCTCACCAGAGCGACGAAGGGACTGAGGAGTAAAAAGAATCCTACTCTCCTATATATATAATCCTAAGACTCAAAACTTCTTTTTTCTAGACTCAACAACGGCCAACAAACAAGGGGGCTCCTAAGGTCGGTCGAGGCTCTGGTACCAACTTGTCACGCCCAATATGCGACCCTATCCAAAAGGAACTCGAAGGTCCCACCAAGGATAGACCCGCATATTGAAACGCTTTTGCAAGGTGGATATCATTACATCAACACTACATAATAGATGGGGATACATACATAAGGCACAAATGCCACAAGAATACAACAACAACATATACAAGAGATCAACATCCGACTACGGATGAAACATAAACAGAAGCTCAAACAATATCCACCCTGCTATCCCAGGCTGCCGACCTAGAACCTATCCCCTGATCGAAGAAGCAGAAGAAGAACTCAACGCAAGCAAGCATCGCTCTCACGTCATGACCATCGCAAACCTGTACCTGCAACTGGTGGTGTAGTAATATGTGAGCCACAAGGACTCAGCAATCCCATAACCATGGGTATCAAGACTAGCAAAGCTTAAAGGGAAAGGAAGGGGTAAAGTGGTGAGGTTGCAGCAGCGACTAAGCATATATGGTGCCTAACATACGCAAATGAGAGCGAGAAGAGAAACAAAGGCGGACGTCAACTAGTAATGATCAAGAAGTGATCACGAACTCCTACTTACGTCGACATAACCCGAAAACCGTGTTCTCCTCTCGATCAACCCGAAAAGAGACACTCACGATTACGCTACGGTTGGTGTATTTTAGAAGAGTTTGCTTCAAGTTTACTACAACCGGATATTAACAAATTCCCATCGCCACATAACGCGGCACGACTCTCGAAAGTTTATACCTGCAGGGTGTCCCAACTTAGCCCATGATAAGCTCTCGCGATCAACGAAGGATATTCCTTCTCCCCGGGAAGACCCGATCAGTCTCGGAATCCCGGCTACAAGACATTTCGACAGCAATAAAACAAGACCAGCAAAGCCCCCCGAATGTGGCGACAAATCCCGATAGGAGTCGCACGTACCTCGTTCTCAGGGCACATCCGGATGAGCAGTCCGTACAACTAAAACCAGACCTCAAGTTTCCTTGAGGGGCGCCACAGAGGCTCTAGTTCGGGCCAGACTTTCGAAGGAGCACTGGTCAAGGGGGCTAAAATAAAGGTGACCCTCGGGCTCCGGAAAACCCAAGGGAAAAAGGGCATAGGTGAGGCAAATGGTAAAACCAATGTTGGGCCTTGCTGGAAGAGTCTTATTCAAAGCGAACTGTCAAGGGGGGTCCCATAAATCACCCGACCGCGTTAGGGACGCAAAATCCAGGAACATAACACCGATATGACGGAAACTAGGGCGGCAAGAGTGGAACAAAACACCAAGCATAAGGCCGAGCCTTCCACCCTTTACCAAGTATATAGATGCATTAATAAAATAAGATATATTGTGATATCCCAACAAGTAAACATGTTCCAACAAGGAACAACATCTCCATGTTCCAACAAGGAACAAACTTCATCTTCACCTGCAACTAACAACGCTATAAGAGGGGCTGAGCAAAAGCGGTAACATAGCCAAACAATGGTTTGCTAGGAAGGGTAACAAAGGTTAGAGGTTCATGCAATTTGGCAGGCTTGAGCAGCAAGTGGTAGGTAACGCAGCATAGCGACAGAACGAAGCAACTAGCATAGCAATGATAGTAGTGAGATCCGAGGTAGCGGTCATCTTGCTGAAATCCGCAAGGAAGAAGAACGAGTCCATGAAGAAGATGAGCGGGAGTAGTCGAGCGAATCCTCACAATCGCAACATTACCGAACCGAGAAGCAACACGGAAAGAAACAAACAACATGATAAATGCACAAGCATAAACATGGCATGATGCACAAACAAGTATGATGCATGTCCGGTTTAATGAGGCATGGCATGGCAAAGTGCAACAAACAATACTACCAATTAAGTGGAGCTCAATATGCAACGAGTTGCATATTGACGAAACACCACAAGCAATTATTTAGTTCACTCTTGTTTAGGTACACAACAATATTAAATGTTGTTAAACATGGCAAGAGATGGAGCATAATTAAACTACCTATCTAGGCAAGTTTAAATGAGGCCGGAAATAAGAAACAACAATTCCGGAAAATCCTCATATGCATATTTTAGATTCGGTACTGTTCTGCCCTAAAACATATTTTATTGTTGTTAAACAGGAAAAATAAAGTGCACCATCTTAAACTAGGCATTTTTCCACCCCATTTACATATGAAGTTTATTAAAATCCGAGCTACGGTTATTTAGTTATGAAATAAAACATTTTAGCATGGCATTTTAGCAAATTAAATCAAACAGCAAGTTAAACATTTTAACATGGGATGAAAGTGGCATATTATTAATCTACACAAAATTCTAAGCATTTTACATATTTAGATCATTTTAATCCGATGCACGGTTGTTGAGTTATTAAATGCTTGAACATGAGGGTGCAATCTGTAAAACAGGTAAATCACTGGTTAATAGCTAAATTCGCAGATCTGAAAAAAAAACATATGCGGGCTGAATCTGCACTTGGGCCAACAGTGAAACGGGGGCGTGGCGGTGGCTCACCATGGGCCAAGCCCAGTCGGTGGAGACAGGCCGAAGCGAGGCGGGCTGGGCAAGGCCGGCTTGGGATCGAGGTCAGCAGCTTGACTTGAGCGAGCTCCTCTCGCTCGATCTGGACAATGGGAGGCACTGAAGCGGCGGGCGCGTCTTTCTCGTCAGGAAGCGAGAGCAGCGGCGCTGGACGGGAAGGCAGCAGCGGGGTCCGGCGAGGCAGGGACTTGGCGCGGGATCCACGGCGCTGGGCAGAGGTGGACTTGGGACTCCGGCCGGAGGACCTTGAGGTGCAGGGGAGGCACGGATCCGGGCGGCGGCAAGAGCTGCAAGGCCATGGCAGGGGAGAAATTCAGAGAAAGACAGAGAGGGAGGAAAAGAGATAGAAGAAGGACAGGGAGTAGAGGGCACGCGGGGCGGGGCTCATCTGCTGGACACGGGCGCGGCGACGCGGTGCACGAGGTGAAGACGAGCAGGGGCGAGGCCGGGGCTTGGGGCACTGGAGAAGGGCGCCGGCGGCGGAGAAACTCCAGGGCGGCGGCTTGGCGTTCGATTTGGAGCAGGGAAGCAGAGGCGGGGCGAGGGACTTGGACGGGGACAGCGAAGAAGCTCCCGGGCGACTTGGCTCGAAGACGGACTTGGCGACGGGGACGGAGGAGCAGGAGGAGGAGGCGTGCACGGGAGGGGCGCCATGGGTCCTGGGTGCGTGCTCGAGCTTCGGTGGCGCGGTGAGGAGCTCGGGCAGGGAGGTCGCAGGAGGCCGATGCAGCAGAGGGGCTTGACGCGGGGCTTTGGGCTCCTGTGAGGAGGCGAGGCGACGGGGAACCGGCCGGATACAAGGTTGAGCGACCGGATCAGGGCAGCGGTGGTGGAGATCGACACCGGCGTGGCTCAGCTCCATCGGCTCCGGTCGGTGGTGAGCTCCTGTTCAGAGAAACAGAGAGGAGAGATCGTGAGGGAGAGAGGAACCGGAGGAAGGAAAATTGGAAGAAGGAGGCGGCAGGGTGGCGCAGCTGGTCCTAGACGCGGTGGTGGTGCTCGAGGCGGTTGGGGCCTCGGCGCTCGTGGCTGCAAGAGCTCCTGCTCCTGCGATCATGAGACGACAATGGCTGCGATCGATGGACGAGGGGATCCAAGGGAGGCGCTGGTTGGTGAGGAGAGATCGAGAGGAATTTTGGATCGGGGCACGGGCATGGTTGGTTGGGCACGGAGAGCAAGGGGAAGGTGGCAGCGGATCTGGGTGATGGGATGGAGAGCAGTGGCGGCGGCGCACGGGAATCAAGGGAGGTTGTCCCCAATTGCTAGGGTTTGGACCGTCTATATATATCAGTGGGATTAGGGTAGGGGCATTTGGTCCCTCCGATCGCAATCGAACGGTCGCGAATAAAATAGCTAGGGAGTCCAAAAGAGAAACCGATGATGATTTAGAGATGTTTGGTGATGATGCGGACCCATCGGTCGTGACCGTGCGGTTCGGGTTCGGGGAAGTTTCGGGCGAGCAAGCGAGGGGTTAGGGCATTGAGCAAAGAGATTAAGCGGCCAGACAAGATGGACTCGAAAAACACGGTTGGTCTCGGAACGGTCAAAGAAGGCAAGGGGAACGTGACAACTACGAACCGGTGCAAGCTTTAAAAACAATGACAGCAACGAGTGCCGATGCAATGCAAATGATGCGATGAGATGAGATGAATGACATGAACAAAATGCAAAACAAAAGACAAAACCCAACCACGGAGGAAATAATATATCGCATCTCCGGAAAAGGCAAGAGTTGGAGTTACGAATATGGAAAATTGTATCCGGGGCGTTACAGTATGGCTCTGGGATTGCTTCCTCGCAGGGTGTCAAGAAAGGATCTCTAGCCGAGTTTGATAACACTACTACTACTTTAATTTATGCTACTCTTATCTCTTCTGATGCTGCAAGATGCTTGAAGCTGCTGAAGATGCTAGTCTTTGATAGGCTAGGCTTGCCCCCTTCTCTTTTGGCATTCTGCAGTTCAGTCCACAGATACAGCTCATTTCATTGATACCGATGCATATGTAGTGTAGATTCTTGCTTGCGAGTACTTTGTATGAGTACTCACGGTTGCTTTGCTCCCCCTTTTCCCCCTTTCTTCTTCTTTCCGGTTGATGCAACCAGTTGTCAGAGCCCAGGAGCCAGATGCCACCGTCGATGCCTACTACTACGTGGAGACCGCCGACGACCAGGAGTAGCTAGGAGGCTCCCAGGCAGGAGGCCTTGCCTTTTCGATCGTTGTTGCATTTGTGCTAGACTTCTTAAGGCAAACTTGTCTAACTCATGTATGTACTCAGATATTGTTGCTTCCGCTGACTCTTATGTATTCGAGCCCTCAAGGACCCTGGCTCGTAATATAAAGCTTGTATTATTTTAATTTGTGTCTAGAGTTGTGTTGTGATATCTCCCCGTGAGTCCTTGTTCTTGATCGTACACATTTGCATGTATGATTAGTGTACGATTGAATCGAGGGCGTCACATATGTCTCCTTATAAAATGGTTTATGGAAAAGCTTGTCATTTGCCTCTTGAGTTAGAACATAAAGCTTATTGGGAAATTAAATAACTCAACTATGATTTCAAACTTGCTGGTGAAAAGAGGTTATTTGATATTAGCTCATTAGATGAATGAAGAACCCAAGCTTATGAAAATACCAAGTTAATTAAAGAAAAAAGTTAAAAGGTGGCATGATAAAAGAATCCAAAAGCGTGAGTTCAAAGTTGGAGAATATGTTCTTTTGTACAACTCTTGTTTCAGATTCTTTGCAGGAAAACTCCTCTCCGAATGGGAAGGACCCTACATTATCGAGGAGGTTTATCGATCTAGAGCTCTCAAAATAAATAATGCCGAAGGTACTAACCCGAAGGTTGTTAATGGGCAACGAATAAAACATTATATCTCATGTATGCCCATTAATGTTGAAAGCAATATTATCCAAACTATGACACCGGAAGAACACATAAATAAAACCTTCCGGAACACTCCAGAATCGTGAAAAAGAGGAGGTACGTGATATGGTAAGTAAACGGACTCCGGAAAATCTGCAAAAATATTTTATGTCTGTTTTGGAATATAACAAAACTTCGGAAAATAAGAAACAACTAGGAAGCCACCCCTGGTGGGCACAAGACACCAGGCGCGCCCAGGTGGATTGTGCCCACCTCGGGTATCTTCCGGACTCCATTTTTCTTCCGTTTGCTTGTTTCCCAAGATAAAAATTCTTTATATACCCCCCGAACTTATTGACCACCGTACCGCAGAGAAATCTCCTGTTTTCTTGTTTTCTGACCGATCTAATCCACCATGGCCGCTTCAAGCTCCTCCAAGGACAAGTTCTTCGAGAACGTCATGAACCCATATTTGCGGGAGGTGATGCAGCACCCTCAAGCTATCCAGATGCATGAGGGGGTGCTCCACATTGGCGATGTGCAAGGCCCCAAGGGGATTGGATCCATGGAGGCTAGGCTTGAAGCTATGGAGCAGGAAGTCTTCCGGTGCAAGGGAATGGTGGACCATGGACTCAAGGCCAATCACCTCATGATCGCGGACTACACCCATGATCTCAAGGTGGATGGCAAGTCCATGAAGGACATCGTCTTCTCCTTCAACGAGCAAATCAACTTCCTCCAGAGCCAGATCTACGGCCTGCAAAACCAAGTCTTTGAATATGAGGCAAGGTTTAAAGGTATGAGTTTGGCTACCAGTTGCAGGACCCGAGAGACTCACTCCTCCTCTTATGACGGTGAGCCTCTGCCATGGAAACCCGAGGACAAGATCGCTACCACTTCATCACCACCACCTCCTTCTTCATCACCAAAATAAAATTGAGTATCGGGTATGGGCACTCCCCTTGGCTTGCGCCAAGCTTGGGGGAGGTGCCCCGATATCGTATCACCTCCACTATCTTTTGCCTTTATTTACCTTAGTTTGATCCATAGTTTTCTTTTGCTTTAGATGAATAAAAGTTTAGTTCGATCCTTTCTTTTTGAGAGTTTACTTAGTGATCTACTCCCTCCGTCCGGTGAAGAGTGTACATCTAGAGATTTTAGGACAAATTATGGAGTCAAGTCAAAAATACATTGGAAAAGTGCAAACCACCATCTCTCTCCTCTTTAATTAACCAACCCCCAATGAGCTAAGTGCATGTAGAAATTAAGAAGACCATGCGTAGATTGTTATTGGTCTTGATTACCGTGTGATGAGAGAGAAGTATTTTTATCTACTTTAAAGTGCATTGGAAAGATAGAAGTACACTCTTTTGTGGACAAATTTTGAAGCCAAACGTACATTCTTTACCGGACGGAGGGAGTATATTTGTAATCGTATGCGAGATATATAATAAAGTTTAGTTTGAGTTTTGTCTTCTTTATTTTCATGATCAACAAAAAAAGGAAAGGAAATAAATGAAAAAGATCATATACTAATCTTATGGTAAGTAATGACATCACGTAAGGAAATGTATAAGTAGAAAAATTTATTGGAGATTGACAAACATAGCATTGGTCAGTGATGCAATTCATGAAAGAATTAATAAGGGAAGAGAAGATTCACATGCAAATACACTATCTTGGAAATCTTTTGTGATTGTGAGCCCCCATCAAAATATTATATGCCAAAATTGTTGACGTTGGACAAGGAAGACAACGTAATGATTTGTATTTGTTCATATTCACATAGAACTTATATTGTCATAGATCCTTCAACATGTGGTGCTTGCCCCCCATCTTTGCTAGCCAAAAATTCCGCACCAAGTAGAGATACTACTTGTGCATCCAAAAACCCTTAAACCCAAATCTTATTTCCAAGAGTCCACCATACCTACCTAAGGATTGAGTAAGATCCCTCAAGTAAGTTGTCATCGGTGCAAGAAGGCAATAAAAATTGCTTATAAAAGTGTTAGATCATTTAGTGTAAGAAAAAAATTGAGCGTTGTACGAACTTGTGATGGCAAAGAATAAAAGCGACAGACTGCATAATAAAGGTTGCTACCATAAGGGGCAATATAACGTGACGTTCTTTTGCACTAAGAGATTGAGCATACAAACAAAAAGTGCATGGCAACCTCTACTTCTCTCTGCAAAGGGCCTATCTTTTACTTTTATGTATTAACTTTCATGCAAGAGTCAAAGTTTTTCTCTATTCCTTTTATTTTTCTCTTTTGGCAAGCATCATGTGGTGAGGAAAGATCTAGGCACATATATCCAGTTGGATATGGGTAGCATGAGTTATTATTGTTGACATCACCCTATAGGTGAATACGTTGGGAGGCGAAATTATAAGCCATATCTTTCTATGTGTCCGGTTGAAACGTTTTGCTCATGTGTACGTGGTGAGTGTTAGAAATAATAGAAGACTATATGATGGTTGAGTATGTGAACTTGCCTAAAGGCTCCGATACGTGACACTTCCTGAAAAGATGATGAATTGTAGTTGCAGAGTTGACTGAGAACATAGTTTGTTGGTTTTCAATAGAGTTTATGCTTTATACTTCGATGTTGTGATGAATTGTTACTTATTCATGAGAAGTCTATGATAAAAGTTCTATGATAAAAGTTTTATGTTAAAGTTTGTTGCTGTTATAATAATTTACATGATGCTTCTATGTTCGTATTTTGTTTTTATCGACACCTATCTCTTTAAGCATGTGGCATGTTTTTCGATTTCGGTTTTCGCTTAAGGACAAGCGAGATCTAAGCTTGGGGAGTTGATATGTCCATTTTGCATCATGTTTACGTATTGCTATTTATAATGTTTTTATGCATAATAATGCTTTTTGGGAGTAATTCTAATGCCTTTTCTCTCATAATATGCAAGGTTCACACAAAGAGGGAGAATTCCGGTAGCTGGAAATCTGGACCTGGAAAAGCTACGTCAGACTACCTATTCTGCACAACTCCAAATGAGCTGAAACTTCACGAGGAATTTTTATGGAATATATGAAAAATACTGGAGCAAATAACTACCGGAGGGAGGCCACCTGGTGAACACAAGATACCAGGGCGCGCCCTGGTGGGTTGTGCTCAGCCCAGCCCACCTCCGGTGCCCATCTTCTTGTATATAAGTCATTTTGACCTAGAAAAAATAAGGAGAGGACTTTCGGGACAGAGCGCCGCCATCTCGAGGCGGAACTTGGGCAGGAGCACTTTTGCCCTTCGGTGGAGCGATTCCGCCAGGGGAACTTCCCTCCCGGAGGGGGAAATCATTGTCATCATCATCACCAACAACTCTCCCATCTTGGGGAGGGCAATCTCCATCAAAATCTTCACCAGCACCATCTGCTCTCAAACCCTAGTTCATCTCTCGTGTTCAATCTTTGTACCGGAACCTTAGATTGGTACCTGTGCGTGACTAGTAGTGTTGATTACATCTAGTAGTTGATCACTATATGGTTTATTTGGTGGAAGATTATATGTTCAGATCCATTATGCTATTTAATACCCCTCTGATCATGAACATGTTTATCACTTGTGAGTAGTTACTTTTGTTCTTGAGGCCACAAGAGAAATCATGTTGCAAGTAATCATGTGAACTTGATACGTGTTTGATATTTTGATAATATGTATGTTGTTATTGCCTTAATGGTGTCATATGAACGTCGACTACATGACACTTCACCATATTTGGGCCTAAGGAACTGCATTGTGGAGTAGTTATTAGATGATGGGTTGCGAGAGTGACAGAAGCTTAAACCCTAGTTTGTGCTACTCCGTAAGGGACTGATTTGGATCCAAAAGTTTAATGCTATGGTTAGAATTTATTCTTAATACATTTCTCGTAGTTGCGGATGCTTGCGAGGGGGGTTAATCATAAGTAGGAGGTTTGTTCAAGTAAGAACAACACCTAAGCACTGGTCCACCCACATATCAAATTATCAAAGTAGCGAACATAAATCAAACCAACATGATGAAAGTGACTATGAAATTCCTGTGTACCCTCAAGAACGCTTTGCTTATCATAAGAGACCGTTTTGGCCTGTCCTTTTCCTCAAAAGGATTGGGCTACCTTGCTGCACTTTTGTTACTATTACTGTTACTTGCTCGTTACAAATTATCTGGCTATCAAACTACTCGCTACTTATAATTTCAGTGCTTGCAGAGAATACCTTGCTGAAAACCACTTGTCATTTCTTTCTGCTCCTCGTTAGGTTCGACACTCTTACTAATCGAAAAGACTACGATTGATCCCATATACTTGTGGGTCATCACCCTCCTCCTGATAAATACTTCTCCCCTCGCGGTGATTATCTCTTCTCCCCCCTCGCCGTCTCGCTCAAACCCTAGCGCCACCACTAGCATCACTCGACGCCGGAGACGAAGTGCTTTGCTGCCACAACCTCTCCGACGTCGTCTTCACGCCGGCCGCGGACATCATCTTCTCCGCCACCGCCGTAGGTGTCTTCCACCGCCAAGTTAGGGCGCGGGAGATTGGACTGCTCGGCCTCCTTCCGCCTCGTCTAGCAGTTCGTCGTGCGGTAAATAAGACTCGCTTTCTACCGTTTATTTGATCCGTTGAATTGTCCACATCTTCCAAAAGTTGTTTCTACACTTCCAAATCTATATCTTTTTGTTTCTGCATCTCATAACTTGGAATTATGTTCACTTATGTATCACAACTAGTTAGATTCCTCACTTGTACTTATTCATGGATTCATACAAATCTGGGACCAACTCACATCGATAAGTGAATGCCTTTGCACTATGAGGTCAATGTCTTCAAAATAATTTATCTTCAAAATCTTTTGAGAATGCATATGACCTCTTCCCCTTCCCTAGCATCTCTAATGCTATCATAGGTACATGTTCATGGGAGAATCCCTTGGTTCTCATAGTCTGCATTCATTTGCAGAGTTCTTACAACATCACATTGAATCTCCAGAAGCCAGCTCTTGCTTGACCAGCAGATTGAAGCCAAACACAGTTGTGAAGCCTTTCATTCTAAATCCAATGGCTGGTGGAAAATTTGCAAAGCAGGACGGCAGGCAGCGTCGGGACAACACTGCTTTAGACCTGCCACCAGATCTCTATGAGCTATACAAGTCTGACCCAGAGGAAACCTATGTTGAATGCAAGACTCGAGTCCAATGGACTCGAAGATATTGGGCAGAGCAATGGTTTTTGTACAACTTTGTCACTAACGAGTATGCAAAGAAGAATGTTGTGAGGCCACCATGGTTCGATATTGTGTACAGAAAGCTACATCCCAAGATGAAGGCTGAAGCCATTACAAAGGGCTTCTATCCTTGTATGGGCAGAGGACCTCAGCCTGAGAATGCCGACCCATCCAGTCTCCGATGGTGTCATGAAGATGAATTGTTTGAACAAAATCTTCAGTTTGCAAGAGATTCTGCAGTCCAGAACAAGAAGGACCTGGGGATTGATTTCAACCCTGGTCCAGCTGCTCCAAGGCCAGATGGTAGTCATGAAGCCAATCCGAATATCATTGGCCCCTTCAATAGCTTTGATGGGCTTCTCTCCCACATTGCTGCACAAAGGGACACTATTGAAGAGGATGTTGGCGAAGAGGAGCATGAGGATGATCCTGAGCCTCTGAAGCCAAAGAAGAAATCTAAGGCTTCAAAATCTTCTGCAGCTCCAAAAGCTTCAAGAGTGAATCCATTGCAATCTGCACCTCCTGAATCCAGTGTGCAGTCTAAGGATCAATCCCGCATCTCCAAGAAGCCCTTGGTTGCTTCCCTGAAGTTGGTATGATCCCATTTGTCGTTGACAAGGAGCACTGGAATGAAGAGCTTCTTCTACAATTCTATGCCACTCTACACATATCAGGCTACAATAGGGATCCGAAGACATGGGTCCTTGAGTGGATGACAGGGGATGTCCATCATGAAGCCAAAGCTTAAGATATCATCAAGCTAACATCCCTACCCACTCATTGTGATCTATATGAGCCAGGTTATCAGCTTCATGTGCAAGAATTGCAGAGTGTATTCCAGAGGCATGAGCCCAATATGAGTCAAATGCTTAGTATGATGAAGCCATTACCCACTGATGCTGAATATCCCAAGGAGTTCTATGTCCAAGACCTCGAGTACCTGCCTTGCACCATATATCACATTCTAAGGCCTACTCTGTGGCCTATCAAAGGGCATTCTCCTGACGCCAAGCTTGAAGGCACCATGAAGACATTGGTCTTCTATATCATCAATGGCATTAGGTTCAACACCCAAGACTTCTTTATCTGTCAGTTGGCAGCTTTAGGCATTGATCTATTTGGCCTCAAGTTTTATGCTCCATGGGTCATGCGGCTGATAAAGCTTCACTCAACCATCAATTATGAAGCTTCAGCGCGCAACCATGTTGTATTCTTGCCTGAAGTGGACATGTCTCATGAAGCTATTTATCATGTGCCTGCCAAGGAGCCAATGCGCGAAGACAGTGCCGCCTTTCAAAGCTTCACTCAAACTATTGAAGGTGTTCATGTGCCGAATCCTCCTGCTCTTGCTGGTCCTCTTGCTGGTCATCTTCATCTACCACATCATGCAAACACTGATGCAACAACCAGCATGGTAGCTCACAGGCCTCAGAAGCGTGCTTGTGTCCTGAATGACAGATAGCTTCTTGTATCCCTTCACCAGAAGCAGGATAGGCATCATGACTGGCTGAAGCGCCAGATGCAGAGTCTGCTCATTGGTGTCAGTCGTATACGCAACCTTTCAACCAAGAACTCATTTGTTGCACATGAAGCCTGTCGGCGGTCCTAAAAGAGCCTCACAATGCTCTGTTCTGAAGACGATCTTCGAGCAGATGGCTTCACATAATGTTTTAAGTTTGACTCCAGGCCTCCCCAATCAGCAAGTTGGCGTCCAACTCCTTCCCTTGAAGATTCTGACTATTCATCTTCAGCTCCCACTATTGTTGCGCGAGTCATAGATGAAGAGGATGACGCCACTTCAGCAGCGGTGGCTTCACTACATCACGATTCTGCATCAGGCCCCTCTGCACTGCCCAACTCCAACGTTGGCCCTGCTGCCCGAACATCTTCACTGCCTGGGAACGAGTAGACACTCTATGTCTTCAAACCTTTTTGGTCATTACTGACAAAAGGGGGAGAAACATATGAGTTGATAGTCTTCAAGCGGGTCCATATGGGTCGGGTGCTTATTATTTTGCCTAAGTTTTTACAACTCTCGTTCTTGAACTATCGGTTTTTGAGTTGTAACACTTAAACTTGATGGTCGTCTGCCACTTTTGCTGCTACCTTATGATGCGATGATAAATCCCGCATGAAGTCATTCTGCAGACGCCCATTTCTCATTATGCAATTCATTATCTTCATTACATTTGTGTATGCATGATGAATTGTCTTCATGTGTTGAAGAGGATCTCCACAAAGCAAAACCTGCCATGTGCATCTGCATTCAAAAGCAAAACATTTATATGCACATCTTCAGGGGGAGCCTCTTCTAACCTATGAAGAAAATGCCTATGTACTTTAACTTTCACATACTTTTATCCCCATTGAAAACTTCAACCAGTTGAGGACTAGGCTATAGCCTAGTGGCAAGGGTCGCAGTGGCGAACCCTGCGGCCATGGTTCGACTCCCGTCGGGAGCAAATTTGTGGTGCCTCACCCGGGTGGGCTTCTTCTATCAAAATATGTCCTGGGTGCTAGTGCCCATGGATCTCATTTGAAAAAAACTTCAACCAGTTTGTCATCAATCACCAAAAAGGGGGAGGTTGTAAGTGGATCTAGTGCCACCCCTAGTTGGTTTTGGAGTATTGACGACAAACATGGTTGAGGGACTAATGTGTTTGTGAGAATTGCAGGATAACAAAGTTAGTAGTCCCTCATTGATTCGGTTTACCTACCAGAGATGACCCCTAAAAATGTATGAAGACATTGAAGACAATGGTGGTTCGTGAAGACATTCACGTTGAAGATAATGACCTGTGAAGACATTCACTTGAAGACTATGGAGTGCGAAGACATAGTTTCTTTCGTAGTTTCCTTTTCTTCCTTATTGAGTCATAGGAACCACCGAACTATTAAGTGGGGTCCAAGTGAACAAAGTCAGATGACTGAAGTGATGCTCAACCAAAATCCTATGTCTTCGAGCGAAGACAATGAAACAAATCTTATCCAGAGTTGGATGAGTCAGGTTTGCTTGTAGCCCAAGCCAAGTTGTCGCATGTGTTTGAAATCCGACCGTTGGACACGTATTGGTTCCTTAGTGACCCAGGGTCATTTCGGACATATCATGTCGGGTTGCCTCTTAACTATAAATAGCCCATCCCCTACACCATAAATTGGTGGCTGCTCAGAGTTAGTGCACGACTTTTGTCGTTGGAGAGCAACCCACATCCGAAGCCTTTGAGAGAGATCCTTGCGAGGACAAAGCCCAAAACACCTAGAGCCAAAGAGTGTTAGGCATCACTGAAGTCTTTCTGTCCGCGTGACCTGAAGACTTGTTACACTTGAGGATTGTGCATCCTCCAGCCGGTTAGGCGTCACGTTCTGAGGATCCAAGAGTCATTGTGGATCGCCAGTGAACGGAGTCTGTGAAGGCTTGGAAGTATACCTTGAAGACTTACGAGAGTAATTGGGCAAGGACCAGGTGTCCTTAGCTCAAGGAAAATAAGGTGAAGACAGTCTTCTGAGCTCAATCTCAGCCTCCCTAACCAGACGTACAGTTGTCACAGCAACTGGAACTGGTCTACCAAATACTTGTCTTCACCAAGCTACTGGTTCTATCCCCTACCTCCTTTACATTTCAGTTTGTCTTCGTGAAGTCTTTGCTTGCTTGCCTGATCTGTTTGACTTCACCGTGCGAAGACTATTACCTGTTTGGCTTCATACTGTCTTCCATTCCGATCTGTACTACCTAGCTGCTATTAGTCTTCGTGCTTTCACTATATTGCTTACTTGACTATGGTCTGTCTAGTGTAGTTCGTCTTCCGCTGCATATCATATAGGTTCAATTGCTTATTTATCTTCAAAGACCTCGTGTTTTGAAGACTTTCATAAAAATCGTCAATTCACCTCCCCCCCTCTAGTCGATAACTAGCACTTTCATGACCCCTTAAAATTGTGTGGAAAATAAAAACTTTGGTGTACCTTTGCGAGGAATATGAAGATGGGGTGTACACTTTTTTTATTAGTTTCATTTACTTATACAGAGTCAATCGAGCAACCGCCCTATTAAGGGGGCTCGTGGTGAGTTAGATCGAAGCATAGTTGTGCATGCTCAATCATAAACCTATTTGTTCAGAGAGTGGAGACTTTGGAATCTCCTTTGAGACGTGATTGTGGTTGTTTTTGGCGATTTAGGGCCAGTTTGATTCGCGTCCTGGGCGTTTGGCATCTGCCTTGGGTTGTCCTTGGGAGCTACCCGACTCATGTTTGGTTGAAGTCTAGGCCATGAGGAAGTCAGCCTAGCCGGAGAACCAGAAAACATAATTAGCCTGGACCAAAGAACAAGATAACTTGGTTTGCCTCGCCCAGACAACCTTTCTTGGATGCCTGGAGCAGCAGGATGAACCATTAATCACATATATAATTCAGAAAATGAGGCAATTGGACAGGAACATCAACGACTGTTAAGCACGCACCAGCCATGTCGAGAATCAAATAATATTACATGTGCTATCCTGACCAGGCAAAAAACTTTGAGTTCCGAGGCCCATACCAGGCATTGAAATTTCCAGGCATGTTGTGTAGGACGTGAACCAAACTGGCACTTAGTCTCTCATTTTACCTAGTATTCTTATTATTTTACTTGTTTTTCTTGACTTGTTGATCATGACTATTGGCTTGGACTTGCTTGTATTTCGCTTGATTTTCGGTCATGTGGATGCATATTATAGAATGAGATTCTCCCATGAATTTTAGTCATCTCATGTCCCCGTAAAAAAGTTCTTCACAACAGGTAAGTTCTTCTATGTGCCAGATCATTGCTGACTCATGAGGACTGGCGGGTGATATAATCATTATGTAATTTTTTTTCGAATCGCGTGAGATAGGCTGTTATGCACTAATGGTATCTTACGCTTGTTTAAACATCCGACTGGCCCTGTCAGTAGTTTTCCTGTCGATGCTTACAAACTAGAGTACATTGACTAGAACTAGAATATCAGCGCTGGCGCGGACAGTTCACGCAGAGTGCACGACATGCACACTAAGCACCATTATCCATATAGGAGTATAAAATATCCTCTGAGTTGTTACCTTTCCCCTTTCTTGATTTGCATAGATATCACCGAGCATCCAGCCAATTATTCGATCCCTTAATTCAACAAGGGTCCATGAAACAATAGTAAAACATCGAAGGAGATATGATGCGCAGTTCGATCTCCTTGTCATGTTCCACAAGGAGAGGGAGAGGGAGAGGGAGAGGGAGGAGAAAACAATGAAGTCCAGTACCTAATTAGTCTTATATGCACTGCCTTCTCATGACCAGCTCCGGGGTATAATTTTTGGACTCATTATATATATAGCAAGTCTGGATTTTTATACTAGCAGTGGCAGCCTTATGTTAAGTGCAATGTTGTGGTTTACGCCTGGCTCTGTCGGCGTTGTGGATATTACGATCTGATTTAATGATCAATAACCTGCAATAAGTTGACCAGAAAAGGCAAACTATATTTGCACACAAGGATTTTGAATCCATTTAAAAAAAATATGTTTTTTAGTCCCTCCAGTCTACATCGGGTCCCTTAAAAAATTTCCGGTCATATTTGTCCCCTCAAGTTTCAAAACCTGGTTTTCTTAACACAGTACAAATGCAAGCGCTCATACACTCACACCTATGAACGCACACACGCATACCCTACCCCTATGAGCACCTTCAAGAGACTCAGCCGGCATATCATCTTGAGGTTTTACGAAGTCACCGTAGACGCCTCGTCGTCGATGAAAACGTCTCCTCTCACCGAAAGCGCATCACCAGAAATCCTAAAATAAATTCAGGAATAATGCTGGCACCAGGACCTGAACCCTAGTGGGATGAGATATCATTGTCTCTCTAACCATCCAAACACAGATTGATTCACCGCCCAAAACCTGATTTTGGACTGATTTTGTCTGGCCATATTTGGCCCCTCAAGAAAACAACAGTTTTCTACCCAAATCTGGTTTTAGACTAATTTTGTCTCATTTGGAAATTTGGGGAACCAAATGTCACCGGAAAATCCTTAAGGGACTAGATGTAGACTTCTGGGGAACTCGATGGACGAAAAACATACTTTCTCTTTTTTTTCCTTTTTTTTTACAAGAGTGTAGCTTCCGCTCAACTTCTGAAACTTCCATGGAAAGAGATCGGATCCTAGAGCCTAAACAGACCCTCACAAACCTAACGGAAGTCTGAAACCCGCTACCGCTAATACGCAAGTTGTGATTATACTAATCCGCAAGCTTTTGATTACACTATAAACACAGAATCAAGGAGGAATAAAACGGAATCTTGGCCCTTGGCCACTGCCAGGAGATAGCCGGCACTAGAATAGTCTATGTTCTCGGCAGGGATTAAGTAACATAGCATTGTTGATTAGTGGAGCATGGTATTGGTACGATACGACGCTTGCGGCACAATCTGCCAATGGTCGAGCCGGCAGGCACAGGGGTTGCTTGCTCGGTCTCTCTCTCTTTGCAATACTAAATTTCCGTCCGTCTCCTGCCCCCTTTCCCTCTGCCGTGCTCCCCTAGCTTCCCCACCAGCAACCACGCAGATGGAGTAGGGTGCCCAGTGGAGGAATAGATTAGTCCGGCAATAATGCGGCATACATGATTGATTAATCCTCGGTGCTGCCTTTGATCATCGAGTCATGAGAAGGCAGGGTTAGAATACTATAGCTAGTCGTACATTGGCCTGGCTTAGTTTAGCTCTCGCCTAACTTGACTTCTGACCAGGATTCACGTTCTCCGACTGAAACATCCATGTAAAGTGAGTTCTCTTATTCAATTTTTTTTTCTAATTCACTACGCTCTCTAATTTTGAAGCTCCCCCATTTGTTTGAGGTAATTATTTTTGGATTCTGTTCATAATTTTGATTGGACCAATGAATTTATTAATCATATGGCAGCAGTCAGCCTATAAAAACATATCAATCCAAGCACCCTCTCACCATCTAGAAAAAAGCATCACATGTGATATTGTAGCGCCAATATAGTTGATGCAGCCATTGACATACAAAATTTCCCAACATAAGTATGAGTTGATTAGCATATAACACATAATCACACCACAAAAAGCCCACCAAACACCGTGTTATAAATATAAATAAAACACACTACATCATCTCCCCCACTCGTCAAATCATACTCCCTTAGTTCCAAAATGTAAGGTGTATTATTTAAAAAAAGCAATTTTTAAAAACTTTGACAAAGTTAGTGAAAAATATCGACATCCACAATAGTAAATAAATAAAATATGAAAATTTATTTCATGATGAGTCTAGTGACATCGATTTGATATTATGAATATTGATATGTTTCGCTACAAATTTGGTCAAGCTTAAAGAGGTTTGACTTTTCAAAAACTAATGCACCTTATATTTTGAAATAGAGAAAGTAAAAAAGAAAAATTGGAAACACAACAACGCAACAAGGCACGCCAAACCTATTTAGTATTTTCTAAATTTGAGAAGGAGAGAACACCTTTGACCTATGCATCGATTGATATATGCAATCATTTTATTGAAAGCATTCAAACAAAAATAAATATAAAATGCGGCAATACGCCTCAAATGTTAGAATAATCACAAACAAAGATTGCTTGTTGCACTTATGCACCACCCAATTCTATTGCTAGATTTTCATGCAAATTGGCCGAAGATAAACAAGGTTATCATATCAAGGATCATAGTACAAGTCACGTACACACAATTTTTATCATGTTTAATGTAAGCATTATAGATAGTGTTCACTAAGTGGGCTATCTTCAACAAATGAGTCTTTTGAGAACTGCGTATTGTTGACATTTTCATCCATAAAGCCACCTCCGTGTAAGAATTCATGTTTGACCGCCGATGTTCCTTTAAAAAAGAGAGTCAGGGGGCTATGTATTCACTTTCGATCATCGTGAAAGTTCAATGATTCATGTCCTCTTCGATTCACGGAGATTCTAAAATATGCAGTAATAGAAGAAAATAAAATATAATTAGAGTGCCATGTGCTCTTGAACACCATAAATTTAGAAACTAGATGAATTCAGATTATACAGTGTTTGACAACACAGGAAAAACAAAGAAATTTTACAAAGAATTATGGAGTGGATGATTTTTTCTCCCTTGAAGGCTTCGAATGAAGTGTAAATAGACCGCATGGAAAAATTTATGAGGATTTCAATCCTTTGAACCAAACTGGCACCAATCCTATGAAATTTCAAAAAGTTACACTCAGCCAAGATCATTATATGTTTGACCGCTATTGTTCTTTCATAATTAGAGAGTAATGTGCTACTGAACACTGTATAATAATAAAAAACTACATGAATTCAGATCATACAGTGTTTGACAACACATGAAAAACAAAGAAAATCTACCGAAAGTTTTGGAGTGGATGGTGTTTTTTGCCTTCGAGGTTTCGAATGAGGTGAAAATGAATCGCAAGGAAAAAATAGTGAGGATCTCAATCATATGAAACCAAACCGGCACCAAATAAAAAATTCCAAGGATACAAAAATCCCTGGATTTCCAAAAGGTTTTTTCTTTTTTGTGAATGAATTCCAAAAGGTTGCACTCAACCAAGATCATCATTGTTCATATCAATGTTTTCTGAGGAAACATGGGTTGTTTTATTCCTGGCATCGTCGGGTTGTCCGCTCACGCGATCAACGTGCCCGATCGGGTCATAAGTCACATCATGCTGTCTTAAATAGCCCCGGGAACGGTCAAATGAACTCACTAAGCTACTCCTAGAAAAGAATGTATTCGGAGTTTTCGAAAACCATTGCCATTGCCATTGTCATTGCCATGTATGGTCCGGCAGGGAGGCAGCTACCAAACCAAAGGTCGCTCTCGCTTTTGTTTTTTCATTCAAAAAGATCCCCGATGGATCAATGAGAATCGACGGGACGAGACGTACACAAAACACCGAGAGACAGACCGTGCGTGGGATTCGACGGACAGCGACGCGCCCACTACCCTTGGCTCCGTCGTCCTCTCTTCTTCCCTTGCTGGCGTCTCTTTGTCACTTGTTTCTACACATGCATCTTCTCGTCCATTTTGCTGCCGGGAAACATCACGCATGGCAAGATTAACACCCCCCGTGGCGATATTTCCACCTAGCTACGAGCATACGAGCAAAGCGTATTCTACGGGGAAATTACCAGGTCAACACAACGCGCCTCATTTTCCAACATAGGGAAGCTGCTGGTTGCAGCAGTCCACGCCACCAACTTGGCACTGTGCTGCACTGAATTTGGCAGCACGCGGCACGCCAGACTACTACTACGGACAGTACACTAGTACCAGTACCAGTGTGAAATGGAATTAAATCACATGAAACCATTCATTCATTTCTCTTGAATTCTCCACTGGTGGTGTCCACGCGTCAACGGATGTGCTACTCCCGCGGATGGATGGAGTCGAGCGAGCGCTGCACTGCACTAGTGCACTGGTCCAGCCGCGTTGCTGGACTTTGCAACTGCAGCCGCTGGCGTCACATGCGCCATCCATCACATGGCTGGATAGCTGGCCGTGGCTGTACAGCAAGCACGCACGCGCGCGCGCCCCTCCCGGCCCGTTGCGGTGACAGCTTGCTTGCTTGGGGCTACGTACAGGTACAGAAAAGAAGGAAGCGTACGTAAGGTGCTTTAGTTGCCGCGACATAAGCAAAAAAATGACATGACACAACATTTAAGGAGGAGAGAATCTTTGGTGACCCAGGAAAGAACCAACGCCAAGTGAAGCAAAGAACCTGCAAGCAAACCACTTAAACGAAACAATTTACTAACGACGCAAGACTTTGGTGCTAACTCATTAAACAAAGTGCTTAAGAACAACAAGTTAAGACCTGTCGACGTGACTTGAGTTCTTAATGATTTAATGACTTAAGACCTCATCTAAGACTTTCAGTTGGGAGATGTCTGACTGGCTCCGTGGTGGGTGCGGTTGCATGCCGGGTCGGTGAGGGACATGCTATCGGGCTATAGGCAGCAGCTACTCTACTACGCCGGAGGGAGATCTCACGTCGGCGCGTCGGTGGTTGCACCGCCGGCCGGCCATGCTGGCCGGTCAGGCGAGCCAAAAGAAAAAAAAAAGATGCTGCCTAGGCCGGAGAGGAAGTGTCGGCGTGGAGCTGGGATGGGCTCGCGTCCGTGGAGCAGAAGATCCCGGGGCCGGGCCGGGCCGTGCGGGCGGCAGCGAGCGAGCGTGACGACACGGCGCGGCGGAGTACGCTGCACCCATCACGAAAGATTCGCGGCGCCGGGGCGGAGCGGCGTACGCGCGCGCGAGAGATCTCCACTGTTACCGTGAATGGCGGGTGGGTCCTATGGATCCGCTGCCACTGTGGGTCGGATCCGCGCCATGCCTCCTCCAACAGGGCGGGCGTGTTCCTCGTGTGGTGTGGGTACCGTACCGTAACGGGAAAGCCGTGCGAGCCGGCTACTCCAACAAACAGCCCTGTACCGAAGCAGCAGCAGCGGCAGCGCCAGCCGCCGACCCGTCGCCGTCAAGATGGATCCAAGACCATACATACACAGGAAAACACGGGCAGAACAGGGGAGACTCGCTCCGGTGGAACCAAAGCACGGGCACCCAAATGCGAATGCAAATCCTATCCGCCCAGACCCACCCGACCCACCCGCACCCGTGATCCATCCGATCCGCCTGTCTCCCCGCCCACTCTGCCTCCTCGGCCTCGTGCAGCTCCCCCCTCCCCTCTCCTCCCTCCTCCTTCGACCGCGACCGCGACCGCCGCTCGCTGTCAAAACCCAGCCCAGCAGACCAGTCGACTCAGTCACGAGCATCCAAATCCCAAGCCAACACACACCTCACCCTCCTCCTCACCACACACGCTACACGCCACCTCCTCCTCCCCGGCTCCCACGCCGCCCCGATCCCCTTCCCCGAGAGCAGCCCCCCACGTGACCCGGATCCGACCGCGCTGCCGCCCCCCGGCTTCATCCCCCGTCCACGGCCGCCCAATTCGCGGGAATTCCTCGATTCCCGGAGGCCCGGCCGTCGAGGCAGATCCATGGAGCGGAGCCGGCCGCAGCGTCGAGGCTAGCACATCGGGAGGAGCTATCGGTTTCGTAGCTCACAGAGAATTCTCTTGCCGTTTGGCTCCGCAAACGTGGCTGCGGCGATGGCGATGGCGAATCCTTCCGCGGCCGGTGCCCCAGGTTCGATTTGCCGCCCTCTGTAGTCGCAGTTTCCGTCTATGCAATTTTTGCCTTTCGGGGAACTGCTTTGGTAAAAAGTTGGTCTGGTTTCTCTCTCATGGTAAGTTACTAAGTTAGGCTTCGCCCCCAGACTGAGGGTCTGAGGCGGTAGTTGATTAAGTCAGTGGACTCGGCTAGTTGACTGCTTGTGCAGAAAAATTAGCGGAGCTTCATGTAACTTGAGTCGATGCCGATTAGTAAACAGAATTGTATGCCAGCCTGTCCATTTTGTTTCCAGTATTTGGGTTGCAATCGCTCTTGTTGATCCGAGTAAATCGCCCTCTATTCAAAGCAATCACGATGTTTGCGCAATTTTCTCTAGTAAGTATTTAGTACCGCACCTTATGGAGTGATGGGTTGCTCTCTCGTACCGATGCCTGTGATGTGAATTGCGATTCACTTTATGGAGTGATGTGAATTGTGATGCACTTCCTTTTTTTCTTCTTCCGACGCGTGATCCAGTCAATCGAAAAAGTATGGATATTCTTGTGACTTAGTATTTTCTATTTTTGTTAATATGCTTGATTTATGTTGAATCCGTATGGTGGCAACTTTAGCACATGGCAGTATTTTATTGATGCGCTAATGATAAATAGGACCAACGGACACTTCAGTTGGGTAGAGTTTTGTGCTTGAACTTTCTAATTATGATTAGGAAAATTCATGATAAATGATTAAATTTCGACAATCGGGAAATTTAGAAAGCAAATAGTGTTGTACCATGTATCTTGGCCTCTGCTGTTTCTGTTCTAAAGCTCTGATCACCTAATATTGTAAATCAATTGCTTCCATGTAGGAATCTGTAGCGACGCACTATTCCGGGAGCTATGGCATGCTTGTGCCGGTCCGCTGATCACAGTACCCAGACAAGGCGAACGAGTCTATTACTTTCCCCAGGGTCATATGGAACAGGTACTCACCGGTTTATATATCTTTTCTGCCTGTCTCATTTGATCAATTCTTCTTGCTACATATAATGTTCTTCTTAAACTGATCATGATTTACTGTATAGCTTGAGGCGTCTACAAACCAGCAGCTTGACCAGTACCTGCCGATGTTCAACCTACCATCCAAAATCCTATGCAGCGTGGTCAACGTAGAGCTCCGGGTCAGTGTCTTTTTATCTGTCTGCTGTAACCTCTTTGCTTGGAGTGTCTGGGAAATGGTTGGTCTAGGTATGCAGCTAGAAATGTTATTCTTTGCTAACCGGCTGAACTCTGTAATGCAGACGGAAGCTGATTCAGATGAAGTTTACGCTCAAATTATGCTGCAACCAGAGGCTAATGTGAGTCTTCCTGTTTTAACCATTGCTAACATGCAAATGGCTCATATTACTTTCCAGTGTACAATCTTATGCCCTTTTCATGTTGCAGTGTACAGTACTTTGTTAGTTCAGTTTCATGTCCCTGTTTACATGTACATTCATTAATTTCCCCATTTGAACCCCCTTAATTAGCAAGGTGAGCTCACAAGCTTGGGTCCTGAGCCGCAAGAACTCGAAAAAGGCACCATACATTCCTTTTGCAAGACACTGACAGCTTCGGATACGAGTACCCATGGTGGTTTCTCTGTTCTTAGGAGACATGCTGAAGAGTGTCTTCCTCCGCTGGTTAGCATTGAAAGCGTTTTTTACTCCAGTTGATGTCTACACTATTTCTGGCTTATTGAATGGTAGGGTTGCTTCACAGGACATGTCTCAGAATCCACCATGCCAAGAACTGGTAGCCAAAGATCTCCATGGAACTGACTGGCATTTTCGTCACATATTTCGGGGTGAGTTTACAATTTAACCATTCAGCTTGAAGCCCCTTTAAGCTTCCCGTCGCTGTGTTCTTATTGTTTAATTGTTTCGGTGTAGCACTTCATGTCACAATTGAATGCTGAACTCTTACCACTGCAGAAACATGCAGCATATACTGATTCATTACTTCATGACTATGTGTGAACTCTCTCTCCCTCTGTCTGGTTCTATCTCATGCCTTCCGGCGTTTTGTGTTTCAGGACAACCTAGGCGACATCTACTTACAACTGGCTGGAGTGTCTTTGTTAGCTCAAAAAGATTGGTTGCTGGTGATGCATTTATCTTTCTGAGGTACACAACACAATACTGTAATCCTGTCACGTGGAGGCAGTTTTTATGCATTTTCACCTCTCTCCTGTCTCGGCTTAATTCTGGTGAATAGTAATAAGTAATATTTGTATCATTTGCAGAGGTGAAAATGGTGAGTTGCGGGTTGGAGTAAGGAGGCATATGAGGCAAGTAAATAACATGCCATCATCTGTGATATCAAGCCACAGCATGCATCTTGGAGTCCTTGCAACAGCCTCCCATGCAATCTCCACTGGGACCCTCTTTTCTGTTTTCTATAAACCCAGGTAAGGTTCAACCAGTTTTCGTCTTTGTTATGCCCGTTGCTGCATGGTAATGGTTATTTCTGGCATCCAAGCAGTAATGCAAGATAATAAAGATTTTTTCGCAGTTTTTACTTGATTGCTATGGCAATTCCTTATGTATGTTGTACATTCTGCTTAGGTGTGATACAACTCTTGCTCATTTGGTCTATTATACCTGTTATGCATTTACATCCGAGAATTCACCCAACTAATGTTTCTTTTGCTTGCTTAACTGGGATGGCATCATGGTTGTCGTAATGAGTATTAACAATTGGTGATTTTTTTATCCATACAATCTGATGTATAAGGCTTACCGGGCCTCTCTGACTTTGTTTCCAGAACAAGTCAATCTGAGTTTGTGGTGAGTGTTAACAAGTACCTTGAAGCGAAGAAGCAGAACATTTCCGTTGGAATGAGATTTAAGATGAAATTTGAAGGCGATGAAGCTCTTGAAAGAAGGTAACCTGGGGTTGCTTTTGACAAGAGATGTTGGCTTTGTTCCAACCATCTAGGTGGATATGACAAACATTTCCCTGGTTACAGGTTCAGTGGAACAATAATTGGTATTGGGAGCACGCCGACGGTGTCAACATCTCTATGGGCAGATTCTGATTGGAAATCTCTGAAGGTACTAAGATTCTGTATTTTTGACGGTTCAACTAGAACTACAGTTTCTCTGGAGTGCTTTTAGTGGTGCATTATCATGTTTCCATGTTTGCTTTCTCATATCTGATTCTTTCCTGTAATTATTGCCAGGTCCAATGGGATGAGCCTTCATCCATTCTTCGTCCAGATAGAGTTTCACCATGGGAATTGGAGCCACTGGATGCAGCTAATCCACAACCCCCTCAACCTCCACTGAGAAATAAGCGTCCCCGACTTCCAGCTTCACCTTCTGTGGTTCCAGAACTTGCTCCGAAATTTGGTAAGATATATGAACTCCTTAGCGCCTGTTACGATTAATATATGTGGTTTATGGATGCAATGCTCAGCTCTCAGTCATGAATATCATATTTTTCTGTAGTCTAGTCCATTATCCTTGAGTTTTACATATCTAAGCTGGTGCTATTTGTATCAGGACTATGGAAGTCCCCAGCTGAACCAAGCCAAACCCTCTCATTTTCGGAACCACAACAGGCTCGAGGGTTATTTACTAATTCACGCTTCTCATCATCATCAAACGTTGCATTCAATCAGTTCTACTGGCCAGCAAGAGAATCAAGAGAAGACTCTTATGCTGGAAGTACTAACAAAGTCACTGTTGAAAGAAAGCTTGAACCAGCTGCTGGTGGGTGCAGATTATTTGGAATTGAGATAAGATCTGCTGTGGAAGAAACACAGCCCGTGCTAACTGTCTCAGGTGATGGTTATGACCAAACGGCTGCATCTGTGGACGTGGACTCTGGCGAGCTCTCGCAGCCATCCAATATCAAC
Organism: Aegilops longissima; assembly: GCA_021605205.1. NCBI lineage: Eukaryota > Viridiplantae > Streptophyta > Magnoliopsida > Poales > Poaceae > Aegilops > Aegilops longissima. The sequence goes on along the minus strand of CM038677.1, from coordinate 529,382,177 downwards.
AACTCTGGTGCCCAAGCAGCAAGCAGTGAGCGTGCTCTTCTTGAGACCCAAAGTCGCCAAGTTAGAAGCTGCACAAAGGTGATAGTTGTCACATTTTGAAGATGCTCAATTTTCAATTCTTGTAGCGTTCAGGGTAATTAAGTACTGATCCTCATTATGATTCCTCCTCTAGGTAATTATGACAGGAATGGCAGTTGGAAGAGCAGTGGACTTGACAAAGCTATATGGGTATGTTGATCTTCACCGCAAGTTGGAGGAGATGTTTGATATACAGGGGGAACTATGTTCCACACTCAAGAAATGGCAGGTTGTTTATGCCGATGAAGAGGATGATATGATGCTTGTTGGGGACGATCCTTGGGAGTAAGTACCCTTATCACTGTCTGTGAATGGATGCAGTTTTCCTATATCCAAGTCCTAATTCCACTCTAATTCATGTTGTTGCAGAGAGTTTTGCAACATGGCGAAAAGAATTTACATTTATACATATGAGGAGGCCAAGCAATTGGCACCAAAGGCCACCAAGCTCAGCCGTGTGAACTCATCACATGAATCGGTCACTCCGCAGAGTGGCTCAGACTATCCAGCCTCGTTTGCCAATGCAGATTGCTGAATGCTAAGTTGCTAACTTTGCTCTAATTACGCTCTTTCTTCCTTTGATCATTCGGGGAAATTGCCCATGATCATCCGCTCTACTAGGGAGAGCTATGATTGCTTCACGGACAAAAGACATTGTGTGGGTTGCTGTGGTGGGTTTGGTCCTGTGTCAGCAAAGAGGCATTCTGGCATTTCGTGAGTTTAGTCGCCAGTTGGTTTTATGCGAGAACTGGCGGTGAGCCGCAGTATGCATATTGCCGTAGACTTTGCCTTCGTTGCTTGCTACAGTAGTAAATAGGCGTATGTATATATTGATCTTTTGGGTACCTGTACGAATTGATGCAATTCAGCAATTGTTACTTTTAGCAACAGCAACCTTTTCGCTAGTGGTGGCGGTGGTTAGTATGTTTCTTGTATCGTGTATACCTTTGTCCCTCGTGGAAGCCATCTGTATATATCTAAGAAGTAAAGTTGTGCTTTATGGTCTTTGGCATCTGTGTGCCTTTTTGTTCTTTTAGAGATTGGGCATCTGTGCCTTTCGTTTCCTGAGGTCCAGTGTGAGGTATGTCGGCATATGATCGCCCCCAACTGGAGCCTGCCTTTAAACCATACTTGAGGCCACCAGGGGAAGGCAGGAAATGTCTCTTCCATGAAGGGCCTCGTTTGGGTCGTAGGAAGTTTGGAGGATTTGAAATTTAAGGATTTTTCTCCTATGAAAGCCATTTGGATCATAGGCTTGCGATACCAAAGTTACTATGGAATTCTTTCCTACGCTTCCCCATTTCATATGAATCTTCTTAACATGAGCTCAAACCATATTTTACAATTTTTTAGAAGTCCAATGCTCTTTGACCCTCTCTTTACCCTCTCTCGTCAATACTTGAAATTTTCTATGTTCGTCATCTGTGTATCATCCAAAGGCGCATGTTGCATAATTCCTGTATTTTCAGTTCTAGTAGGATTTCACGGTACATGACATCCCACTCCTACTTTTCCCTATTTCTATGTTTTCAAATTTCTTCAATCCAATTAGGCCTTTAATGCTCCCTCAGATCCTCTACTGAATTAATGACAATTAATATGGATCAGTGGGAGTAGCTTGTTGCGGGCCGATCCTCTTGGTGGCTGTGTGGTTGTTTGGGTGCGCATGATTCATATACTGCTTGACTGTTCTCTAATAAGAAATGCTTGGCTGTTCTCTAATAAGAAAAGCAATGTATGATGAGACTTGGGTGGTTCTCTAGTAAGCTCACGAAGAAACCAGAGAGTAGGCCGAGCCTGATTAGATTTTTCGCCTGTTGGACAAACTCTCTGACGTTCAGAGGCCGGCGTCCTTGATGGTTATGTAGCGAATCTGGTATGCCGGAAATGAGGTTGCTCACCACAAATCACCGGTCCTCATCGAGGCTTGGTTTAGATTCCTGGCGAGCTATATCACGTCCTTAGAGCATTTCCAGCCGTTGGTTATCCAAGGACTCCTAAAATCGCCGTCTAGGGGCGAACCGGCGCTAAAAATTGACATGAGGACTGTCGGGTTCCCAGCCGCCGGTCCCAGGGTCGCCCCCAGAAAGCGACTTTAATTTTTCTAAAGGAATTAGCCTAAAATTCGGCAAACGGGACACAGATTCGGCTAAAATTCGGCTAAATGACATTACTTAGGCGACTTAAATAGTTTTTTACATAGCAAAGTAAAATACTTCAAAAAAGGCCGCAACTACATGCCGAAGAACGCGCTGAGCGCGGCGAAGTCGCTGCAATCGCCGTTGTCGCCGTCGTCCTTCTCCTCCTTCACGCGGCCGCCCCTACTGGAACCCTGCCCGGGGTCGCCCTGGCGGATCGGTGGCGGCGCATCGTCATCGCTGTCATCGTCGAGAACGACGACGCCTCCCTCGTCCCAGCCACGGCGCCGAGCGGCGATCTGCTCTAGGGCGCAACACTGGCGCTCCAGCTCCGTCCACGCCCAGTCTTCGCGCGCCCACTTCAAAGCCGTTGCGTCGGAGAGCTCCGGCTCCGTCTTCACGGTGGCGAGCCCTGGCTCTGGGAGGCGAGCCCGGGCTCCATCTTCGCGGCGGCGGCGAGCCCTGGCTCTGTCTTCGGCTTGACGAAGCGGGGCAGAGCCGAGGAGGAGGCGCGCCCGCCCTCGTTGATGACGATGCCGGCGCATGCCGGCGCTGCGGGTGCGCCGGCCGAGCGGTGTCTCCGCGGGCTCGACCTTGACGCTAAACAGCGCCGGCAGCAAGTGGGCTTCCCGCTCGTGCAACGAGCGTCGGCCGAAGCCGTTGGCCGCCGCTCCATCGCCGTGGAACCGCTCGCTCATCGTCGCGGCTGGGCACGGGGAGAGAGGGGAGGAGCGTCGGCGGCGGCTGCGCACGGGGAGAGAGAGGCAGAGCTCGGCGGCTGTGGGCGGGGTGTGGCCACATGCGAGGAGGAGGCGTTGCTTTATAGCGGCCGGGGGTGGGCGTCGTGTGTACATGTGGCGGAAGGGGGGGGGGGGCGTTGTCGCCCCGCCCGTGAGGAATCAATGGAAGGCTGACCGGCGGCAGCCTTGGCATTGATTCCCCACGACGCGGGAAACCGAGGCGTTGTGAGGACGACGAGGTGAGTGTCACTGACTCGGCGGGCCCGCAGTTCGTTCGCGCCAAAATCGCTTGCCCCGGCGCCCCCGAGCACCCCCTGATAACCCACAAGTATAGGGGATCAATTATAGTTGTACCTACGAACACACAAGATCTATCTAGGTGATGCATAGCAACGAGCGGGGAGAGTGTGTCCACGTACCCTCGTAGACCGAAAGCGGAAGCGTTTAGTAACGTGGTTGATGTAGTCGAACGTCTTCGCGATCCAACCGATCCAAGTACCGAACGCACGGCACCTTCGCGATCTGCACACGTTCAGCTCGGTGACGTCCCTCGAACTCTTGATCTAGTTGAGGCCGAGGGAGAGTTTCGTCAGCACGACGGAGTGGTGACGGTGATGATGAAGTTACCGGCGCAGGGCTTCGCCTAAGCACTACGACGATATGACCAAGGTGTGTAACTGTGGAGGGGGGCACCGCACACGGCTAAAAGATCAATTTGTGTGTCTTTGGGGTGCCCCTGGCCACGTATATAAAGGAGGTGAGGGAAGAGGTGGCCGGCCCTAGGGGCGCGCCAGGTGTGGGGAATCCTACTAGGACTCCCCAGTCCAAGTAGGATTCCCCTCCTCTTTCCTATTCCTAGTAGGAGAAGGAAGGGAAGGGAGAAGGGGGGAGAAGGAAAGAGGAGGGCGCCGCCCCCTCCTAGTCCAATTTGGACCAGCCCATGGGGGGAGGGGGGGCGCACAGCCACCCCTTGAGGCCATCATCTCCTTTCCACTAAAGCCATTAAGTCCCATTACTTCCCCGGCGAATTCCCGTAACTCTCCGGTACTCCGAAAAATACCCGAATCACTCGGAACTTTTTCGATGTCCGAATATAGCCTTCCAATATATCGATCTTTATGTATCGACCATTTCGAGACTCCTCGTCATATCCGTGATCTCATCCGGGACTTCGAACAACCTTCGCTACATCAAATCACATAACTCATAATACAAATCGTCATCGAACGTTTAAGCGTGCGGACCCTACGGGTTCGAGAACTATGTAGACATGATCGAGACACATCTCCGGTCAATAACCAATAGCGGAACCTGGATGCTCATATTGGCTCCTACATATTCTACGAAGATCTTTATCGGTCAAACCGCATAACAACATATGTTGTTCCCTTTGTCATCAGTATGTTACTTGTCTGAGATTCAATCGTCGGTATCATCATACCTAGTTCAATCTCGTTACCGGCAAGTCTCTTTACACGTTCCGTAATGCATCATCCCATAACTAACTCATTAGTCACATTGCTTGCAAGGCTTATAGTGATGTGCATTACCGAGAGGGCCCAGACATACCTCTCCGATACTCGGAGTGATAAATCCTAATCTCGATCTATGCCAACCCAACAAACACCTTCGGGGACACCTGCAGAGCATCTTTATAATCACCCAGTTACGTTATGACGTTTGATAGCACACTAAGTGTTCCTCCGGTATTCGGGAGTTGCATAATCTTATAGTCATATGAACATGTATAAGTCATGAAGAAAGCAATAGCAATAAACTAAACGATCATAGTGCTAAGCTAACGGATGGGTCTTGTCCATCACATCATTCTCTAATGATGTGATCCCGTTCATCAAATGACAACACATGTCTATGGCTAGGAAACTTAACCATCTTTGATTAACGAGCTAGTGTAGTAGAGGCATAGTAGGGACACTCTGTTTGTATATGTATTCACACATGTACTAAGTTTCCGGTTAATACAATTCTAGCATGAATAATAAACATTTATCATGATATAAGGAAATATAAATAACAACTTTATTATTGCCTCCAGGGCATATTTCCTTCAGTAGTCTCTTTCGATAAGTAAGAGTGTCGAACCAAATGAGGAGCTAAAGGTAGAACAAATATTCCCTCAAGTTCTATCGACCACCGATACAACTCTACGCATGCTTAACGTTCGCTTTACCTAGAACAAGTATGAAACTAGAAGTACTTTGTAGGTGTTGTTGGATAGGTTTGAAAGATAATAAAGAGCATGTAAATAAAATCTAGGGGCTGTTTAGATAAAGAAACAACTAAGTTAGTTTTAGTAGAGAGCTTTTTGTCACAAGAAAGTTATTTGTCCCTAGGCAATCGATAACTAGACCGGTAATAATTATTGCAATTTTATATGAGGGAGAGGCATAAGCTAACATACTTTCTCTTCTTGGATCATATGCACTTATGATTGGAACTCTAGCAAGCATCCGCAACTACTAAAGATCATTAAGGTAAAACCCAACCATAGCATTAAAGTATCAAGTCCTCTTTATTCCCATACGCAAACAACCTACTTACTCGCGTTTGTGCTTCTGTCACTCATGCCACCCACCATAAGCAAATCATGAACATATTGCAAACCCTACAGCGGGGATCCTCACGCTTGCTCGACACGGAGAGCACCATAGGATAGCACCAATAATAAAACATGCAACTCAAACCAATCACGATCATCAATGAACCCATAGGACAAAATGGATCGAATCAAACATCATGGGATAGCCATACATCATTGGGAAATAATATATAGCGTTGAGCACCATGTTTAAGTAGAGATTACAGCGGGTAAAAGTGAGGATACACCGCTGCATAGAGGGGGGAAGAGTTGGTGATGACGGTGCTGAAGTTCTTGGTGTAGATCGTTGTCGCGATGATGGCCCCGGCGGTGTTCCGGCGCCACCGGGAGAGAGGGGGAGAGAGCCCCCCTTCTTATTCTTCTTCCTTTGAAAGAACATGCGGTGCCCCCATGTTTGGTTTTGGTAATTGATGACAATCTCTATGGACTAATGGTTGCCTTGAGCTATATTTGAAGGTTTTGTCCATAGGCTTTTCTTGGAGTACATATGTTGGTTTCAGGGAGAGTTTGTGTCGACCAAGGTGCTATTCAAGGAATTACCTAAAAGATTGGTCTTGTGAGAGGTTGATCAAGACTAAGTCAAAGAGTGAATCAAGTTGATCAACACACAAAGCGTAGAAGATGTGCCGAGAGGGATCAAGTGATCCCATGGTATGGTAAGCATTGTCAATTATGCTTTGTGTACTAACCCATGATCTTCGTGAGAGTTCTTTGTGGGGTTAGGTTGCGGTGTGCAAGTTCAAGTAGGATCATCACGAAGAGATCATATGCTTGAAGCTTGCCGTCCATTGTGGCGACAATGGACTTGTGAAGATGTGCAGAAGAGTGGCTCATCCATAGTGGAGTATGGGGGAGCAATCTACTAGTCTTCATCGAGCCAACGCAATCAAGAAAGGTGGTCCATCTTGAGGAGGAGAAGATCGTCATCATCTAGCTCAAGTGGATCATGTGCAAGGCAAAGGTTTGCCCTTGATAGGTTTTCTATTTTACCGGTCTCACGGTAGTTGTGGGAGACCGGGTTATAGGATCGATTGCCGTACTATCAAGGGGGGCTCTCGATGAGTTGCTTGATCGTATCGTTCATAGAGAGCTCAAACCATTGCATCCTTGCATCATCTTTATTGGTTCTTGTTTGGTTCTTCTCCTTGTGAGATTTGGAGATTATGGTCATTTTTATGACAAGCTCGAGTTCATCGAAAACGGAGTTCACATGCATCTTCTATGATGTTTTCGATGTTGGAGGGTATGCCGGTTCTTCTCTGTTGGAGGTGTCACTCCTTTGTTTGCTAAGCATACCTCCCCTGTTTTGATGCTACTCGTTGTCTTGTGTCAAACAAGCTTGAGTTTGCTCAAGTCGGAGCTCATTTGCAGAAGTTATGGCAGTTCTGGTTTTCTTTGGAGTATTCTTTGTTTTCGCGGTAGTGGCTTTAGGATGGCGCCAGCGGTAGTATCGCTGGGCCGGAGCGGCAGTACCGCTTATCGCCACAAGCGGTAGTACTGCTGTCCCACAGCGGTAGTACCACCCATGGCCATAAGCGGTAGTACGGCTCCGGTTCTGCGCTGGTACCGCCTCGACTCGAGACGTGGTTTTCTCGTGTCGGGTTCAGCGGTAGTAGTAGCGGCAAGAGGAGCGGTAGTACCGCTCGTGAGCGGTAGTACCACTGGGGTGAGCAGTAGTACCGCTTATATACGGTACTACCGCCCCAAGGTTCTTGCTATGTTGCTCCGTTTCCCTGCTTCTTCCGCCCGAGCGGTAGCACCGCTCATGTGCGGGCTGAGCACATAACGGTTGGATTTTCCCCCTCCTATAAAAGGGGGTCTTCTTCCCCAATGAACCTTATCCTTTGAGCTCGTGTTCTTCCCCCATTGTTGACCTTCTTCGAGCTTGCCAACTCTCAATCCCTCCATGGATTCTTGCTAGTTTTTGAGGGAAAAGAGAGAGGAGATCTAGATCCACATTTCCACCAATCACTTTCTCCTCTATGTGAGGGAAACCCCTTGGATCTAGTTCTTGGAGTTCTTTGTGTTCTCCTTCTTATTCTTCCTCTCACTTTCCTCCCTAGCATTAGTTGCTTTGGTGGGATTTGAGAGAGAAGGATTTGGGCACTCTGTGTGCCCTTGCCATTGCATTTGTGCATCGGTTTGAGTTCTCCACGGTGATACGTGGAAGTTACAAGTTGAGAAGCTTATTACTCTTGGGTGCTTGGTACCCTTGAGCTTGTTCCTCGTGGGTGCTTGGGCGCCCTAGACGGTTGGTGGTGCTTGGAGCTCAATCATTGTGGTGTAAAGCTCCGGCAAGCGTCGGGTCTCAATTAGGTTGTGGAGATCGCCTGAGCAATTTGACGGCACCGTGACCGCCCCAAGGGTTGCCAAAGTGTCTGGGTTTGGTGACCGCTCCCAAGGGTCGCCATTTGTACGGGTACGGTGACCGCCCTCAAGGGTCCCTTAGTGGAATCACGACATCTTGCATTGTGCGAGGGCGTGAGGAGATTACAGTGGCCCTAGTGGCTTCTTGGGGAGCATTGTGCCTCCACACCACTCCAAACGGAGATTAGCATCCGCAAGGGTGTGAACTTCGGGATACATCGTCGTCTCCGCGTGCCTCGGTTATCTCTTACCCTAGCCCTTTACTTATGCACTTTACTTTGTGATAGCCATATTGTTCTTTGTCATATATCTTGCTATCGCATAGTTACTTATGTTGCTTAGCATAAGTTGTTGGTGCACATAGGTGAGCCTAGTTGTTGTAGGTCTTGTGCTTGACAAATTAACCGTTAGGTTTATTCCGCTTTTGTTCAAGCCTAAACCGTAATTATTTTAAAACGCCTATTCACCCCCCCTCTAGGCGACATCCATGATCTTTCATCCTTGACCTTCCCCCTAGATGGGAGACGGGTTTCCCCTCTGAAAGTGCTTGCTATCGACTAGAGGGGGGGGGGGGTGAATAGGCGATTTTTATGAAAGTCTTCAAAACACGAGTTCTTTGAAGACAAGCGATAGAAATGAACCTATTGACATGCAGCGGAAGGTAGACTACACTAGACAAGCCATCGTCAAGTAAGAAATGAAGTGAAAGCACGAAGACTATCAGCAGCTAGGTAGTATGGATCAGGATGGAAGATAGTATGAAGCCAAACAGTAAACAATCTTCACTCAGTGAAGTCAATCAGATCAGACAGGCAAGCAATGACTTCACGAAGACAAACTGTGAAGTAAAGGGAAGTGGAGGATAGAACCAGTTGCTTGGTGAAGACAAGGATTTGGTAGACCAGTTCCAGTTGCTGTGACAACTGTACGTCTGGTCCCTTGAGCTAAGGACACCCAGTCCTCACCCAATCACTCTGGTAATTCTTCAAGGTAGACTTCCGAACCTTCACAAACTTCGTTCATCGGCGATCCACAATGCCTCTTGGATGCTCAGAACGCGACGCCTAACCGGCTGGAGGATTCACAGTCCTCAAGTGTAACAAGTCTTGAGTCACGCGATGTAAAGACTTCAAATGATGCCTAACACTCTTTGGCTCTGGGTGTTTTGGGCTTTGTCCTCGCAAGGATCTCTCTCTCAAATGCTTCGGAGGTGGGTTGCTCTCAAACAACAAAATCCGTGTACTAACTCTAAGCAACCACCAATTTATGGTGTAGGGGGTGGGTTATTTATAGCCAGGAGGCAACCCGACCTGATTTGTCCGAAATGACCCTGGGTCACTAAGGAACCGACACGTGTCCAACGGTCGGATTTCAAACACACGCGGCAGCTTGACTTGGGCTACAAGTAAATCTGACTCATCCAGCTCTGGATAAGATTTGCTCTCATTGTCTTCGCTCGAAGACATAGGATTTGGTTGAGCATCACTTCAGTCACTCTGACTTTGTTCACTTGGACCCTACTTAACAGTACGGTGGTTCAGATGACTCTACAAGGAAGAAAAGGAAACTACGAAATCAGTATGTCTTCGTACTCCATAGTCTCCACATGGATGTCTTCTCATGTCATAATCTTCTCCGTGAATGTCTTCACGAACCACCATTGTCTTCAATGTCTTCACACATTTTTAGGGGTCATCTCTGGTAGGTAAACCGAATCAATATGGGACTACTACCTGTGTTATCCTGCAATTCTCACAAACACATTAGTCCCTCAACCAAGTTTGTCGTCAATACTACAAAACCAACCAGGGGTGGCACTAGATGCACTTACACCCTCTGGTCCTTGGCTTCCATGGTGGCAGAGGGGCGGGAGCCCCTCCGAGATTGGATATCTCTCTCTCTCTCTCTCTCTCTCTCTCTCTCTCTCTCTCTCTCTCTCTCTCTCTCTCTCTCTCTCTCTCTCTCTCTCTCTCTCTCTCTCTCTCTGTTTCCTTCTGTTTCTGCGCTCCCAGATTTTGCCATTTCACCGTTTCTTAAATACGTGGAGATCCGTAACTCCGATTCGGCTGGAATTTTAAAACGATTTTTATCCGGATATTAGCTTTCTTGCGGCCGAAGAAGGGCACCAACCGCCTTACGGAGTGGCCACAAGGTACAAGGGCGCGCCCTCCGACCTTGTGGGCCCCTCGGGCATCGTCTCGCGTTGATTCTTTTTCCCACATATATTCCAAAAATAATCTCCGTAAGTTTTTATCCCGTTTGGACTCCATTTGATATGGATTTTCTACGAAACAAAAAACATGCAACAAACAGGAACTGGCACTGGGCACTGGATCAGTATGTTAGTCCCAAAAATAGTATAATAAGTTGCTAAAAGTATGTAAAAGTTGTAGGATATTGGCATGGAACAATAAAAAAAATTATATATACGATGGAGACGTATCAGCATCCCCAAGCTTAATTTCTGCTCATCCTCGAGTAGGTAAATGATAAAAAAGATAAATTTTGATGTGGAATTCTACCTATCATAATCTTGATCATATAATCTAATCATGGCATGAATATTAAGACACGAGTGATTCAAAGCAATAGTCTATCATTTGACATTAAGACAATAATACTTCCAAGCATACTAATAAAGCAATCATGTCTTCCTCAAAATAACGTGGCCAAAGAAAGCTATCCCTACAAAATCATATAGTCTGGCTATGCTCCATCTTCATCACACAAAATATTCAAATCATGCACAACCCCGATGACAAGCCAAGCAATTGTTTCATACTTTTGATGTTCCTAAACCTTTTCAACTTTCACGCAATACATGAGCTTGAGCCATGGTTATAACACTATAGGTGGAATAGAATATGATGGTGGAGGTCGTGTGGAGAAGACAAAAAGGGAGAAAGTGTCACATCAGCTAGGCAAATTAATGGGCTATGGAGATGCCCATCAATCGATGTCAATGCGAGGAGTAGGGATTGCCATGCAACAGATGCACTAGAGCTATAAGTGTATGAAAGCTCAAACTGAAAACTAAGTGGGTGTGCATCCAACTTGCTTGCTCGTGAAGACCTCGGGCATTTGAGGAAGCCCATCATCGGAATATACAAGCCAAGTTCTATTATGCATATATAAGAATAACGAAGATAATGACATGCACAATGAAAAATGGGCGTCTGCAGAATGACTTCATGCAGAATTTATCATCGCATCATAGAGTAGCGGCAAAACGCAGCAGACGACCATCAAGTTTAAGTGTTACAACTCAAAAGCCAAATAGTTTCAAAACGAGAGTTGTAAGGCTCTTCCAGGATTGCCGACAGGCTTCATGGGCAACAAATGAGTTCTTGGTGGCCAAGTTGTGAATGCGATTGACATCCACCAAGAGATCTCTGCATCTGACGCTTCGGCCAGTCATGATGCCTATCCTGCTTTTGATGTAAAGCCACCAGAAGTTCACGGTCGTTGAGGACACGAGGACGCTTCTTAGGCCTTTGAGCTATTGTGCTGGTAGTGGCTTCTGTATTGGCACGGTGAGGCACTCTCATGTTTCTAGCAAGAGGATAAGCAGATGTTGCAGCATTTGGCACAAGAATCCCTTTGATTGGCTGCGTGAAGCTTTGAAATTCAGCATTCTGAATATGAAGAGGCTTCTTGGCAGGCTCGGGGTAGATGGCTTCACTAGACATATCAACATCAGGCAGAAAAATGACATGGTTGCGCGCTGAAGGCTAATAGTCAATGGTGGAATGAAGCTTAATCAAGCGTATCACCCATGGAGCATAGAACTTCAGACCAAACAGATCAATCCCAGAAGCAGCAAGTTGTCTGATGAAGAAATCTCGAGTATTGAATCTGATGCCATTGATGATATAGAATACCAAAGTCTTCATAGCACCTTCAAGTTTAGCTTCAGAAGAATATCCTTTGATGGGCCAGAGAGTACGCCTCAGAATATGGTACATTGTGCGTGGCAAGTAATCAAGGTCCTTGACGGTGTCCTGGACTAGGGGGTACTCACCACGTCGTCTCCCGATCAGTTGGATTGGGCCGAGGATCCCCATGGCCATATACTCATGGGCCAGTCCGGACAGTTGCCGCATACAAGGAAGATTCCACAAGACTTGGTGATCAAGACAAGGACTCCTCCCCCACCGGCGTATTCGGCTAGGACTCTTGTTATCCTAGGCCTCTGGTGCTTATATAAACCAGGGCCAGGCTAGTCGACATAGATACAATATACAACAATCATACCATAGGCTAGCTTCTAGGGTTTAGCCTCTCTGATCTCGTGGTAGATCTACTCTTGTACTACCCATATCATCAATATTAATCAAGCAGGAGTAGGGTATTACCTCCATCGAGAGGGCCCGAACCTTGGTAAAAACATCGTGTCCCTTGTCTCCTGTTACCATCCGCCTAGACGCACAGTTCGGGACCCCCTACCCGAGATCCGCCGGTTTTGACACCGACATTGGTGCTTTCATTGAGAGTTCCGCTGTGTGTTCGGCAAAAGGTCGATGGCTCGCCTGCAGATCAACTGCGACTTCGACATCTTCGTCACCAGCTCGACTGGTCACCTTAGTTCGACCAAGGACTGCGCCCTACCTCCGATCGTCATGTTCGGATGAGGGCCTCCATCAACATCAACTCCGGTCTCTATCAAGATCATGGAGGAATCATCCAGGGAGCCCGGGGACTCAACGTCAACATTGCCCTCAGGCGACCGTACTGTTTTTCTGGACAGCGGACTTGTGTCCGCCGCCGCCGCCTCCTCAAGCGTCGTTTTAATGATTGCTTCGGTGGAATTGTGCGGAATTGAGTCTACAACAACCCTGGAAAATTTCGTCGAGTTCCGATGGAGGAATCTCCGGCAATCTCCGATATACCGGAGCCCTGTTGAATCTGGACGAGAATCCGGACGAGTTTAGGGCGTGGTATCCAACATCTAGCTCGGGTGTCCTTTGAAGGATCCAACCGTTGATTTGCTGCGGAATTCCCATATCTACCACCTGCCAAAAATTTAGCTCGATCCGACCGTCCAAACTCCGGAAAATTTCCGATTAGTGCATCGCTTTTTGGATCTGTTTTCTGCGCGAGAACGAATCCGACCCGAATTCATCTTCTTTATGAACGGAATCTCGGACATCCTTTTTGAAGGAAGTTTTCGTATGGGGTGTTGTGTTTTATTCTCAAACACATCCCAGTAGTATTAAAAGTATTCTTGCAATACGAACTTCACCGTCGCGCCGGTGTCAAACCAGCCCGACAACATCACTCCACGGCGGCCGACCTGCGTTAGACACGTCGTCGCTTTGTTGAGCCGAGCTCAATTTCTTCGGATTATCATCTCGGCCAGCCGAACAATAGTTCGGCATCGCGAAGGATAAATCGTCACCAACATCGGTGCCCCACGGATTACACGGAGCGGGCACACCTGCATCGACCACGTCACGACCTGCATCGCTGGACCGGGGGCTTCATCATCTCTTCATCAACCTACTCCCGACACTTCGGCGTCACTAGCCGACCAGCTCCGTCACGTTAGCTGGGCCGAGGGCTTTGCCTCGGTGAGCCAACCTTTGCCAGCATTACCATGCCGTCGTTTATCACCCATCAGGCAATGGGTGCGCGGATCGAGTCCCGATTCTGGGAATCACCTTTCTTCAGATTGCTACAACAAATAAACCAGGTGCTATTAATCCTAGTATTTTTTGCTTGTTTGGGTTCACTTTTTCCAACGAATTATTACTCTGGTTTGTCCATCATATGTACGCAGGTCTATCAAATGATGGCCGCATTAACGAGGTTGCATGGTGGTTCGGTCAGTTTCCGTACATAGTCCGGCGAACACCGCATCCAGAACTCGAACCGACCTGTGAATTCAGGCCTTGCCATGCTTTTACCGCATCACGCCGCCGCCCTGCATCGACATTGACTTCGGCGCCAGGCCATATTTCTTTTATTACTCACTTTGCATAAATTATTTATTATGCAACGATTTTTTTATTACTATTATCTTTGGTTTGCACTATTTTTTGTGCACGGGAAAATGATCCGGCGGACTATATCCTTTGGCGTCACCTCGGCTAGACGGGGCTTCGTCAACACTTCATTACCCATGCCGGGACTTCGCATCACTCTGCCGTCTTGCATTGACCGTGCTATGTCACCACTTGAGTGCCGAGCTCTTTGCTCCGCCACCTCGGGACCGGCTTGGGGATGGAACCTTGTCCCGCATCAAGCTCGGACGCGTCGTCAATACCGAACACATTAACCAGCTAAGTTGCCTTCATGCTCAAAGTTTTAAATTTCTAACTTGTATTCGGTTCGACCAAGCATTATACTTTTTGGAAAAAGTTGCTTGTAAAATTTTCCTTGTCCAAACTTTGTTCGCACATACTTGACGGCGCTACCCGCTCATTATACTCGGGGCTTCTTTAATGAAGCTTATTAATCGGGCTTTATGCCCAACACATGTGTCACACTTCCGCATGTACCTTTTATTCACCATTATATGCATCGATATGACTTAAGTTTTGGCCAAGCTGGGTTGCTGGCTCTGTGCTTACCCCTCGTTCCCGATTGTTCGGCTAGGTGGTAAAGGAGCACCTCTGCGATTATTCTTGCCGGGTCAGCGGATGTGTACCTCGACCGGGTGAAGCCGAAAGCTAGCGTTCTTAAGGGAATACTCGGTCGGTGAACTAAAAGATGATTTCTTACCTATTTATTTACTTGCCCCAGATGTTTTTCAGCTCTTTTTCGCAGTCCGGACATGCACTTTAGGGCATGCCTCCCTGGAAAGGAACCCCTAATGGAACTATTCTCCTGGAAGATGTTTCTTACTAACCATGTAATATAACATAACTAGTTGGGCACTTGTCTGATAAAGCACTAATGACCCCTACGCCTGGTCTCCACGCATGCCCCGGTTTTTATAACCGCGAGGGTATTCGGACACACTCCGGACTATTGGGTCCAGAGGTTGAAGCGAAAAGGTCCGCTACGACAAACGATCTACAATCCGGCTAGAAGGCATTCTACATGTCACCTTACATTATATAGTCAACTTTTACCCAAGTCACTTGGGGGCTCTTAAGTTTATTTGAGCCGTTTTCATACTAAGTGTTTTTCTTCTTAGTCGTTGCAAAGTTTTTATTATTTATCACTCCTTTTTTTTCTCGACACGAGTGTGCGGTCACTAGCCGGGGAGCCTAATTTCTCTCTCAAAATCGCTAGAGTTTAGTTTTCTAAACTGGCCTAATGAGAAGTACTCCGCCTTCGGGATGGGAGACTGAAGCCGTAGGCTGACCCGCTTGAAGTCTTGAGATAGGATGTGTCATGTTAAAGCACGGCAGAAGCACTTTTTTTTCTAAAGTCCAATTTTCGGATTGGCACTGAACACTTGATCTTGTTTGGACGTCATGTTTTTACTGACGTTTTTTAGTTTTCAAGATTTTGGCACTTTTAAACTATTTGTGTGTTTTCAGCACAAGTCTCATGATGCAGCGCCTGACACCTTTAGAGATTCGCAAAAACATTCTCGGATATTGCTATATATGCATCAGTTTCAATTGTGTCTTGATCAATAGTTGGGTTGCGGCGCCTCCGCGCTTGCCTCCTACGTTCCGCTTTGTTCGGCTAGGTGTGCAAAGGAGAACCATCTGCGATTGTGCTTCCAGCTCGCATGGTCAAGCACCTCGATGGAGAAAGCCAAACCCGCTGTCACAATAGGTGTAAACTGGTCAGCGATCCGATGACTATATTAAATGACGGGCCATTCATAACATTGGCCGAAGTGTTTCCGGCTTGACCTCGACTGTCGCCGAACACTACCGGGGGCTACTAACTGGCCTCCCAAACTAAATCCTCAATATTTTGCTCTTACGTTGGAGCTGAGGTTTCATGATCATGCTTAGCATGACAACCCAAAGAAAGGAACCGATAGCGGGACTATTTTCTTTGGAAGACATTTCTTCTGTTAAACAGCAATATAACATATCTCTCTGCGTACCTTTGTTTATAAAACCGTATGGCCAGATTGCCTTGTTTGTCATAAATCTTTGCCCTCATAAAGGCTTTATAAAGTTGGACAAACACTCCTCGGCTACTGGCCGAGGAGGTTGAAGCCGATGGTCGGTCAACAAAGTTCTGTACAATGCGGATCCGAGCATTAGTGACGTAAAGTACTTGAATACATTGAGTCATTACACATAATTTGTGATTTTACTATGGATATTGATCCTTAATTCGGCCACCCATGCCCGCCTTAAGGCTCGGGGGCTCTTGGGCTTCGGGCTTATTATTTACAAATATTAAAGGGCACATCAATCCTCGATGCGGTGTTGCCACCCGACTAGTGTCTCGGGGGCTCTTGCATTGCTGTCCAATGCAGAATATTTTAAGTGCAATATAGTTTCGAGGAGATTTTGATCCTCGGGTTGGTCGGCCGCACCGCAACCTGAGTCTCGAGGTCTGAGCACGCCGCTTTTGCGTCGAAGTATCTTTGCCGAGCTAGGACTTGATCCTCGGGCCGATTTGGCAAATCAACCCGAGTCTCGGTGATTCTTTGGGATCAGCGGTCTTATGTCATCCTTCAGGTGCATCTCGGTTTTAGACCGATACACACCTTGAGGGCTATCGGCTATATATCTCGTCGGAGAATAAATTGCATCAATAAAAATATTGACCAAAAATCAGCCCACATTCGGGGTGGTGCACCACATCGGAAGCATTTCGGCATATAGTTCGGATGCAAGTGGCTGGCTCCTTAGAGGGCATTTCCGGCATTAAGCTCGGCTAAACTCCTTCAAACTTCTTTGAACCAAGGTGATTTACGACACTTCGGATACGGTCCGGCGTTGGAGCTCAGATACATAGTCCGGCGTTGGAGCTCGGATACAGTCCGACGTTGGAGCTCGGATACATAGTCCGGCGTTAGAGCTGGGAAGCAGTCCGGCATTGGTGCTCAGCTACAAAAGATACCTTGAATGCAGTCCGGCGTTGGAGCTCGGACGCAAGAGGACATTGCCGCCTGGGAACAACTTCAAACCCGAGGCATGGCATAAAAATAACAAGGCATTGATAAAGGCCGTAAACTTAAAGGGGCTCCTCGGATACCCGACGTGTAAACTCGTCTAATGCATTTTCGGTGACCCTCAAGATCGAAGATGAGAAGATTTGTTGAACCAGTTTTCAAGACCGACGACCGAAGATGAAGAACAGTTCGGAAGAATCGAGGCGTCCCCAACGAAGACCGGTTCGGGGCTCTTGACGGTGTCTGGACTAGGGGTACTCACCACGTCGTCTCTCGATCGGTTGGATTGGGCGAGGATCCCCATGGCCGTATACTCATGGGCGATCCGGACATTTGCCGATACAAGGAAGATTCCACAAGACTTGGCGATCAAGACAAGGACTCCTCCCCACCGGCGATTCGGCTAGGACTCTTGTTATCCTAGGCCTCGGTGCATTATATAAACCAGGGCCAGGCTAGTCGACATAGATACAATATACAACAATCATACCATAGGCTAGCTTCTAGGGTTTAGCCTCTCTAATCTCGTGGTAGATCTACTCTTGTACTACCCATATCATCAATATTAATCAAGCAGGAGTAGGGTATTACCTCCATCGAGAGGGCCCGAACCTGGGTAAAAACATCGTGTCCCTTGTCTCCTATTACCATCCGCCTAGACGCACAGTTCAGGACCCCCCTACCCGAGATCCGCCGGTTTTGACACCGACAGTCCTTGACAAAGAATTCCTTTGGATATTCAGCGTCTTGAGGCAATGGCTTCATCATGCTAAGCATTTGGCTCATGTTTGGCTCTGGCTTCTGAAAGATACTCTGCAGCTCATTCTGATGAAGCTAACAACCAGGTTCGTATAACTCACCTGGAGTGGGCAGGGAAGTGAGCTCGATGATATCCTGAGCTTTGGCTTCGTGATGTACATCACCTGTCATCCACTCAAGGACCCAAGTCTTCGGATCCCTGTTGTAGCCTCGAATAAGGAGAGTGGCATAGAACTGCAGTAGAAGCTCTTCATTCCAATGTTCCTTGTCTGTTACAAAGCGCAGAAGTCCAACATCCCGAAAGCAGTCAAGGGCTTCCTCAAGACATGGCAGCCCAGCCATAGCATCGTAGTTCAGATGCTCGTGCGGATAAATCTGGTCTTGGTTGTAGAGGATGCATGAGTAATAGCTTTGCTGCTGATGGCTCCAAAATCTGTCTGAGGAGATCTTAGACTTCGTGTAAGGGTTCTTGGCGCTATCAAAGAAAGTTTTGTGCTCTCTGAAGTTGTGCACGCTGAAAGAACCCTATGTAGTTGCAGCACTTGGAAGCCTTGGCAGCCTTGGCTTGGGCTTCTGAACTTGAGGCCTCTGCTCCACATGATAATCATATTGTGGCCCAGGAGTAGTGGGTGGAACCATAATAGGCCATCTGACTGTGACAAGCTCACCTTCACGATTGAATGCTTGTTCAATGGTGTGAGGCCTTGGGGGAGGAACAACATCATCGGAGCTGATTGGCGGCACAATGGTGTTAGTGGCAACATTGTCTTCACGCTCCACATTGTCTTCAGCCATGACTATGTCATTGGCTTCAATGGCATTGTTGGTGGCAGCCTCATGGTTTTCAACCTCCATCTGTTCAATGACTGGAGGGTCGGGCATAGTCACATTCTCTTCATGAATGATTGGATCACTTGCTGGCGGTGTGGCTTCTCTTTCTTCTTCTTTATCATCTTCTTTGTCTTCATCGGCTGATGCAGCTGGAATGTCTTCAGCAGACTTGGCTTCAGACTCTGAGGCAGACGCAGTAGGGGTGGCTTCAGGAAACACTTGACGTGCTACTGAGCTGTGTTGCACTTCTCCTTCTGGAATGCTCGACATGGAGACCTGTGGCCGAAGGCCCTTGTGAAGCCTGCGAAACGCTGGCGACGCCTTTGGAGAAGGAGTGGTCTGTTCCATGTAATCTTCATCATCAAGCACCGGAGTGGTGACTTGAGGTGGTGGTGTTCTTGGTGTCTCATCTTGCAGAGGGGTTTCTGGTTGTTGTCGCTCCGCCCATGAGTCATCTTGAGCAATTGGCGTCAGTGGACAACCAATGCTAATGAGTTCACTGCTCGTGAGAGCAGGCGATGATACCGACTGGGGCTGGAGCTGTGGAAGGACTACATCATCATCTACATTGTCTTCGTGACCAATGTCTTCAGCTGCGTTGTGGACAACAGTTGGAACTTCTTCACTTTCTGGAGCCTCTGTGGAAGCAGGCTCATGAATCACTAGGTGGCGTTCTTGGTTAGTTGATGCAGGAAGAGCGACGGAGATAGGTTCAACAATGAGGGGCTCTGGGACAGCAGTACGCTCTTTGATTGAAGACTTTGAAGCCTTTGTCTTCAATTTCTTCTTGGAGGGAGCATCATCAGAAGTATCCTTGAGCTTCGTCTTCCTGGCTTCGGCTTTAGCATGCCTGGTTTTCTTTAGCTCTGAAGCTGCTAAGGTGACCTTTGGCTTTGAGCCAGTCATACTGGCAGGGAAGACAATGCTAGGTACTTCATGCCGTTGAGCTCCGGATGGGGCCGCAGTAGACTTCTTCTTTTGCTTGGCAGCCATCATGGGGTCCATGCCAGGACGCCCAAGAGCTTTTCTCTTTTCAGCTTCATTGTGGGCTTGGGCACATTTTTGCGCATAGTACTGCATGCGCTCGCATGAGCCTTTGGCTTCTTCACGCTTCTTGTGGAATTATTCCTTAAGATCATGCAACATCTTCTTGAAGATTTGAACATCAGCCACACTGACCTTGGCCATGTTCTTCTTTAAATGCGCCTTCTCATGATCAATCTTGTTCTTGAGCTCGACGATTTTCTGAGCCAAGGCCAATTCATTGGCAATGGCTTCGTGAAATGTGACGCTTATGTCCACAGGCAGCTGAAGATCATCAATACTGATGCTCTGGTTATCAAACCATTCATCGATGAAGTTGTTCAATATGTCAACATCAAAGAGGGGCAGATCGTTGAAGATCTTCGCCTCTTGCTTGCTCTTGATAAGCATCTCAAGAGCTTCATCACCAAGATCCTCATCACTGGATAGATTGGGTTCAGGAGGTGCAGTCTTCAACTCTTCGGTGGTGCTGGCGCATCTTCAGAGTCTGCGTCATCAGCAGATTGATCCACCGTGGCCCTCTGAGCAACAATGTGAGAGAGAAGCCCATCGAAGTTATTGAAGGGCCCGATGACATTGGGATTGGCTTCACGTGTGCCATCCGGCCTTGGAGCAGACGGACCAGGGTTGAACTTGAGTCCGAGATCCTTCTTAGTCTTCACAGCAGACTCCTTTGCGACTGGTAGTTATGCTTGAACAGATTGTCGTCACGACACCATAATAAGGATGATGGGTCGGCATTCTCAGCCTTCGGTCCATGGACCATGCAAGGATAGAAGCCTTGGGCAATAGCTTTAGGCTTTGACTTTGGTTATAGATTCTTGTACATGATATCTCCCCACGGGCGCTTGATGACATTCTTCTCAGCATGTTCAGGAATGACGAAGTTGTACTTGAACCACTGTTCTGCCCAATATCTTTGAATCCATTGGATTCGGGTCTTGTGCTGATTGCAATTCTCCTCTGGATCAGTTTTATACATTTCAAACAGATCAAGAGGCAGATCCAGAGCAGTGTTGCCACGGTGCTGCCTGCCACCCTTCCTTGCTTATTTCTAGTGGCCATGATATTCAGACAGATTGGATTCAGAACGGTGAAAGGCTTCCGTTTACTTGTCAGGCAAGAACTAGCTTCAGGGGAGTGAATATGATGCTGTAAGAACTCTACAAATGAATGCAGACTATGAGAACCAAGGGATTCTCCCACGGACATGTACCTGTGATAGCATTAGAGATGTGAGGGAAGGGGAAGAGGTCATATGCATTCTCAGAAGATTTTGAAGATAAATCAGTTTTGAAGACATTGACCTCATAGAGCGAAGACATTCACTTATTTGAAGAGAGTTGGTTCCAGATTTGTACGAATCCATGAATAAGTACAAGTGAGGAATCTAACTAGTTATGAAGCATAAGTGAACATACTTTGCAAGTTATGAGATTCAGAAAGAAACAGATCCAGATTTGGAAGTGTAGAAACCACTTTAGGATGAAGTGGATGGATTTGACGGATCAAAAAGACTGTAAAAAGTGAGATTTAATTACCACTAACGAACTGCTAGACGAGGCAGAAAAGGAAGCCGAGCAGTCCAATCTCCCGCGCCCTAACTTGGCGGCGGAAGACACCTATGGTGGCGGCGGAGAGGATGATGTCCGCGGCCGGCGTGAGGCCGGCGTCGAAGAAGTCGCGGCAGCTAAGCGCTTCGTCTCCGGCGTCGACGTGAGCTAGCGGTGGCGCTAGGGTTTGAGCAAGGTGGCGAGGTGGAGGAGGAGATAATGACCATGCGGGGTGAGTATTTATAAGGTAAAGGGCTGCACAGCGTAATTACATAGGTGCCCCTGGCGGTTCACATCTGATGGACACGTGGCATGCATGCAACTCATTGGAAGTTGTTCCATGTTCCCACGCATGCCTGGATTGTCGGGAGGTCGTTCTGTCTTCTCCGGTATTCACGCAAAAAGGATATAACATTGAAAGTAGTTTTAAATGTGTGTCTCTGTATCTTCAGCTGACAAGGACCCAGGGAAGACATTTTACACGTTTCAACAGAATGCGTATGACTAGATAGATAGAATTTGAGGAAGAATCACAGAAGGGGTTAGGGTCTGATCACATCCACTTATTTCAGAAGATGGCAAGTTTGAAGACATAGCAATAAGTGAATGCTGTAGAGGACAGACACACACACACACACACACACACACACACACACACATCAGAAAAAGTTCAAATCAACATTGCGAAGATAAATCTTGAAGACAAATCAATGTTGAAGACAAACCAAATGTGAAGATAAGGCAATCATGACGGCAAAAGAAACTCTTTGAGAAAGTTTGGTGGTGGCGTTACCCACCGTATAGGAAGTATTAGACCCAGACACGGCGCACAATTATTGTGGAGCTCTGAAGTCAAATTCCGCGTTAATGTATTCACACTTAGAGTGTATGTCTTCATTGATTGAAGATATACATTACTTCGTGTGTTGCACATCTAAGTCATCAACATGCATAAGCGTTAGGATGTGTGTCCAATCATAGGACATTTGAGGAATCTAAGATATTTAGCTCACACCGCAACTTGCAAAACCTTTTCACATCCAAGGCTTTGTGAAGATATCTGCCAATTGATCTTCAGTGTTGATGTGAATGATATCAATATCTTCCTTCATGACATGATCTCTGAGAAAGTGATGACGGATCTGAATGTGCTTTGTCTTCGAGTGCTGAACTGGGTTGTTGGCAATCTTGATGGCGCTTTCATTGTCGCAGTAGAGTGGCACATGCTTCAGGTGGATGCCATAGTCCTTGAGAGTTTGCTTCATCCATAGAAGCTGAGTGCAGCAAGATCCAGCAGCAATGTATTCAGATTCAGCAGTGGAGAGGGATACACAGTTCTACTTCTTTGAAGACCAACAGACAAGAGATAGTCCAAGAAAGTGACATGTTCCTTATGTGGACTTTTGATCCACCTTGTCACTAGCATAGTCAACACTTGAGAATCCAACTAGATCAAACTCTGAGCCCTTTGGATACCATAATCCAAGTGTTGGGGTGTAAACCAATATCGAAGAATTCGCTTCACAGCTAAGTGATGCGATTCCTTTGGTGACGCTTGGAATCGGGCACACATGCAAACGCTAAGCATTATATCAGGCCTAGATGCACATAAGTAGAGTAAAGAACCAATCATGGAGCGGTATACCTTTTTATCGAACTCTTTACCATTGTTGTCTGGGCCCAATTGGCCTTTGGTTGGCATTGGCGTCGAGTACCCTTTGCAGTCTTGCATTCCAAACTTCTTCAGGCAATCTTTGAGATATTTTTCTTGTGAAATGGAGATGCCATTGCTCTGCTGATGAATTTGAAGACCAAGGACAGCTCACCCATCATGGACATCTGATATTGCTCTTACATCATATGCCCCAACTCGTCACTGTATCTCTTGTCAATGCAGCCGAAGATAATGTCATCCACATAGATTTGGCATACAAACATTTCACCATCATATGTCTTCATGAAGAGAGTGGGATCCAGGGAACCAGGTTTGAAGCCTTTGCTCTTCAGGAAGTCTTTGAGTGTGTTATACCAAGCTCGAGGTGCTTGTTTACAGTGCCTTGTTGAGCTTGTATACCATGTTAGGACACTTTGGGTCTTCAAAACCAGGTGGTTGTGCAAAATACACTTCTTCTTCAATTTTGCCGTTGAGAAAGGCACTCTTTACATCCATTTGGTACAGAAGAATGTTGTTGTGGTTGGCATATGCTAGCAGTATGCGAATGGCTCCAAGCCTAGCCACAGGAGCAATTGTTTCACCAAAGTCAATCCCTTCAACTTGAGTGTAACCTTGAGCAACAAGATGAGCCTTGTTTCTAACAACTTGACCATGCTCATCTTGTTTGTTGCGATAGATCCATTTGGTGCCGATGATATTGTGCTTGCGAGGATCTGGACACTTTACAAGCTCCCATACATTGTTCAGCTCGAACTGTTGAAGCTCTTCTTGCATAGCTTGAATCCATTCAGGTTCCATGAAGGCTTCATCAACTTTCTTGGGTTCTGATATTGAGAGAAATGCAAAGTGCCACAGAAATTTGCTAGCTGTGTTGCTCTTGAACGAGTGAGTGGACCAAGTGCATTGATGCTATCAATTATCTTCTCAGTTTGTAAATCATTTGCAACACGAGGATGAACTAGACAAAGATTTTGCCCTTGTTGATCATTGTCTTCATATTCAGCATTGGCCTTAGGCTGAGCAGTGTCTTCAGGCTGATTAGGTGCAGAAATGATGATTTCCTCTTTAGCCTGAGCCTCTGAAGGTATGATTTCTCCAGTACCCATAAGCTTGATAGATTCACTTGGTGTAGCTTCATCTAGCACATTAGGCAGGTGCTCTCTTTGCGAGCCGTTAGTCTCATCAAATCGCACATCCACAGTTTCAACCACTTTATAGTGAAAGAGGTTGAAGACTCTGTAGGAGTGCAAATCCTTTCCATGACCAAGCATAAAACCTTCATGTGCTTTCGGTGCAAATTTTGACGTGTGATGCGGATCCTTGATCCAGCACCTAGCACCAAATACTCTGAAATAGCTGATGTTTGGCTTCTTACCAGTCAGGAGCTCATATGATGTCTTCTTTAGGAACTTGTGAAGATAAACACGGTTGATGACATGGTAGGCAGTATCAATGGCTTCAGGCCAGAACTTCCTTGGAGTCTTGTACTCATCAAGCATCGTCCTTGCCATCTCAATGAGGGTTCTGTTCTTGTGCTCCACGATACCATTCTGCTGAGGTGTGTATGGAGCTGAGAACTCATGTGTGATGCCCAATGTATCAAGATAAGTGTCGAGGCCGGTGTTCTTGAATTCCGTGCCGTTGTCACTTCGAATGTGCTTGATCTTGATGCCATAGTTGGTCATGGCACGATTGGCGAATCGTCTGAAGACATCCTGCACTTCAGTCTTGTAGAGAATTATGTGCACCCATGTATATCTCGAGTAGTCATCAACAATGACGAAGCCATAGAGGCAAGCAGTAGTAGTAAGAGTACAATAGTGAGTAGGGCCAAATAAGTCCATGTGAAGCAGCTAGAAGGGACGTGTCGTCATCTTTCCAGCTTCGCAGGCACCGCATAAATGATTCTTCTTGAACTTGACGCCCTCGATGCCTATGACATGCTTCTTCTTCGCGAGAGTGTACAGGTTCCTCATGCCCGCATGCCCTAGCCTCCGATGCCAGAGCCAGGACTCTGAAGCTTTTGCTAGAAGACATACGGCCAACTGTGGTCCTGTGGAGAAATCTACCATATACAGATTTTCTTTTCGATATCCTTCGAAGACTAGAGATTTGTTAGATTCCATAAGCACAAGGCAACGATATTTTCCAAATATCACAATCATGTTCAGGTCACAAAGCATTGAGACAGGCATTAAGTTGAAACCAAGGTATTCAACAAGCATCACTTTATCCATGTGCTGATCCTTTGAGATTGCAACTCTACCTAGGCCCAATACCTTGCTTTTACCAGTGTCAGCAAATGTGATGTGACTTTTGTCAGACGGACGTAGGGTTAAATCCATAAGAAGACTTCTATCACCAGTCATGTGGTTAGTGCATCCACTGTCCATAATCCACTCAGAAGCCTTTGGTGTCGTACCCTACAGTGCAGTTAGGGGGATAAGCTTCACTGAGGGAAATGTGAAGCATAAACATTTGACGAACAAGCATATTATGAAAGTTCAAATCCTGGTTAGGGTAGATAGGATGTTTGTCAAGAAATCCTGGGACGAAATACATAGTAAGACCATTCTGGCATTTTATCTTACATCCCACAAGATGTTTTAGGTCCCCAACATAAGCATCAGAAGCCGTTGATTTTCGGCTGGAGACCTTTCTCGGCAAAAGAGAGTTAATTTTTCTTAACCACCCACATCTTCAGGGGTGGCTTAGAAGCAATGACTCTAAGTGCAGCATCTGAGAACTTTGGCTTTGGAGCCCTAGCAAATAGCCTTGCACGAGGTGAATAATACTCATAAGAATAAGTAGAAAAGTTCTTGGTCTTATGAACATAGCGGTTTGATGAAACACGCTCATATTCATAAGTCTAAGTTTGGTTTCCCCGCAAAACATTGGCATTAGGGTGACTCTGATGAGTCCTCTGTCTGTATGAAGCCTTTGGACCACATGAAGCCTTTGGTCTGGAGTTTGTCTTCTTCCCAGGTGGTGTCATGATGACATTGACAGGAAGCTTCTCAAGACAACTTTTGGGCACTCAGATGTTCTTCAAAGGTGGTCTATTCCTTCAGTTAGTACCAATATACGTGACAAACACTTCACCATTCTGATTCTTAAACAGTTTATAGTTTGCATCAAAGGATTCATCAATGATAATCGGGTTAGCACAAGTGAAGCCAGATAAGGTAGATGGATCCACTGAAGGTCCCTTTGTAGCAACCCATGTGGTTTTAGTGTACTGCTCAGGCTTCCAGTATGAACCATCAACATTCATTTTCCTCTCGAACCCAACACCCTCTTTCCTAGGGTTTCGGTTCAGAATCTATTTCTTGAGGACATCACATAATGTCTGATGCCCTTTGAGGCTTTTGTACATCCCGGTTTCAAGCAAAGTCTTCAACCTGGAATTCTCATCAGCAATAGTAGTGGTATCCTCAGCAGAGGGGTTAGTTACCACATCAATAGTTGAAGATATTGCAACAGTAGCAGCAGTAGAACATTCGACAACAGAGACAGCATTATCACGCTCAAGACATTTTAGACATGGTGGATCAAAACCTTCCTAAGCGGAACTGATCTGTTGAGCGCGGAGTGACTCGTTCTCTTTTTGAAGATCTTCATGAGTCGCTCTCAGGTTCTTGATACGTCTCCAACGTATCTATAATCTTTGATTGTTCCATGCTGTTTTATTATCAATCTTGGATGTTTTATAATCATTTTGTAGTCATTTTATATCATTTTTTGGTACTAACCTATTGACATAGTGCCAAGTGTCAGTTGCTGTTTTTTCCATGTTTTTTACATCACAGGAAATCAATATCAGACGGAGCCCAAATGCCATGAAACTCCACGATGATTTTTTATGGGCCAGAAGGAAGACAACGGGCCCTTCTTGCACCTGGGGGAGTCCCGAGAAGGGGACAACCCACCAGGGTGCGCCAGGAGCCCAGGCGCGCCCTGGTGGGTTGTGCCCACCTCGGGTGCCCCCCGGACCGCCTCTTTGCTCTATAAATACACCAATATTCCAGAAACCCTACAAGCATCGACGAAATATTCATCCAGCCACCGCATAGTCCAGAACCACCAGATCCAATCTAGACACCTGAAGGAAATATGCCCTAGAGGCTAGAGGCAATAATAAAGTTGTTATTTATATTTCCTTATATCATGATAAATGTTTATTATTCATGCTAGAATTGTATTAATCGGAAACTTAGTACATGTGTGAATACATAGACAAAACAGAGTGTCCCTAGTATGCCTCTACTTGACTAGCTCGTTAATTAAAGATGGTTATGTTTCCTGACCATAGACATGTGTTGTCATTTGATGAACGGGATCACATCATTAGAGAATGATGTGATGGACAAGACCCATCCGTTAGCTTAGCATAATGATCGTTTAGTTTTATTGCTATTGCTTTCATCATGACTTATACATGTTCCTCTGACTATGAGATTATGTAACTCCCGAATACCGGAGGAACACCTTGTGTGCTATCAAACGTCACAACGTAACTGGGTGTATCGGAGATGTATCTACAGATGTCTCCGAAAGTGTTTGTTGGGTTGGCATAGATCGAGATTATGATTTGTCACTCCGTGTATCGGAGAGGTATCTCTGGGCCCTCTCGGTAATGCACATCACTATAAGCCTTGCAAGCAATGAGACTAATGAGTTAGTTACAGGATGATGCATTACGGAATGAGTAAAGAGACTTGCTGGTAACGAGATTGAACTAGGTATGATGATACCGACGATCGAATCTCGGGCAAGTAACATACCGATGACAAAGGGAACACCATATGTTGTTATGCGGTTTGACCGATAAAGATCTTCGTAGAATATGTAGGAGCCAATATGAGCATCCAGGTTCCGCTATTGGTTATTGACCGGAGATGTGTCTCGGTCATGTCTACATAGTTCTCGAACCCGTAGGGTCCGCACGCTTAAACGTTCGATGACGATTTGTATTATGAGTTATGTGATTTGATGTAGCGAAGGTTGTTCGAAGTCCCTGATGAGATCACGGATATGACGAGGAGTCTCGAAATGGTCGATACATAAAGATCGATATATTGGAAGGCTATATTCGGACATCGAAAAAGTTCTGAGTGATTCAGGTATTTTTTGGAGTACCGGAGAGTTACCGGAATTCGCCGGGGAAGTAATGGGACTTAATGGCTTTAGTGGAAAGGAGACGATGGCCTCAAGGGGTGGTTGTGCGCCCCCCCATGGGCTGGTCCAAATTGGGGAAGTAATGGGACTTAATGAGTTAGTGAAGGGATGATGCATTAAGGAACGAGTAAAGAGACTTGCCAGTAATGAGATTGAACTAGGTACGATGATACTGACGATCAAATCTCGGGCAAGTAACATACCGATGACAAAGGGAATAACGTATGTGTAAGTGCATCTAGTGCCACCCCTAGTTGGTTTTGGAGTATTGACGACAAACTTGGTTGAGGGACTAATGTGTTTGTGAGAATTGCAGGATAACACAGTTAGTAGTCCCACATTGATTCGGTTTACCTACCAGAGATGACCCCTAAAAATGCGTGAAGACACTGAAGACAATGGTGGTCTATGAAGATATTCACAACGAAGATTATGACTTGAGAAGACATTCACGTTGAGGGAGTCCTGGATTAGGGGGTGTCCGGATAGCCGGACTACCATCATCAGCCGAACTATCATTTGCCGGACTATCATCATCGACCGGACTCCAAGACTATGAAGATACAAGATTGAAGACTTCCCCCCGTGTCCGGATGGGACTTTCCTTGGCGTGGAAGGCAAGCTTGACGATATGGATATGTAGATCTCCTACCATTGTAACCGACTCTATGTAACCCTAGCCCTCTTCGGTGTCTATATAAACCGGATGGCTTTAGTCCGTAGGACAACAATCACAACAACCCTTACAATCATACCATAGGCTAGCTTCTAGGGTTTAGCCTCCTTGATCTCGTGGTAGATCCACTCTTGTAAACATCCACAATATCAATATCAATCTAGCAGGACGTAGGGTTTTACCTCCATCAAGAGGGCCCGAACTGGGTAAAACATCGTGTCCCTCGTCTCCTGTTACCATCCGCCTAGACGCACGATTCGGGACCCCCTACCGAGATCCGCCGGTTTTGACACCGACATTGGTGCTTTCATTGAGAGTTCCTCGTGTCGTCACCGATAGGCTTGATGGCCTCTTCAATCAACAACGACGCAGTCTGGGTGAGACCTTTCTCCCGGACAGATCTTCAGATTCGGGCGGCCGCTGCGGGCCAACTCCCTTGGCCATCTGGAGCAGATCGAAAGCTTCGCCCTGGCCGTCAGTCAGGTTTGAAGCCTAAACTTCACGGCCGATATCGCGGGGACTTGATCCTCGATGGATCGAGCCACAGCCGGCGTGCCGCGCTGTCACGATGGGCATGACCTAACTCTGCGCCGGACAGCACCTTGGAGGTCGCACCGGATCCGCTCCGACTCATAGTCCGAGTCGATCGCTCGAATCAGGGCGGATGGCTGGACACGCCTCGGGATCCGCAATTCCTATGGCGATGGAGCGAACACTTACCTTGTCCCGTAAAGCCCATGACTCGAGGTGCGGACTCCTTCCGGACCGAACCTCCTGCGCCCGCGGTCGAATCCGATTAGGCGCCGATCATGGAATTCACCACCGCGGACATCTTTCAACACTCGCCCTTTGGCGATATCATAAATTCATTGAAGCATCTCTCGCTATCCGGAGAGCCTGGCGAACTACGGCCAAGGCGGTTGGGGCAGCGGATGGCGAAGAAATTCAGATCCACCCACCACCCACCGTAGCCACCGTCGGCGATTTAACCGGCGACTCGACTACGACTCGAGGACATCAATGGTATGGACGGCGATGCGGAGACTACTAAGAACCGGTGCCTACAGGACTTTGGAAAACCACCTCGTCATCGACATATACATGGTGGACACCCCAAAAGATGGGGACGGCGAAGAAGCGGCGGAGGCCGATTCCTTAAAGAAACAGCCCAAGCGCCGGCGTCGTGGCGCCGCTCTAAATCCGCCACAGCAAGAATGGAGATTCCGGCACAGGAGATAATAACACCCGAAAGTGCGAGGACAACTCCTCTAGCACGATCCAGCGCATGAGGAAGCGAAGCAAGCCCTCGGAGAGGCGGCGATTTAAGAGGTCGAGGATGACAATTACTTACCTCCCTCCGGAGGCGAGGCAAGCCTTGGCGACATTTAATTCGTCGTGCACGAGGATCCCGTCGAGCAAGAGCGTTTTAGACGCAGGCTAATGGCCACGACAAACAGCCTAAAGAAAAAGCAACAACAGCTTCAAGCTGATCAAGACCCTCTTGGCCGACAGATGGACCGAGGTCCTCGCGTCAAAAGTATGAACTCGAGCGCCCCCAAGAGTTACCCAAAGCGCAAGTTGCTCCCCGATTAGAGGAGGCAGCATCACCAGCGCATATCGGCAGACCGACCACCTCGTGGCGCGATAGAGGCGTGCAAGCCCTCCACCAAAACTGCACCCGGCATCGCTCTAAAAGCGAGGAAGCCACGGGGAACGCGGACTTGCGAGATATATTGGAGGACAAGGCAAGACAATCCAGATCTATCTATGGATCACGTGGACGTCCCACGACCCACGATGAATACCGTCGCACCGGATACAACTACTCCAGCCAGGCCGAATACAGCAGACAACGCTCTCTCGAGCTACGTCGCGATATTGCTCAATATAGAGGCGCCGCACACCCACTATGCTTCACTGACGAAGTAATGGATCATCAAATCCCTGAAGGGTTCAAACCCATTAATATCGAATCCTACGATGGCACAACAGACCCCGCGGTCTGGATTGAGGATTATCTCCTCCATATACACATGGCCCGGCGGCAATCTTCACGCCATCAAATATCTCGCTCAAGCTTAAAGGACCAGCTCGGCATTGGCTTAACAGCCTGCCCGCAGAGTCAATTGGATCTTTGGGAAGACACGGAAGCCGCATTCCTCGACAACTTCGAGGCGCGTACAATGCGACCACCGGACGCAGATGACCTAAGCCACATAATCCAGCAGCAGACGAATCGGCCGAGCAATTCAGACACGGTTCTTAACAAAGAAAAATCAAATCGTCGACCGTCCGGATGCGAGGCACTCGCTGCCTTCAAACATAACATCCATGACGAGTGGCTGGCCCGGCACCTAGGACGGGAGAAGCGAAATCTATGGCAGCCCTCACATCCCTCATGACCCGCTTCATGCGGGAGAGGATAGCTGGCTCGCTCGCAGTAACAACCTCAAGAAAACGGCTGGCAGTCCGGATACAAAGGACCGCAATGGCAGGTTGCGTCGAAACAAAACAAACGCCGCGTAACGGCGACAAGCAATGAGGATACGGCAATCAACGCCGGATTCGAGGCTCAAACCCGCCAGCGGAAGAAGCCATTCAAAAGAACCACTCCGGGCCCGCCCAATCTGGACCGAATACTCAACCGCTCTTGTCGGATACATGGAACCCCGAAAAGCCAGCTAACCACACCAACAGAGATTGTTGGGTATTCAAGCAGCAGCAAGCAAGTGTCGCCAAAACAGTGACAAGGGGCTACAGCGATGACGAGGAAGAGACCCGGCCGCCCGAACAACAGAGGACAAAAGGATTCCCCCTCAAGTTCGGACGGTAAACATGATATACGCAACGCATATTCCCAAGAGGGAGCGGAGCGTGCACTAAGGGCGTATATGCGATGGAGCGATCGCCCCAAAATTCAACCCATGGTCCTCTTGCCCGATCACTTTCGATCGAAGAGACCATCCGACCGATATCCGCCATGGCGGATTCGCCGCATTGGTTTTAGACCCAATCGTTGATGGATTTCACCTCACGAGTCCCGATGGACGGGCGGCGTGCTGAACCTGCTTTATCGGGATACAAAGGCGCAAGATGGGCATAGACCCTTCAAGGATTAAACCTACAACGACGACCTTCAAAGCGTCATACCAGGTGTCGAGGCCAATTATGCAGTGCTCGATTACTCGAAGTGGCCTTCGGATCCCGGATAATTTCAAGCGAGGAGTTAATCTTGACATAGTCCCGTTCGCAGCGGCTATCACGCTCTGCTTTCGGACGAACGCGTTTACAAAATTCAGCGGTGCCGCATTATGTATACCTTAAGCTCAAGATGCCAGGCCCTCGTGGAGTCATCACGGTCAATGGAAACACGGGCGCTCCCTCCGAGCGGAGGAACATACTGGCGGCTCTCGCGGCGAAGTACTGAGCAGCCTTTTAAGGCAATTCTCGAGTCCGGCCGTTAAGCGACCGGACACGACCAAACGCGCCGAGCAACATCAACCAAGACCACAGCACGTTCCGCATCGCAGCGTAACAATCGGCCCTAACCCCAGCCCTCGCAAATTGCAAGATAAACTCTCGCGTACATAATTACATACGGAATACCATGGGCATAGGGGAAGGGCACCACCACAACAGACCTAGAGTGCGGTTCGACCACACCGGGGGCTCCCAAGTGTGTCGCTCTTTTTGTTTTATTTTCTCTTTTTTATACAGAACTCAGTCCGCGGCGAATCGGCGAACTCATAATGCAACAGCCAGGGAAGGACAAAGGCGCGATGAACACTCGGTGGTCTCCATCACGAGCATTAAATTTGTTAAAATACAACATTCCGCGGCCTACCCACGGAGGGAGACGCCTTTAATTCATCAATCCCTTGCTTTCCGCACTATTTGTATCATTCGCACCGATAGCATATCTTCTCGAATAAAATGCAGCACTTTTTGCCTTTAATTGCATTACTTTATATATATATGTTCATTTCGACATATTGCACCCGTGCATCTTGGTACGCCAAATACACCAGGGCTTATGTCCTCCGCTGTATGGTGTGATAAAGTCCGCACACTTTCACAAGTGCGGCACCCGAACTTATAGCATTATATGAATCGGCTCGAATCATGTCTTGGGTCAATAGTTGGGTTTGCCCGGCTCCCATGTTTGGCACCTTACGTTCCGTTCTATCGGCTAAGGTAGCTTGGGAGAACCACTGCGATTGCGCCCGGTTGAGCAGGTTAACGCCTCGATGGAAAGCTAAAACTGACCGGCATGATAAGGCGTGAGACTGGTCGCTGTTCGAGGTCCTTCGGGTCCTTAAAGACCTCGCCGCTCGAGTGAAGTTCCGGATTATGTCCGACGAAGGCGTGGATAGCGCCCCAATTCGGTCTTCCGAATGCTAGGGGCTTCGCCGAAATTTAAAATTATAGAATTCTATGGCTAAGTGAGAGTGTTCAAGCACTATAAGTCCGGTTGCCTGGTTCGTTGTGTTGGCGCCTCCTAGATGGACCCAAAATGGGAACAAGAGTGCTCAAGTTTATCCCGAACACCCCAACACTCGTGGCATGGGGCTGAAGCCGACGACTTGCCATCTCTCAGATTTAATAAGCGGCCGCCTGAAGGTAATATTTTAAATTAAACAAGCGTTGCTTAGCGCATATGAACAAATTTTTCAGCGCACAGCATAACACATTGCGAATTCACTCAATAATTACATCCACAGGGCACTCATCCGCAATCTTGCGGGCACCCTTCAGACAGCCTTATAGTAAAGTTCGGGCGACGATGCTCCTTGCCCGCTGGTGGCGCGTCGATGATTAGCTTCTCGCATCCAGCTTGCCCCAATGCACCTTTGCGCGGGCAAGGGCCCGACGAGCACCTTCAATACAAAGGAGCGCTTGATAACCTCCACCCAGGGCACGATCCACCAGCCGTTGCGACGAGGCGAAGTAGCTCCTGGCATGGCCTCTCCGGCCACACCGGACTATGAGCCCTTCATGGCCTGCTCGGCCACCTTGTGGCTTCGACCAGCTGCTTCACTGGTCGCTAGGGGCACCGGATGGCGGCCTCAAACATCTTGAGACCGAAGACCTTCTTCGTTGAGCTCCCCTCCTCGGCTCGATAGAATGCGGCGGCATCAGACACGCTGCGAGGCAGGTCTGCAAACGCCCCTGGAGAGCTCCGAATTCGGGTAAGTATCACGTAATTTACATTCACATGCTTGCTTTGCATGAAAAATGCCTTACCCGCCGCTATCTTCTTCATCAATTCAACCTCTGAAGGGACTTATGGGCCTCGGCCTTGGCGGTTTTAGCACTTTCGAGAGCGAGGCAAGCTCGGACTCTCGAGTCTTTGAGTCACGCTCCAAACTCTCATGCTTTTCCATGAGAGCCTAGAGCTCTTGCTGAACCACCGCCACCCTTGCCTCTTGCTTTTCTCGCTCTGCCCGTTCCGTGGCCGCATTGCGTTCGGCCGCGGACACGGCTTCCTTCAGGGCCGCCACCTCGTTCGTGGCCCCTGCAGTACCCATGTTATCCTTGTTATTTTTGTCGCAACCTAAATCCTTTTACAGAAGGTACAAATTCAAAGCGGTGTTACTCACCTTCTTTGTCTCGAAGCTGCTTCTGGGCGCCGAGCTCTTGCCGGACCTCTCGAGCTCCTGCTTCAACGCACCGACCTCCATGATCGGTCGTGAGAGGTCAACAGCGCAGCCTGCAACCCATATTGACATAATTTTTAGCAACCTGCGTATATCTTTTTTAGATCCTCAGTCCGGCTTTTCTTTCGAACACGAACCGAGCATCGGGGCTACTGTCTATGCGGTATTACATTGCATATTTTAACTTTTTACCTCAAAGCACGATAGAAGGCTATTGCGAGCTTCGGTCAGCCCGCCTTTGGCGAGCTGCACTTTCGAATCACCGCACTCATAATAGTGCGGTGTTCTTCCTCGATGGAAGCTCTGCAGCGCCCAACAAATTGCCGGGGCCTTCGATTGGGCCGGAAGCCGCCGGTGTCACGGTCTTGCCCTTGATCGAAGGGCGCTGCCGGACTCTGGAACCACTGCGGGTTACATTGTAGGAGTCGGCGCCAAAGTCCGGAGGGCGCCTTGTGGCGCCCCGAGCCTCCCCGATGGGTCCCTTCGGGATCCCACCTCGGCGTCTTGGCGTCGCGAGGTGGAGGCGGTCGGAATGGAGTCTACATCCGGCGAAGCCAACGACCGCTTCGATGAAGCGGGGAGATCATCACCGGCGGACTGCAGACAACATGCGGCATTAGAATGATACTATGTGACGCAGAAACAGAAATTATAAATCATTCAGGAATCCGGATACTTACGATCTCGCCGGAGGCTGGCCCTCGAAGGCCATTCTTCCTCGCCAGCGTTGGCGTTGGCGAGCTGTCCGGGAATAGTCCTTCCCTCTTGGACCCTCCGGCCTCCCCAGTTGGGGAAGACTTCCTCTTCCTCTCTCCCTCCTCTGGGAGAGAGTCCTCTTCCTCCTCCTCATTTTCGGGGTTAGGAGTCCGCCCCGGAGTCGTCGGACACCTGAAAACAGGCACTCTTTCGAGCGCCCGTGGCCTCCTTCTTGGCCTTCTTCTCCGGCACCACGTGCGGTGCGGAACCAGCAACCTCTTAGACGGCGGCGTCTCTGGATTTTCGGCATAGGAGCCGGACGGGTAATCTGCTCCGCCTTCTTCATCCATCTGTCAAAGGAAAAGGGAAATTAAACCCGCATAGAGTCAAACTATGAAAACAAGTGTCCCGTAAAGGGTAGAATCACTTACCTCGTCAGCCTAAGGCGCTGCGGCGAAATCGCGATCTTCCGTCGGCGGATGCGCGAAACCAGCGCCCTTGAACAGCACCTTCCAGCGCCTTCAGACGTTGTGTCGAAGAGCTTGTTCAGCGCTGGTGGTGTTCGGATCGAACTCCCATAGATTGAATGCCGCTCTTGGCATGGGAGAATCCGTGGACGAGCATGACTTGGACCACGTTAACCAGCCTGAGCTTCTTCACGGCTTCTTGATACTGGTGCGAGTCCCGTCGGCTCCTTCAAACTGCCCCACAACAAGCCCTTCTCTTTCCGGGAGGTGAGCTGCGTGAGGATACCAGATCTAAACTCGGGGCCGCCGCCCATTTTAAGTCACGTGGCTCGGTGATGTAGAACCACCCGATTGCCACCCCTTGACGGATTCCACGAAGGCCCTTGAACCAAAGGGCGTTGGGCATCTTGCCCAACATGGCGCCTCCGCACTCCGCTTGAATGCCCTTCACTACCTTCGCTTGACATTGAAGGTCTTGAGCCACAAGCGAAGTGGGGCTGGATGCAGAGGAAGGCCTACGCACGATGAACACCGAGATGTTGAGGATGAAGTTGGCGCCAGATCATGGAAATCCAGGCCGTAGTAGAACATGAGCCCCGGACAAAGGGGTGAAATGGAAAGCCTAGTCCAGCGGAGGAAGTGGGAAAGAAAGACAACCCTCTCATGGGGCCAGGGGTGGGGATGAGCTGCCCTCGTCGGGCAGCCGGTCTGTGATGTCGCGGAGAGGTATCCGGCCGCAGTTTAGCGATTGCTCCTCCTTAGCGGTGGAGGCCAACCATTTACCTCCGCTCCGGACATGGTCGGAGAAGGTTGAGGCGAGATCCATGAACTTGGGCGCTGGAGCTCGAGTCTTGTGAGATGGGTAAGCAAAGGAGGAAGAAGGCGTGGGTGAGAAGGTGAATCCTTATCCCTTATATGGGCGAGGCGAAGTCTTCTGCGCCCCCACCGGCCTGGTAAAACTCGCTTATCTCCCAAGCGTCACCATCAATGATGCGGTTGGGTTACCCACGCCCGTATTGGTGAGAATCCCGGATTAAGGGGAAACACGATCTCTGCTTCGACAAGACATGCCAAGGAAACCGTTTCGCTAAATGCGCTGAGGTGGTAAAGTAAAAAACAATTCGAGTAATGGCTTGGTAGTGGTGTGACGTCATGCCACGGAAAGCGTCGCAGATTGAGCTTGTGTGTATATTATTATTCTCTACGGTGGAATGTGGAATTTATTTTGCGAGCGGACACTATCCTGGTGTTCACAATCTTCTATCATTGGAGGAGGAACCCGCCTTGCAATGCTAAGCAATATACGCCCGGACTTATCGTCATTGAAGCTGGTTCAGGCTACTCTTGAGGAGTCTGGATTAGGGGTGTCCGGATAGCGGACTACCATCATCAGCCGAACTATCATTTGCGGACTATCATCATCGACCGGACTCCAAGACTATGAAGATACAAGATTGAAGACTTCCCCGTGTCCGGATGGGACTTTCCTTGGCGTGGAAGGCAAGCTTGGCGATACGGATATGTAGATCCCTACCATTGTAAGCGACTCTATGTAACCCTAGCCCTCTCTGGTGTCTATATAAACCGGATGGCTTTAGTCCGTAGGACAACAATCACAACAACCCTTACAATCATACCATAGGCTAGCTTCTAGGGTTTAGCCTCCTTGAACTCGTGGTAGATCCACTCTTGTAAACATCCACAATATCAATATCAATCTAGCAGGACGTAGGGTTTTACCTCCATCAAGAGGGCCCGAACCTGGGTAAAACATCGTGTCCCTCGTCTCCTGTTACCATCCGCCTAGACGCACAGTTCGGGACCCCCTACCCGAGATCCGCCGGTTTTGACACCGACACACGTGAAGACTATGGAGTGCGAAGACATAGTTGTTTTGTAGTTTCCTTTCTTGTTTGTTTAGTCATAGGAACCGCCGTCCTGTTAAGCGGGGTCCAAGTGAACAAAGTCAGAGTGACTGAAGTGATGCTAAACCAAATCCTATGTCTTCGAGCGAAGACAATGAGAGCAAATCTTATCCAGAGCTAGATGAGTCAGCTTTACTTGTAGCCCAAGTCAAGCTGTCACGTGTGTTTGAAATCTGACGGTTGGACAAGTGTCAGTTCCTTAGTGACCCAGGGTCATTTCGGACAAATTAGGTCGGGTTGCCTCCTGGCTATAAATAGCCCACCCCCTACACCATACATTGGTGGCTGCTCAGAGTTAGTGCACGGCTTTTGTCGTTTGAGAGAAACCCACCTCCGAAGCTTTTGAGAGAGAGATCCTTGCGAGGACAAAGCCCAAAACACCCAGAGCCAAAGAGTGTTAGGCATCACTGAAGTCTTTCATCACTTTGATCTGAAGACTTGTTACACTTGAGGACTGTGAATCCTCCAGCCGGTTAGGCATCGCGTTCTGAGCATCCAAGAGTCATTGTGGATTGCCGGTGAACGAAGTCTATGAAGGTTTGGAGGTCTACCTTGAAGACTTACCAGAGTGATTGGGCGAGGACTAAGTGTTCTTAGCTCAAGGGGAATAAGATGAAGACGCGGTCTTCTGAGTTAAATCTCAGCCTCCCTAACCAGACGTAGAATTATCACAACAACTGGAACTGGTCCAACAAATCCTTGTCCTCTCCAAGCAACTAGTTCTATCTCTTACCTCTCTTTACTTACAGTTTGTCTTTGTGATGTCATTGCCTGCTTGCATGATCTGATTGACTTCACTGTGTGAAGACTGTTGTTGTTTTGGCTTCATACTACCTTCCATCCTGATCCATACTACCTAGCTGCTAATAGTCTTCGTGCTTTCACTTCATTGCTTACTTGACTATGGCTTGTCTAGTGTAGCCTACCTTCCGCTGGATATCAATAGGTTCATTTCTACTGTTTGTCTTCAAAGCCCCCGTGTTTTGAAGACTTTCATAAAAATCGCCTATTCACCCCCCTCTAGTCGATAACTAGCACTTTCAGTATGTTGTTATGTAGTTTGACAAATAAAGATCTTCGTAGAATATGTAGGAGCCAATATGAGCATCCAGGTTCCGCTATTGGTTATTGACCGGAGATGTGTCTCGGTCATGTCTACATAGTTCTCGAACCCGTAGGGTCCGCACGCTTAACGTTCGATGACGATTTGTATTATGAGTTATGTGATTTGATGACCGAAGTTTTTTCGGAGTCCCGGATGAGATCACGGACATGACGAGGAGTCTCGAAATGGTCGGGAGGTAAAGATTCATATATTGGAAGGTTGCATTCGGACATCGGAATGGTTCCGAGTGATTCGGGCATTTTTTCGGAGTACCGGGAGGTTACCGGAACCCCCGGGGAAAGATATGGGCCTTATGGGCCATAGGAGGGAGGCTAACAATCCCACAAGGGGCTGGTGCGCCACCCACAAGGGAGAAGGCCGAATTGGACTTGGGAAGGGGGCGCGACCCCACGTTCCTTCTCCTACTCCCTCTCCTTCCCCCTTTCCCCCTCCGGTAGAAGGAAAGAAAGGTTGGGGCCAAATCCTACTAGGACCGTAGTCCTAGTAGGACTCCCCTCTCCCTGGCGTGCCCCTTGTTGGCCGGCCTCTCTCCCTCCCTCCTTTATATACGTGGGCAGGGGGCACCCCAAAGGCACACCAAGTCTTCTCTTAGCTGTGTGCGGTGCCCCCCTCCACAGTTACACACTTCGGTCATATTGTCGTAGTGCTTAGGCGAAGCCCTGTGCCGGTAACTTCATCATGACCATCACCGCACCGTCGTGCTGAAGAAACTCTCCCACATCCGCAATTGGATCAAGAGCTCGAGGGACGTCATCGAGCTGAACGTGTGCTTAACGCGGAGGTGCCGTACGTTCGGTGCTTGGATCGGTTGGATCGCGAAGACGTTCGACTACATCAATCACGTTACTAAACGCTTCCGCTTTTTGTCTATGAGGGTACGTGGACACACTCTCCCCGCTCGTTGCTATGCTTCTCCTAGATAGATCTTGCGTGATCGTAGATATTTTTTGAAAAATACTACGTTCTCCAACAACACCATCACAGAGGGGTTCACCACTTCCATTGGTGCCTCTTCGATGATGCGTGAGTAGTTCTTTGTAGACCTTCGGGTCCATAGTTAGTATTTAGATGGCTTTCTCTCTCTCGCTGAATTCTCAATACAATTGTCTCTTGGAGATCCATATGATGTAACTCTTTTGCGGTGTGTTTGTTGGGATCTGATGAACTTCGAGTTTATGATTAGTTATATCTTTTTATATCCATGAAAGTTATTTGAGTTTGTTTGATCTCTTATATGCATGATCTCTTATAGCCTCGTATTTCTCCTCGTATTTCTTCTCCGATATATGGGTTTTGTTTGGCAAACTTGATCTATTTATCTTGCAATGGGAAGAGGTGCCCGGTAGTGGGTTCGATCTTACGGTGCTTGATCCCAGTGACAGAAAGGGAACCGACACGCATGTATCATTGCTACTAAGGATAAAAAGATGTGATCTATATCTGCCGGAATAGATAAACGGATCTTGTCTACATCATGTCATCGTTCTTATTGCATTACTCCGCTTTTCCATGAACTTAATACACTAGATGCATGCTGGAGAGCGGTCGATGTGTGGAGTAATAGTAGTAGATGCAGGCAGGAGTCGGTCTACTAATCCTGGACGTGATGCCTATGTAATGATCATTGCCTGGATATCGTCATAATTATTTGAAGTTCTATCAATTGCCCAACAGTAATTTGTTTACCCACCGTTTGTTATCTTTCTCGAGAGAAGCCACTAGTGAAATCTACGGCCCCCGGGTCCTCTTTCTCATACATTAGCTTTGCGATCTATTTTATTTGTACTTTCTATTCAGATCTATTAAACCAAAAATACAAAAATACTTTGCTGCACTTTATTTTATTTGCGATCTATTTATTCAATCTATTACAACTTTCTCCCGTCAACACGCAATTTCTGGCGCCGTTACCCGAAAGGGATTGACAACCCCTTTTACACGTCTGGTTGTGAGGTGTTGTTATTTGTGTGTAGGGGTTGTTTACGTTGTGTTGCTTGGTTCTCCTACTGGTTCGATAAACTTGGTTTCATATCTGAGGGAAATACCTACCGCCGCTATGCTGCATCATCCCTTCTTCCTCATTGGGGAAATACCGACGTAGCTTCAGCGACATCAGTTCTCAAGTTCTTGCTTCCTTTGAAGATAATCATAGGAAAGCTTCTCATGAGTAGCTGAGAGTGTTTCTGTAGCGACCAGACCTCAAACAGCCTGATCTCTGTGCATTAGTGTCATCCCTGGATCAGTAATGCTGACACGCATAGTACTTGAAGGATTTGTAACAGAGTAGCAATCACACACTTATTACATCGAATGTCTCAAAAGAGAACTTATTACAATAAATATGGCTTAAGGCCATCTAATAACGATAACAGCGGAAGGCTTGGAAGATAAGCGAGTCCATCAACTCCAACGACATCACTGAGTATAGAACCACGACCTAAAGGCACCTTACCAAATGCGTTTGAAAAGTCTCGCAACATGAATGTTGCAGCCGAAACGGGTCGACACATGGAATATCTTTGGCAATGTAACACATAGAGAGTAATGAGCAGAAATAGGCTATACTACATGCATATATGGCTGGTGGAAAGCTCTATGGTTACAGTTTTTTGCGTAATGCCAATTATTCCCTACTGCAAAGGAATAAATTTTATTTAACTATCATGGTGGTTGTTAAACATTGAGAATGGTTGACAACATTCTCAATCCCAATTAAGTAACATCATTAAAACCCAACAATATTAATTTAAAGTAACATGATGAGATTCACATGATAAATCCAAGTACTAGATACTCAAGATGTCCATAACCGGGGACACGGCTAACCATGATTAGTTTATACACTCTGCAGAGGTTTGTGCACTTTTCCCCACAAGACTCGATCTCCTCCGTTTGGATTCTCGCACTACATGGTGTATGAGAAACGGATGACCGAGACATAGTCTTTCAGAAGCGCTAGCACCTTACGATCGGGTAGACTGTTACACCTACTTTCCCCTACATCTGCCAGTCTACCATTCTAAGAGTTCGCATGACTTAATCAACTATGCTAGAGCCCATAGTAGCTTGTGGCTGCACACAGAAGTTTCTAGCATGAATAATCTCATGATCCCTTTGAGCCTGGGTGGCGGTCCATAAAGAAAAACAGGCAATCGCTGGAATACCCAGGTGCCTCAATCCACCCAGATGTGTATAAAAGTTGCCACCTTAAATAAACCATTAATTAACAATTTCACATATGTCATGGATACACTCACCCAATCCACGTCTACTAGCATATCATGGCAATATAAGCAAACGTAGAAGTAACTCCCAAGGGTTGATAATAAAACAGGTAATAGGTACTACCTCATCTACTTTCCCAAAACCCACAATTTAATTAGATCCTAATCATGCAATGTTTGAAGATTGATCTAATGCATAAAACTGGGTATGAAAGGGATATGATCAAAGTGTTACTTGCCTTGCTGATGATCCGTGAAACCTAGAGATTCGCAGTAGAAAGCGGCGCACTCCGGGTACTCTATCACAAACAAACAAACATACAATAAGCACTCAAGTAATGCACAGGTAAAACTCAAATAAGAGATCTAACCAGAAAGTTCAACTTAAGAACTCCGGTTTGCAAAAAGAATCAAATCAAACGAAGCGACAAAAATCCAACGGTGAAAGAAACAAGCTTCGTTTACTAATCTGGATCTAAGTCAATTTTTACAAAAGCAAAAACTTGTTTGAGTTGGTTAAACGGAAAGAGGGTTTCGAGACGAAACTCTAGGCGCTTGAATTGCCTGATTCCGATAAACAAGCGAAAAGTTATACTAAAACGAAGATCGCATCAGAAATCGCGATCAGAAATAATCGCGGAAAATCCGAGAAAAAGAAAAATCACGAACAGGCTAACCGGAGTATCGGAAGGTTGCTGGAACCCGTGGGGAAAGATATGGGCCTTATGGGCCATAGGAGGGAGGCTAACCAGCCCACAAGGGGCTGGTGCGCCCCCCACATGGGAGGAGGGCGAATTGGACTTGGGAAGGGGGCGCCACCCCCCTTTCCTTCTCCTGCTCCCTCTCCTTCCCCTTTCCCCCCTCTGGTACAAGGAAAAAAAGGTTGGGGCCGAATCCTACTAGGACCGGAGTCCTAGTAGGACTCCCCTCTCCCTGGCGTGCCCCTTGTTGGCCGGCCTCTCTCCCTCCCTCCTTTATATAAGTGGTCAGGGGGCATTCCAAAGCCACACCAAGTCTTCTCTTAGCCGTGTGCGGTGCCCCCCTCCATAGTGTCACACTACGGTCATATCGTTGTAGTGCTTAGGCGAAGCCCTGCACCGGTAACTTCATCATCACTGTCACCATGCCGTCGTTCTGATGGAACTCCCCCTCATCCTCAACTGGATCAAGAGCTCGAGGGACGTCATCGAGCTAAATGTGTGCTGAACGCGGAGGTGCCATACATTCGGTGCTTGGATCAGTTGGATTGCGAAGACGTTCGACTACATCAACCACGTTACTAAACGCTTCCACTTTCGGCCTGCGAGGGTACATGGACACACTCTCCCCGCTCTTTGCTATGCTTCTCCTAGATAGATCTTACTTTGATTCGGCGGTATTGTTGGATGAAGCGGCCCGGACCGACATTACATGACCGCGTTCATGAGACTGGTTCTACCAACGTGCTTCACACATAGGTGGCTGGCGGGTATCTGTTTCTCCAACTTTAGTTGAATCAAGTGTGACTACGCCCTGTCCTTGTTGAAGGTTAAAACGACACACTTGACGAAAAATCGTTGTTGTTTTGATGCGTCGGTAAGAACGGTTCTTGCTAGAAGCCCGTAGCAGCCACGTAAAAATTGCAACAACAAAGTAGAGGATGTCTAACTTGTTTTTGTAGGCTTGCTGTGATGTGATATGGTCAGGACGTGATGATATATAAATTGTTATATGAGATGATCATGTTTTGTAACAGTCAACGACAACTGGCAGGAGCCATATGGTTGTCGCTTTATTGTATGAAATGCAATCGCCATGTAATTGCTTTACTTTATCACTAAGCGATAGCGATAGTCGTAGAAGCAATAGTTGGCGAGACGACAACGATGCTTCGATGGAGATCAAGGTGTCAACCCGGTGACGATGGTGATCATGACGGTGCTTTAGAGATGGAGATCAAAGGCACAAGATGATGATGACCATATCATATCACTTATTTGATTGCATGTGATGTTTATCTTTTTATGCATCTTATTTTG
Source organism: Aegilops longissima (assembly GCA_021605205.1). Classification (NCBI taxonomy): domain Eukaryota; kingdom Viridiplantae; phylum Streptophyta; class Magnoliopsida; order Poales; family Poaceae; genus Aegilops; species Aegilops longissima. The sequence continues at coordinate 529,338,368 of CM038677.1, read as the reverse complement.
CTTAGTACGACGATAGCATTATAAGATCATCTCTCACTAAAATTTCAAGGTATAAGTGTTCTCCCTGAGTATGCACTGTTGTGACAGTTCTTGGTGCCGAGACACCACGTGATGATCGGGTGTGATAAGCTCTACGTTCACATACAATGGGTGCAAGCCAGTTTTGCAAGTGCAGAATACTCGGGTTAAACTTGACGAGCCTAGCATGGCCTCGGAACACTGAGACCGAAAGGTTGAGCGTGAATCATATAGTAGATATGATCAACATAGTGATGTTCACCATTGAAAACTACTCCATCTCATGTGATGATCAGACATGGTTTAGTTGATTTGGATCACGTGATCATTTAGATGACTAGAGGGATGTCTATCTAAGCGGGAGTTCTTAAGTAATATGATTAATTGAACTTAACTTATCATGAACTTAGTCCTGATAGTATTTGCATATCTATGTCGTAGATCAATAGCTTGCGATGTAGCTCCCCGTTTATTTTTGATATGTTCCTAGAGAAAAATAAGTTGAAAGATGATAGTAGCAATGATGCGGACTGGGTCCGTGATCTGAGGATTATCCTCATTGCTGCACAGAAGAATTATGTCCTTGATGCTCCGCTAGGTGACGAACCTATTGCAGGACCAGATGTAGACGTTATGAAAATTTGGCAAGCTCGGTATGATGACTATGTGATAGTTTAGTGCGCCATGCTTTACGGCTTAGAACTGGGACTTCAAAAATGTCTTGAACACCATAGATCATACGAGATGTTCCAAGAGTTGAAATTGGTATTTCAGACTCATGCCCGTGTCGAGAGGTATGAGACCTCTGACAGGTACTTTGCCTAAAAGATGGAGAAGAATAGCTCAACCAGTGAGCATGTGCTCAGAATGTCTGAGTACTACAATCGCTTGAATCAAGTGGGAGTTAATCTTCCAGATAAGATAGTGATTGCCAGAGTTCTCTAGTCACTATCACCAAGTTACTGGAACTTCATGATGAACTATAATATGCAAGAGATGACGAAAACGATTCCCGAGCTCTTCGCGATGCTAAAATCGGTGAAGGTAGAAATCAAGAAAAAGCATAAAGTGTTGATGGTTAACAAGACCACTAGTTTCAAGAAAAGGGGCAAAGGAAAAGAAAGGGAACTTCAAAAAAGAATGGAAAGCAAGTTGCCACTCCCGTGAAGAAACCCAAAGCTAGACCTAAGCCTGAAACTGAGTGCTTCTACTGCAAAGGGAATGATCACTGGAAGCGGAACTACCCCAAATACTTGGCGGAACAGAAGGATGGTGAAGTGAACAAAGGTATATTTGATATACATGTTATTGATGTGTACTTTACTAGACTTCATAGTAACCCGAGGGTATTTGATACTGGTTTAGTTGCTAAGATTAGTAACTCGAAACAGGAGTTGCAAAATGAACAGAGACTAGTTAAGGGCGAGGTGACGATGTGTGTTGGAAGTGATTCCAGGGTTGATAAGATCACCATCGCATACTACCTCTACCTTCGGGATTAGTATTGGACCTAAATAAATGTTATTTGGTGTTTGCGTTGAGCATGAATATGATTGGATCATGTTTATTGCGATACGGTTATTCATTTAAGTCAGAGAATAATTGTTGTTCTATTTACATGAATAAAACCTTCTATGGTCCAATGTAAATGATTTACTGAATCTCGATCGTAGTGATACACATATTCATAATATTGAAGCCAAAAGATGCAAAGTTAATAATGATAGTGCAACTTATTAGTGGCACAACTGTTTAGGTCATATTGGTGTAAAGCGCATGAAGAAACTCCATGCTGATGGGCTTTTGGAATCACTTGATTATGAATCACTTGATGCTTGTGAACCATGCCTCATGGGCAAGATGACTAAGACTCCGTTCTCCAGAATAATGGAGCAAGCCAATGACTCATTGGAAATAATACATACCGATGCATGCGGTCCAATGAGTGTTGAGGCTCGTGGCGGGTATCGTTATTTTTTGACCTTCACAGATGATTTGAGCAGATATGAGTACATCTACTTAATGAAACACAAGTCTGAAACGTTTGAAAAGTTCAAAGAATTTGAGAGTGAAGTGGAGAATCATTGTAACAAGAAAATAAAGTTTCTACGATCTGATCGCAGAGGCGAATATTTGAGTTACGAGTTTGGCCTTCATTTAAAACAATGTGGAATAGCTTAACAACTCACGCCACCTGTAACACCACAGCGTAATGGTGTGTCCGAACGTCGTAATCGTACTTTATTAGATATGGTGCGATCTATGATGTCTCTTACCGATTTACCACTATTGTTTTGGGGTTATGCATTAGAGACAGCTGCATTCACGTTAAATAGGGTACCATCTAAATCCGTTGAGACGACACCATATGAACTGTGGTTTGGCAAGAAACCTAGGCTGTCGTTTCTTAAAGTTTGGGGTTGCGATGCTTATGTGAAAAAGCTTCAGCCTGATAATCTCGAACCCAAATTGGAGAAGTGCGTCTTCATAGGATACCCAAAAGAAACTGTTGGGTACACCTTCTATCACAGATCCGAAGGCAAGATCTTTGTTGCTAAGAATGGATCCTTTCTGGAGAAGGAGTTTCTCTCGAAAGAAGTGAGTGGGAGGAAAGTAGAACTTGATAAGGTAGTTGTACCTTCTCTCGAATTGGAAAGTAGTTCATCACAGAAATCAGTTCCATTGATGCCGACACCAATTAGTGAGGAAGTGAATGATGATGATCATGAAACTTCAGATCAAGTTACTATCGAACCTCGTAGGTCAAGCAGAGTACGATCCGCACCAGAGTGGTACGGTAATCCTGTTCTAGAAGTCATGTTACTAGACCATGATGAACCTACGAACTATGAGGAAGCGATGATGAGCCCAGATTCTGACAAATGGCTTGTGGCCATGAAATCTGAGATAGAATCCATGTATGAGAACAAAGTGTGGACTTTGGTTGACTTGCCCGATCATCGGCAAGCCATTGAGAATAAATGGATCTTCAAGAGGAAGACGGACGCTGATAGTAGTGTTACTAGCTATCTACAAAGCACGAATTGTCGCAAAAGGTTTTTGACAAGTTCAAGGTGTTGACTACGATGAGATTTTCTCACACGTATCGATGCTTAAGTCTGTCCGAATAATGTTAGCAATTGCCACATTTTATGAAATCTGGCAAATGGATGTCAAAACTGCATTCCTTAATGGATTTCTTAAAGAAGAGTTGTATATGATGCAACAAGAAGGTTTTGTCAATCCTAAAGGTGCTAAAAAAGTATGCAAGCTCCAGCGATCCATCTATGGACTAGTGCAAGCATCTCGGAGTTGGAATATACGCTTTGATGAGTTGATCAAAGCATATAGTTTTATATAGACTTGTGGTGAAGCTTGTATTTACAAGAAAGTGAGTGGGAGCACTAAAGACTTTCTGATAAGTATATGTGAATGACATATTGTTGATCGGAAATGATGTAGAATTTTCTGGAAAGCATAAAGGAGTGTTTGAAAGGAGTTTTTCAAAGAAAGACCTCGGTGAAGCTACTTACATATTGAGCATCAAGATCTATAAAGATAGATCAAGACGCTTGGTAAAACTTTCGATGAGTACATACCTTGATAAGATTTTGAAGGAGTTCAAAATGGATCAGTCAAAGAACGAGTTCTTGCCTGAGTTGTAATGTATGAAATTGAGTAAGACTCAAAACCCGACCACGGCAGAAGATAGAGAGAGAAGGAAAGTCATTCCCTATGCCTCAGCCATAGGTTCTATAAAGTATGCCATGCTATATACCAGATCTATTGTGTACCTTGCCATGAGTTTGGCAAAGGGGTACAATAGTGATCCAGGAGTAGATCACTGGACAATGGTCAAAATTATCCTTAGAGGACTAAGGAAATATTTCTCGGTTATGGAGGTGATAAAGAGTTCATCGTAAAGAGTTACGTTGATGCAAGCTTTGGCACCGATCTAGATGACTATGAGTCTTAATCTAGATACATATTGAAAGTGGGAGCAATTAGCAAGAGTAGCTCCATGCAGATCATTGTAGACATAGAAAATTTGCAAAATACATACGGCTCTGAATGTGACAGACCCATTGACTAAGCTTCTCTCACAAGCAAAACATGATCACACCATAGTACTCTTTGGGTGTTAATCACATAGCGATGTGAACTAGATTATTGACTCTAGTAAAACCCTTTGGGTATTAGTCACATGGCGATGTGAACTAATCACATGGTGATGTGAACTATTGGTGTTAAATCACATGGCGATGTGAACTAGATTATTGACTCTAGTGCAAGTGGGAGACTGAATGAAATATGCCCTAGAGGCAATAATAAAGTTGTTATTTATATTTCCTCTTATATCATGATAAATGTTTATTATTCATGCTAGAATTGTACTAACTGGAAACTTAGTACATGTGTGAATACATAGACAAAATAGAGTGTCCCTAGTATGCCTCTACTTGACTAGATCGTTAATCAAAGATGGTTATGTTTCCTAACCATAGACATGTGCTGTCATTTGATGAACGGGATAACATCATTAGAGAATGATGTGATGGACAAGACCCATCTGTTAGCTTAGCATAATGATTGTTTAGTTTTATTGCTATTACTTTAATCATGACTTATACATGTTCCTCTGACTATGAGATTATGCAACTCCCAAATACCGGAGGAACACCTTGTGTGCTATCAAATGTCACAACATAACTGGGTGATTATAAAGATGCTCTACAAATGTCTCTGAAAGTGTTTGTTGGGTTGGCATAGATCGGGATTAGGATTTGTCACTCCACGTATTGGAGAGGTATCTCTGGGCCCTCTCGGTAATGCACATCACTATAAGCCTTGCAAGCAATGAGACTAATGAGTTAGTCACGGGATGATACATTACAGAACGACTAAAGAGACTTGCCAGTAACGAGATTGAACTAGGTATGATGATACCGATGATCGAATCTCGGGCAAGTAACATACCGATGACAAAGGGAACAACGTATGTTGTTATGCGGTTTGACCGATAAAGATCTTTGTAGAATATGTAGGAGCCAATATGAGCATCCAGGTTCTGATATTGGTTATTGTTCGGAGTTGTGTCTCGTTCATGTCTACATAGTTCTCGAACCCGTAGGGTCCGCACGCTTAACGTTTGATGAAGATTTGTATTATGAGTTATGTGATTTGATGACCGAATTTTGTTTGGAGTCCCGGATGAGATCATGGACATGACGAGGAGTCTCGAAATGGTCGAGAGGTAAAGATTCATATATTGTAAGGTTGCATTCGGACATTGGAATGGTTCCGAGTGATTCGGGCATTTTTTGGAGTACCGGGAGGTTATCGGAACCCCCCGGGGAAAGATATGGGCCTTATGGCCAATAGGAGGGAGGCTAACCAGCCCACAAGGGGCTGTTGCGCCCCCCACAAGGGAGGAGGCCGAATTGGAGTTGGGAAGGGGGCGCCACCCCCTTTCCTTCTCCTACTCCCTCTCCTTCCCCTTTTCCCCCTCCGGTAGAAGGAAAAAAAGGTTGGGGCCGAATCCTACGAGGACCGGAGTCCTAGTAGGACTCCCCTCTCCCTGGCGCACCCCTTGTTGGCCGGCCTCTCTCCCTCCCTCCTTTATATACGTGGGCAGGGGTCACCCCAAAGGCACACCAAGTCTTCTCTTAGCCGTGTGCGGTGCCCCCCTCCACAGTTACACACCTCGGTCATATCGTCGTAGTGCTTAGGCGAAGCCCTGCGCCGGTAACTTCATCATCACCGTCACCACGCCATCATGCTGACGGAACTCTCCCTCATCCTCAATTGGACCAAGAGCTTGAGGGACGTCATCGAGCTGAACGTGTGCTGAACGCGGAGGTGCCGTATGTTCGGTGCTTGGATCGATTGGATCACGAAGACGTTCGACTACATCAACCACGTTATTAAACGCTTCCGCTTTTGGTCTACGATGGTACATGGACACACTCTCCCCGCTCGTTGCTATTCTTCTCCTAGATAGATCTTGCGTGATCATAGATTTTTTTTGAAATACTATGTTCCCCAACAGCACCATCACAGAGGGGTTCACCACTTCCATTGGTGCCTCTCCGATGATGCATGAGTAGTTCTTTGTAGACCTTCGGGTCCGTAGTTCGTAGCTAGATGGCTTTCTGTCTCTCGCTGAATTCTCAATACAATGGTCTCTTGGAGATCCATATGATGTAACTCTTTTGCAGTGTGTTTGTTGGGGTCTGATGAACTTCGAGTTTATGATCAGTTATATCTTTTTATATCCATGAAAGTTATTTGAGTTTCTTTGATCTCTTATATGCATGATCTCTTATAGCCTCGTATTTCTTCTCTGATATATGGGTTTTGTTTGGCCAACTTGATCTATTTATCTTGCAATGGGAAGAGGTGCCCAGTAGTGGGTTCGATCTTACGATGCTTGATCCCAGTGACAGAAAGGGAACCGACACGCATGTATCGTTGCTACTAAGGATAAAAAGATGGGATCTATATCTGCCGCAATAGATAAACGGATCTTGTCTACATCATGTCATCGTTCTTTTTGCATTACTCCATTTTTCCATGAACTTAATACACTAGATAGATGCTGGATAGCGGTCGATGTGTGGAGTAATAGTAGTAGATGCAGGCAGGAGTCGGTCTACTAATCTTGGATGTGATGCCTATGTAATGATCATTGCCTGGATATCGTCATAATTATTTGAAGTTCTATCAATTTCCCAACAGTAATTTGTTTACCCACTGACGGTGTCCTGGACTAGGGGGTACTCACCACGTCGTCTCCCGATCAGTTGGATTGGGCCGAGGATCCCCATGGCCGTATACTCATGGGCCAGTCCGGACAGTTGCCGCATACAAGGAAGATTCCACAAGACTTGGCGATCAAGACAAGGACTCCTCCCCCACCGGCGTATTCGGCTAGGACTCTTGTTATCCTAGGCCTCTGGTGCATTATATAAACCGAGGCCAGGCTAGTCGATAGACGTACAACAATCATACCATAGGCTAGCTTCTAGGGTTTAGCCTCTCTGATCTCGTGGTAGATCTACTCTTGTACTATCCATATCATCAATATCAATCAAGCAGGAGTAGGGTATTACCTCCATCGAGAGGGCCCGAACCTGGGTAAAAACATCGTGTCCCTTGTCTCCTGTTACCATCCGCCTAGACGCACAGTTCGGGACCCCCTACCCGAGATCCGCCGGTTTTGACACCGACATTGGTGCTTTCATTGAGAGTTCCGCTCTGTGTTCGGCAAAAGGTCGATGACTCGCCTGCAGATCAACTGCGACTTCGGCATCTTCGTCACAAAAGCTCAACTGGTCACCTTGGTTCGACCAAGGGCTGTGCCCTACCTCCGATCGTCATGTTCGGGTGAGGGCCTTCATTAACATCAACTCTGATCTCTATCAAGATCATGGAGGAATCATCCAGGGAGCCCGGGGGCTCAACGTCAACATTGCCCTCGGGCGACCGTACTGTTTTTCTGCACAGCGGACTCGTGTCCGCCGCCACCGCCTTCTCAAGTGTCGTTTTAACGATTGCTTTGGTGGAATTGTACAGAATTAAGTCTACAACAACCCTGGAAAATTTCGTCGAGTTCCGATGGAGGAATCTCTAGCAATCTCCGATATACCGGAGCCGCATTGAATCTGGACGAGAATACGGACGAGTTTAGGGCGTGGTGTCCAGCTTCTAGCTCGGACTTCCTTTGGAAGATCCAACCGTTGATCGGCTGCGGAATTCCTATATCTACCACCCCTCAAAATTTCAGCTCGATCCGACCGTCCAAACTCCGGGAACCTTCCGATTAGTGCATCACTTTTCGGATCTGTTTTCTGCGCGAAAACGAATCCGACCCGAGTTCGTCTTTTTTATGAACGGGATTTTGGACATCCTTTTTGAAGGAAGTTTTGTATGGGCTATTGTGTTTTGTTCCCGAACAAATCCCACTAACTTTAAGATCTTTTGAACATGATCTTCAACATCATGCTGGCGTCAAACCAGTCCGGCAATATTGCTCCACGACTGCCGACCTGCGCTAGACACGTTGTCGGTTTGTTGAGCCGAGCTCAACTTCTTCGGATCATCATCTCGGCAAGCCGAACAAGAGTCCGGCATCGCGAAGGATAAATCATCACCAACATCGCCGCCCCACGGATTACACGGAGCGGGCATACCGGCATCGCCGCACGGTCGCTTCATCAAGCCGGCATCGACCACGTCACAAGCTGCATCGGCAGGGCCGCACTATTGCTTCTTCAAGCTGGTGTCCATCACGTCGACCTACTTCGACATCTCGGCTGGACCAGGGGCTTCGCCATCTCTTCATCAACCTACTCCGGACGCTTCGGCGTCGCTAGCCGACCAGCTCCGTCATGTTAGCTGGACCGAGGGCTTTGCCTCGGCGAGCCAACCTTTGCCAGCATTGCCATGCCGTCGTTTTATCGCCCATCAGGCAATGGGTGCGCGGATCGAGTCCCAATTTTGGGAATCACCTCCCTTCGGATTGCTACAACAAATAAACCAGGTGCTATTAATCCCAGTATTTTTTGCTTGTTTGGGTTCATTTTTCCCAAGGAATTATTACTCTGGTTTGTGCATCATATGTACACAGGTCTATCAAATGGTGGCCGCATTATCGACGGTCGCATGATGGTTCCGTCAGTTTCGTACATAGTCCGTGACGCCGATCCGAACTTCGGACCGACACTGTGAATCCAGGCTTTGCCACGCCTTTATTGCATTACGCCGACGACCTGCATCGACATTGATTTCGGCGTCAGGCCATATTTCTTTTATTACTCACTTTGCATAAATTATTTATTATGCAATGATTTTTTTATCATTATTACTATTATCTCCGGTTTGCACCATTTTTTGTGCACAGGAAAATGATCCGGGGACTTCGGCATCACTCTGCCGGTCTGCATTGACCGTGCTATGTCACCACTTCGGCGTGTCGAGCTCTCCGCTCTGCCACCTCGGGACCGGCTTGGGGGATGGAACCTTGTCCCGTATGAAGCTCGGACCGCGTCATCAATACCGAACACATTAACCAGCTAAGTCTCTTTCATGCTCAAAGCTTTAATTTCTAACTTGTGTTCGGTTCGACCAAGCATTATACTTTTCCGGAAAAATTTTGCTTGTAAAAAATTTCCTTGTCCAAACTTTGTTTGTGACGGATAAATTTAAATACCCAATTCATTTGGGGCTTCCTTCATGAAGCTTTTCCTCTTGCATATGATTATACTTGTACGGCTTCGTTCCTTGTTCGTGTATTATGCCACAATATGCACCATATTGACTTAAGCGATTTGCAAGCTGGGTTGCCTCGCTCCTGTGTTTACCCTACGTCCCGATTGTTCGGCTAGGGAGTAAAGGAGCACCTCTGCGATTGTCACGATCGGGTCACCCGAGCGGACCTCGACCCAGGTGAAGCCGAAGTTAGCGCTCTTACTGTTTTCAATAATGGTCGGCACACAGCGGAACTCATGAGTACAAAAATCTATTGCACAAGTCTCATATTAACAATGAGCACCGAAGAAAGGTATTGGTGGGGTACTATTTTCTTGAAGATGCTTCTTACACTTTATCGATAATATAGCATAAGTTTCTGAGCGCGCTTTGTGCATTACTGACCTTATGACCTGATAGCTTGGTTATTGGAAACACCGTCGATGTTCTCGACGGATGGAGTACATAACACTTTTCGTCCTTGATCGAAGAGGGAGAAGCCGACGGTCGGTTAAGACGCGTTTAAAGTTCGGTTGAACATAGATATGATATAAGTACTTGATACATAGAATCATTCTTTTACCCAAGTCACTTGGGGCTCTTATGTTTATTTGAGCCGTTTTATAATAAGTGTTTTTCTTCTTAGTCGTTGCAGAGTTTTTATTATTATTTATCACTCCTTTTCTCGACACGAGTGTGCGGTCACTAGCCGGGGAGCCTAATTTCTCTCTCAAAACCGCTAGAGTTTAGTTTTCTAAACTGGCCTAATGAGAAGTACTCCGCCTTCGGGATGGGAGACTGAAGCCGTAGGCTGACCCACTTGAAGTCTTGAGATAGGATGTGTCATGTTAAAGCACGGTAGAAGCACTTTTTTCTAAAGTCCAATTTTGGATTGGCACGAACACTTGATCTTGTTGGACGTCATGTTTTTTTCTTGGCGTTTTTGGTTTTCAAGCTTTTGGCACTTTTAAACTATTTGTGTGTTTTCAGCACAAGTCTCACGATCAACGCATGAGACACCTTTAGAGATTCGGCAAAAACATTCTCGGATATTGCTATATATGCATCAGTTTCGAATTGTGTCTTCGGTCAATAGTTGGGTTGTCCGGCTCCCGCGCTTGCCTCCTGCGTTCGGCTTTGTTCGGCTAGGTGTGCAAATGGAGAACCACTGCGATTGTGCTTCCAGCTCGCATGGTCAAGCACCTCAGTGGAGAAAGCCGAAAACTGACTGTCACAATAGGTGTAAACTGGTCAGCGATCCGATGACTATATTAAATGACGAGCCATTCATAAAATTGGCCGAAGTGTTTCCGGCTTGACCTCGACTATCGCCGAACACTACCGGGAGCTAGTAACTGGCCTCCAAAACTAAATCCTCAATATTTTGCTCTTACATTGGAGTTGAGGTTTCATGATCATGCTTAGCATGACAACCCAAAGAAAGGAACCGATAGCGGTACTATTTTCTTTGGAAGACATTTCTTCTGTTAAACAGTAATATAACATATCTCTCTGCGTACCTTTGTTTATCAAACCGTATGGCCAGATTGCCTTGTTTGTCGTAAATCTTTGCCCTCATAAAGGCTTTATAAAGTAGGACAACCACTCCTCGGCTATTGGCCGAGGAGGTTGAAGCCGATGGTCGGTCAACAAAGTTTTGTACAATGCGGATCCGAGCATTAATGACATAAAGTACTTGGATACATTGAGTCATTACACATAATTTGTGATTTTACTATGGATATCGATCCTTAATTAGGCCACCCGTGCCGCATTAAGGCTCGGGGCTCTTGGCTTCGGGCTTATTATTTACAAATATTAAAGGGCACATCAATCCTCGATCTGGTATTGCCACCCGACCCGTGTCTCGGGGCTCTTGCATTACTGTTCTATGCAGAAAATTTTAAGTGCAATCTGATTTCGAGGAGATTTTGATCCTCGGGTTGGTTGGCGCACCCAACCCGAGTCTCGAGGACTGAGCACGCCGCTTTTGTGTCGAAGTATTCTGCCGAGCTAGGACTTGATCCACAGCCGATTTTGCAAATCAACCTCGGTCTCGGCTGACTCTTTGGGATCAGCGGTCTTCGTCATCCTTCAGGTGCATCTCGGGTTTTAGACCGATACACACCTTGTGGGCTATGGCTATGTATCTCGGCAGAGAATAAATTGCACCAATCAAAATATTGACAAAATCGGCCCACATTCGGGTGGTGCACCACCTCGAAGCAGTCCGACATAAAGCTCGAACGCTAGTGGCTGGCTCCATAGAGGGCATTTCCGGCATTAAGCTCGGCTAATCCTTCAAACTTCTTTGAACCAAGGTGATTCGACACCTCGGATACAGTCCGGCATTGGAGCTCGGATACATAGTCGGCGTTGGAGCTCGGATCTTGTCGGCGTTGGAGCTCGGATACATAGTCCGCGATAGAGCTGGGAAGCGATCGGCGTTGGTGCTCGGCTGCAAAAGATACCTCGAATGCAGTCCGGCGTTAGAGCTCGGACGCAAGAGGACACTTGCCTCCCGGGAATAACTTCAAACCCGAGGCGTGGCATAAAAATAACAAGGTATTGATAAAGGCCGTAAACTTAAAGGGCTCCTCGGATACCGCGTGTAAACTCTTCGTATGCACTTAGGCGATCCTCAAGATCGAAGATGAGAAGATTTGTTGAACCAGTTTTCAAGACCGGCGACCGAAGATGAAGAACAGTTCGGAAGAATCGAGGCGTCCCCAACGAAGACCAGTTCAGGGGCTCTTGGCGGTGTCTGGACTAGGGGTACTCACCACGTCGTCTCCCGATCAGTTGGATTGGGCGAGGATCCCCATGGCCGTATACTCATGAGCCAGTTCGGACAGTTGCCGCATACAAGGAAGATTCCACAAGACTTGGCGATCAAGACAAGGACTCCTCCCCCACCGGCGTATTCGGCTAGGACTCTTGTTATCCTAGGCCTCTGGTGCATTATATAAACCGAGGCCAGGCTAGTCGATAGACGTACAACAATCATATCATAGGCTAGCTTCTAGGGTTTAGCCTCTCTGATCTCGTGGTAGGTCTACTCTTGTACTACCCATATCATCAATATCAATCAAGCAGGAGTAGGGTATTACCTCCATCGAGAGGGCCCGAACCTGGGTAAAAACATCGTGTCCCCTGTCTCCTGTTACCATCCGCCTAGACGCACAGTTCGGGACCCCCTACCCGAGATCCGCCGGTTTTGACACCGACACCCACCATTTGCTATCTTTCTCGAGAGAAGCCACTAGTGAAATCTACGGCCCCCGGGTCTTCTTTCTCATACATTTGCTTTGCGATCTATTTTATTTGTACTTTCTATTCAGATCTATTAAACCAAAAATACAAAAATACTTTGCTGCACTTTATTTTATTTGTGATCTACTTATTCAGTCTATTACAACTTTCTCCCGTCAACACGCAATTTCTGGCGCCGTTACCCGAAAGGGATTGACAACCCCTTTTACACGTCGGGTTACGAGGTGTTGTTATTTGTGTGCAGGGGCTGTTTACGTTGTGTTGCTTGGTTCTCCTACTGGTTCGATAAACATGGTTTCATATCTGAGGGAAATACCTACGACCGCTGTGCTGCATCATCCCTTCCTCATTGGGGAAATACCGACGTAGCTTCAAGCGGCATCAGTTCTCAAGTTCTTGCTTCCTTTGAAGATAATCATAGGAAAGCTTCTCATGAGTAGCTGAGAGTGTTTCATGACGACTTTCAAGTTCCTCGTACTTAACGTGAAGATTTTTAATGTCTTCAATTAAGGACCGAGTTCGAGTCATTTCCACGTCCACATTGAGATCGGAAAGAACACAAACGGTGAAAGCCCTCTGCTGGGCCGACACTGACACTGAGAGACGAAAGCTAGGGGACCTTGCATCGAATTAAACCACACCTTTCACCGCGGATAAAGATTTGGTGGGTGGGAACAGGTCATCGCTTTTGTCTAGCAACTTTTGAATATGTTCCATAGCAGTTTGTTGTTCAGTTACAATTTTAGCAAGTGTTTTGTAGCTAGGTTTAGATTCACACATACTGCAGGATGCTGCTAACCCGACACTACGATCAGAGACCCTTCGACAAAACTATGTGCGATGCAATAATCGCAAACGGTGGTGTAAAAGAACTGTCAAAAAAGGTGCAAAACGTTTGCGATGGCGGAGCCATCAAACACGGTTCATATTTTAGTTGCGTGTGCGATGCAGGGCATAGGTTCAGTCCAATGAACTGTTTGCGATGGCAGAACAAAAGAAATGGGCAGCCTGATGAAGGCATGTGCGATATACAGCATACGGTTCACTCGGATGAACTCTTTGTGATTAGGCAACACAAAAGAAACGGTCAGCCAGATCAAGGTGTGTGTGATTGAGGGCATACGCTTCAGAAGGATTAATTGTTTGCGATTAGGCAACAGAACAGAAACGGGCCAACCAGATCAAAGTGTCTGCGATTGATGGCATACACTTAACATGGAAGAACTGTTTGCATTTGCCACAACAAACTGAAACAGTTAGATAGATCAACGTGTGTGCGCTAGACGGGCACACACATTCTAAATAAAAGAAGCGTGCACGATGGTAATAACGAGCGCGCACGGTTGTTGGAACAAGACAAGCGCTGACATTGCCTATTGCGGTGCACCCTATGGTCCAAAAGCCATGTACGCGGCCGAGAAGGCGTAGGTTCCCATGTTACGCCTTCTGGGCATAGTGCCGCACTTATAACCGTCAGTAAATTTTGAGCATGCGTCCTGTCGCATTCCAAATTGCAAACCTATTCACACCGATTAAAACCTAAACGGTTTCCCACTTAGGAGCGTATTACTACTCGGTTATAAATACTACTACTCTAAGATGACTACACATTCCTCCTCAACTCCTCATCCACAAAAACAAACAAGTCATTCATCATTGTTCCCTTGCGTCTGCCATGGCCAACGTGAGTTCTGGGTCGAGAGATTGCCACCAGGGAGAGGCGAGCCTGGAAGCGGAAGCACGAGAGATGTCCCGCCTTGCCGTGAAAGGAGCCAACATGTCCCTCCGCGCGGCCGTAGCAGCAGAGAGGTCCCGCCGCACCGCTGAAGCAGCACGGAGATCCCGCTGCACCGTCGATGCAGCAGACTGGTCCGGCCACGTCGTGAAAGCAGAAGAGATGTCCCGCCGCGCCGCGAATGCATCAGAGATGTCCTCCCGCTCCACGGCGGCCTGGGAAAATTTCTCACGGGCAGACAAGGACTCTTACAGGCGCATGCGTGCCCTCATCCTTAGGCAGATCTCCAGCTGGGCGAGGTTGCAGGATGACCTGAAAGCCTCGTTTGAACAGTCTACCGGTGTCATCCGGCAACTAACTGAGAGCAATGCGAAGCTCAGGGCGGCGCGATCTCGCTATGGCGAAGATCGTCGGAAGTGCGGAGCAGCAGGAGCAGACCACTGCCTTTTTGAAGAGGACAGGCATCATCATCGAGAAACTTATGGACGAGAATGTCATGCTGCGCATCGAGCGCAGAAGGCTGGTGGAGGAATCCGTGGATGCTCTCAAGCAGCATATTGAGGACAAGAAAGAGCTCATCGCCGCTCGCCGCAGAGACTAGTTCCGGCGGCCTGCAGCAACGCATCAAGAAAGTAGAGATCAGCGAGCCAGATCATTGGCTTCCTTCTTCTTTTGCCATTGTGTATTTCAGGCGTTGCCGCAGGTGGCTTTTTTTAATTATGTTCCTAAATATGTAAGACAATTATTATCCACTGTCATCGTCCTTCTATTCATCATGCTTGCTATAAGTGGCCGTCGATGCTATATAGGTCTGTCGGATCTTACATCAAGATCAGTGCAAAACTTTCTTTTCAGATTTTCGTTTTTCTCACTTAAATCTCAGTCCAGTGAGACATATAGCCACGCCGTAGAACAGGTGCTCGGGCGCCATTAATGAAGACGTTGGGAGGGAGGTGCGCGGCGGGTAGCGGTCAAAGGGCTCTCCTCCCGATGAGCACATGCAGGGGTCTGATCGCACGCCTCCTGTACTCAAATAGCTACCCCGCACGGCACCTCCTAGCCAATAAAAAAAGGGGACGCGTGGCGGCACGTAATTGGTAAGTAGAACGCCCATGGTTTCAATAATACTTGTGTTTTCGATTTGTAACGTGACAGCACTTGTTCCAAAATGACTTTGTTGATTGCTATTGTGTGCGCCTTCGCAAATCGGACAGAAAAATTAAGGCAGGAGAAGGCACTATACGTATCTCGTTTCGCACACGGAGGTGACACATTCCCTCTCGGAACCACGAGCCTTCTTGAGGGAAGCTCCGGTTTGCAAGCAGCTTACACCAAAGCTTGTCCCAATTTGGCCAAAAAAATTACCGCATCATGTTGGTGCCATGTCATGACACCATGCCAAGTTTCATGATTTTCAGGCGTGTTTTGGATTTACATGAATTAAAAAACCAAGTTTCTCAATCTTTCTGGCCGAGCCACGATGCCCATATGTTTGAATTTCATTCCCATTTCTTGCATGGGACCTATAAATTCACCCAAAGACACACATGTGATTTTTCAACCAACTTTAGTGCACTGGAGCATGTGCTTGTAGTTCAAATTTGAATTATGCATATTAAACGCCTAGAAACTCAATTAATGTATAAAAAAGGCCAAACGAACCCGAAATAATTCCAAAATTTAGCACGATACTTCTATTTGGTCTAATCTGCCAGTGTACAAAAATTAAGGCGGGAGAAGGCAGTGTAAGTATACGGGATCGCACCAGTTTCAATAATTTCTTTCTCTCTAGCCCGAGCAATTTGTTCATCAAGAAATTCACTAAGTGGCACAGTAGTATCAAGCATAGAAGTAGTTTCATCATAAGTATCATGCATAGCAGAAGTGGCATCATCAATAACATGCGACATATCGTAAGCTAATAGCGAAGCAGGTTTAGGTGTCGCAAGCTTACTCAAAGCAGAAGGTGAATCAAGTGCGAGCTAGATGGCGTTCCTTACCTCCCTCGTAGTTGAGGGATAAATTGTTGTCTTAGCGTCTTTCAAGTTCTTCATAGTGACCAGCAGATATAAATCCCAAGTGACTCAAAGAATAGAGCTATGATCCCGCAACGGCGCTTGGAAAATAGTCTTGATAACCCACAAGTATAGGGGATGTAATAGCTTTCGAGGGTAGAGTATTCAACCCAAATTTATTGATTCGACACAAGGGGAGCCAAAGAATATTCTCAAGTATTAGCAACTGAGTTGTCAATTCAGCCACACCTGGATAACTTAATATCTGCAGCAAAGTGTTTAGTAGCAAAGTAATATGATAGTAGTGGTAACGGTAACAAAGGTAACAGTAGCAAAAGTAATATTTTTGGTATTTTGTAATGATTGTAACAGTAGCAACGGGAAAGTAAATAAGCGAAGAACAATATGAGAAAAGCTCGTTGGCATTGGATCGGTGATGGATAATTATGCCGGATGCGGTTCATCATGTAACAGTCATAACATAGGGTGACACAGAACTAGCTCCAATTCATCAATGTAATGTAGGCATGTATTCCGAATATAGTCATACGTGCTTATGGAAAAGAACTTGCATGCCATCTTTTGTCCTACCCTCCCGTGGCAGCGGGGTCCTAATGGAAACTAAGGGATATTAAGGCCTCCTTTTAATAGAGAACCAGAACAAAGCATTAGCACATAGTGAATACATGAACTCCTCAAACTATGGTCATCACCGGGAGTGGTCCCGATTATTATCACTTCGGGGTTGCCGGATCATAACACATTGTAGGTGACTATAGACTTGCAAGATAGGATCAAGAACACACATATATTCATGAAACATAATAGGTTCAGATCTAAAATCATGGCACTCGGGCCCTAGTGACAAGCATTAAGCATAGCAAAGTCATATCAACATCAATCTCAAAACATAGTGGATACTAGGGATCAAACCCTAACAAAACTAACTCAATTACATGATAGGTCTCATCCAACCCATCACCGTCCGGCAAGCCTACGATGGAATTACTCACGCACGGCGGTGAGCATCATGAAATTGGTGATGGAGGATGGTTGATGATGATGACGGTGACGAATCCCCCTCTCCGGAGCCCCGAACGGACTCCAGATCAGCCCTCCCGAGAGGTTTTAGGGCTTGGCGGCGGCTCCGTATCGTAAAACGCGATGATTTCTTCTCCTTGATTTTTTTCTCCTCGAAAGCAAATATATAGAGTTGGAGTTGGCGTCGGAGGAGCTCCAGGGGGCCCACGAGGTAGGGGGCGCGCCCTAGGGGGGAGGGCGCGCCCCCACCCTCATGGACAGGGTGTGGGCCCCTGATCTTCATCTTTTGCAACGATTTTTTATTATTTCCAAATAGACGTTCCGTGGAGTTTCAGGTCATTCCGAGAACTTTTGTTTCTGCACATAAATAACACCATTGCAATTCTGCTGAGAACAACGTCAGTCCGGGTTAGTTCCATTCAAATCATGCAAGTTAGAGTCCAAAACAAGGGCAAAAGTGTTTGGAAAAGTAGATACGACAGAGACGTATCAACTCCCCTAAGCTTAAACCTTTGCTTGACCTCAAGCAATTCAGTTGATAAACTGAAAATGATAAAGAAAAACTTTTACAAACTCTGTTTTCTCTTGTTGTTGTAAATATGTAAAGCCAGCATTCAAGTTTTCAGCAAATATTATGACTAACCACATTTGCAATAACTCTCAGGTCTCATGTTTACTCATATCAATGGCATAATCAACTAGCGAGCGATAATAATAAATCTCGGATGACAACTGTCGGTGTCAAAACCAGCGGATCTCGGGTAGGGGGTCCCGAACTGTGTGTCTAGGCGGATGGTAACAGGAGACAAGGGACACGATGTTTTTACCCAGGTTCGGGCCCTCTCGATGGAGGTAACACCCTACTCCTGCTTGATTAATATTGATGATATGGGTAGTACAAGAGTAGATCTACCACGAGATCAAGGAGGCTAAACCCTAGAAGCTAGCCTATGGTATGATTGTTGTTCGCCCCATGGACTAAAACCCTTCGGTTTATATAGACACCGAATAGGGTTAGGGTTACACATAGTCGGTTACAATGGTAGGAGATCTACATATCCAGACGCCAAGCTTGCCTTCCACGCCAAGGAAAGTCCTATCCGGACACGGACGAAGTCTTCAATCTTGTATCTTCATAGTCTTGGAGTCCGCCAAAGATGATAGTTCGCTATCCGGACACCCCTAGTCCAGACTCCTCAAGAGCCCCGAACCAGGCTTCAATGACGATGAGTCCGCGCGCATATTGTCTTCGACATTGCAAGGCGGGTTCCTCCTCGAATACTTCATAGAAGGTTTTGAACACAAGGATAGTGTTCGCTCGCAAAACAAGTTCCACATACCACCGTAGAGAGAATAATTTTTGCACAGATCTGCCGACGATTCGCAGCGTGACATCACACCATGGCCATCCTTTATCTTAATCATTTTTACTGCTCCACCTCGGTAGCGTTTAGCGAGGCGGTTTCTTGGCACGCCTTATCAAAGCGGAGATCATGCCCCTTATTCCGGGTTCCCATCAATACGGACGTAGTAACCCATCCGCGCCATTGATTACGGCGCTTGGGAGATAAGCGAGTTTTACCAGGTGGTGGGGACGATAGCTTCGTCTCGTCCATATAAGGGATAAGGATCCACCTTTTCACCTATGCCTTCTTCCTCCTTTGCTCATCCATTTCCGCGCACTCGAGCTCCAGCGCCCAAGTTCGCACATCCCACCTCAACCTTCTCCAACTATGTCCGGAGCGGGAGGCAGGTGGATGGCCTCCTCCGTCATGGAGGGGCACATCGAAAAGCTGCGGGAGGCCGGATACCTGTCCAGCAACATCGCGCACCGGCTATCCGATGAGGGGCAGCTCATTCCAACCCCCAGGCCCCATGAGAGGGTGGTGTTTCTCACCCACTTCCTCCGCGGACTAGGTTTTCCACTTCACCCATTTGTCCGGGGGCTCATGTTCTACTACGGCCTGGATTTCCACGATCTCGCCCCGAACTTTATCCTCAACATCTCGGCGCTTATCGTGGTGTGCGAGGCCTTCCTTCAGATCCAGCCCCACTTCGGCTTATGGCTGAAGATCTTCAATGTCAAGCCGAAGGTAGTGGGCCGGCGCCAAGCGGAGTGCGGAGGCGCCATGGTTGGCAAGATGGCCAAAGTCCTATGGCTCGAGGGCTCCTTTGTGGAGACCATAAAGGGGTGGCAATCGGGGTGGTTCTACATCACCGAGCCGCGCGACTCTCAATGGGCGGCGGCCCCCGAATTCCGATCTGGCTTCCCCACACGGCTCTCATCATGGAAAGAGACGGGCCTGACGTGGGGGGATTCGAACAAGCTGTCCGGACTCCAAACCTGCGTCCGAAACCTAGTAGA
Organism: Aegilops longissima; assembly: GCA_021605205.1. Classification (NCBI taxonomy): domain Eukaryota; kingdom Viridiplantae; phylum Streptophyta; class Magnoliopsida; order Poales; family Poaceae; genus Aegilops; species Aegilops longissima. Next base: position 529,318,672 of record CM038677.1, on the reverse strand, counting down.
CAAGAATCTCAGGCTTGTCAAAGTAATCCAGGTGATGCTCATCCGCCGGATTCTCCCATGCCAACAACGGGCCTTCAAATTGTGGGAGTTCGATCCGGCACAGTACTCAACTCTGAAAAGGCTCTTCGACACTACGTACGAACAAGCCTGGAAGGTGCTGTTCAAGGGCGTCGAGGCTCCCACATCAGCTACCGAAGATCGCGGATTCAGCTCGCAGCGTCAAGCCAGCGAGGTGTTATTTTACCCTTTATGGGACTCTTTTTTCATAGTCTGACTCTATGCGGGATCTAAAACTCCCTAACCTTTGATAGGACTGGCTGAAGACGTCCGGACAGATTAACCGTCCGGCCCCCTTGCCAGAAGACCCAGCGGACGCCCGATTGACAGGGCTGCTGGCTCCGGTACCTCACGTGGTGCCGGAGAAGAAGGCCAAGAAGGAGGCCACGGGAACTCGAAAGAGCTCCCGACGCCAGGTGCTGTTGGACTCACAGCCCGACAACTCTGAGGCCTAATCCTCCTCTGAGGAAGAGGAGGAGGAAAAAGAAGCCTCTCCCCCAGCGGGGGGAGAGAAGAAAAGGAAGGCCGCCCCAACTAGGGAGGCCGGAGGGTCCAAGAAGGGAAGGACCCTCCCTCTGGACTTCTCCACCAACGCCGACAACGACGAGGAGGAGTGGCCAACAAGGGCCAAGCCCCTGGCGAGATCGTAAGTGTCCGGATACCCATGCCTTTTTTCCATTGCATAGTGTTCTCTAATGCCGAACAATCATGCAGCCCGCCCAAGGACGAGTTCACCGCTTCGTCGAGCGGGTCCCTGAGTTCGTCGGAAATGGAGAGTACTTCACTTCCGGCCGCCTCCTCACCTCACGCTGCGGACGACGCCGAGGTGGGGCCCCAAGGGGGGCCTGGTCAAGAGGAGGTGGCGCAGGAGGCGCCGCAAGGCAACCTCCCGGACTCCAGGCGCGTGGGGGCGAGACCCCCAGGGGCTCTAAGCCCGACCCTCGTCCGGACTCCATACCGAACCTTCAGCGGTTCAAGTCCGCAAGCGGTCCTTCAGGAAGGTAAGACGCCGGTGTCCTCCGCCCAACCGAGGCACCGGATAAGCATCAGAGGCGCTAACAGCCCATCGAGGAGGAGCACCGCACTGCTATGAGTGTGGTGATCCAGAAAGTTCATCCGCCAAGGCGGGCTGATCAAGCCTGCACCAGCCTTCTAACAGACTTTGAGGTAAGTTTAGAATATGTAAAATATTACCGTGATAGACAGTAGTTCTCGATGCTTAGTTCGGTGTTCAGAAAGAAAAGCCGGACTAAGGATCTAAAAATATATACGCATGAGTCTAACGTAAGTATGTCAATATGGGAATGCAGGTTGCGCTGCTGACCTCTGCCGCACTGACTGCGGAGGTCAATGCATTGAAGCAAAGCCTCGAGCGGTCCGAGAACGAGCTCGGCCTTGCCAAGAAGTAGCTTGAGGACAAGGAAGGTAAGTAATACCTTATTAAAGAAATACCTTATAGAAAGGATTTGGTTGCAAAAGGTAACAGAAATAACATGGGTACTGCAGGGGCTACGAGCGAGGTGGCGACCCTGAAGGAGGCGGTGTCCGCGGCCGAAAACAAAGCGACTGCGGAGCGCACCGAGCGAGAGAAGGGGGAGGCGCAGCTGGCGGAGGTACGGCAAGAGCTCCAGGCTCTCGTGGATAAACACGAGGGTTTGGAGCGTGACTCGAAGACCCGAGAGTCCGAGCTCGCCTCGGCTCTTGAGAGTGCCAAAGCCGCTAAGGCCGAAGCCCAAAAAGCCCTCCAAGAAATTGAATCATTAAAGAAGATAGCGGCGGGCAAGGCATTCTTTATGCAAAGCAAGCATGTGAAAGTGAATTACCTATTACTTACCCGGATTCGGAGCTCTCTAGGAGCATTCGTAGATCTGCCCTGTAGTGTGTCTGATGCTGCCGCATTCTACCGCGCCAAGGAGGGGAGCTCGACGGAGAAGGTGTCCTGGTCTCAAGATGCCGAGGTCGAACATCCGTGCCTCGAGCGACCAGCTGAAGCAGCTGGTCGAACTCCACAAGGCCGCCGAACAGGCCATGAAGGGCCTCATAGTTCGGTTGTGGCCATTGGAAGCCATGCCTGGGAGCTACTTCGGACTAGTGCGGCGGCTGGTGGACGCCTGTCCATGGATTGAAGTCATCAAGTGCTCCGTATGCATTGAAGGTGCCTGTCGGGCCCTTGCCCGTGCTAAAGTGCACTGGGGCAAGCTGGATGCGGAGAAGGTTGTGACGGACGGGCCACCGAAGGGCAAGGATCATCGCAAGCCCAAAATGTACTATGAGGGCGTCCTGAAGGGTGCCCGCCGTATAGTGGATGAGTGCTCCAAAGATGTAATTTTTGAATAGACTCGCATTTGTTATCCTGTATGCTGAAAACTTGTTCATATGCGCTAAGCAACGCTTGTTAATTTAAAATATTACCTTCATGCGGCCGCTTATCAAATTTGAGAGATGGCAAGTCGTTATTTCAGCCCCCATGCCATGAGTGCTGGGGTGTTCGGGATAAACTTGAGCGCTCTTGTTTCCATTCTTGGGTCCGTCAAGGAGGTGCTAAATGCAACGAACAAGGAAACCGGACTTATAGTGCTTGAACACTCTCACTTAGCCATAGAATTCTATAATTTTAAATTTCGCGAAGCCCTAGTATTCGAAGACCGAGTTCGGGCGCTATCCACGCCTTGGCCGGACAATGCCGGTTCCTCGCCTAAGCGGCATAAGTCTTTAGGGACTCAAGAAACCTCTCGAACAGCGATCGCTCTCGCCTTATCATGACGGTCAGTTTTAGCTTTCCACCGAGGTGCTCAACCCAGCTCAACCGGGCACAATCGCAGTGGTTCTCCCAAGGCTACCTTAGCCGATATAACTAAACGTAAGGTACCAAAACATGGGAGCCGGGCAAACCCAACTATTGACCCAAGACATGATTCGAGCCGATGCATATAATGCTATAAGTTCGGGTGCCGACTTGTGAAAGTGTTCGGACTTATCACACCATATTTTTGGGGTACTTAAGCCCTGGTGTATTGGCCGCACTAAATTGTACGACAAGCAATGTCATAAATGAACATATATATAGATAAAGAAAGGAGCGCAATAATAGGCAAAAGCTATGTATTGGTTATTAAAAAGAAACTGCAAATAAAAGCAGAACGATACAAATTGTGCGATAAGCAAGGGATGGGACTATTTAACATGTCCCCCTCCAGGGGTAAGCTGCGGGATGGTATGTAAAACAGGTATAATGCTCGTAGTAGAGACCACTTGGACACTCGACGTAGTTTTCTGTTTCCCTGGCTGTTGCATCGTGAGTTCGACAATTCTAGTGTCGGACAGGACTTCTGGAAAATGGAGTCCTGAAAGTAAGAAAAAAGAAAAAGAATGACACAATCGGGAGCCCCTGGTGCGGTTGAGCCGCATTCTGGGCGTGCCGTGGTCGTGCCCCCTCCCTTATGCCCATGGTATCTCCAGAGCGTAGTTATGTACGCAGTAGTAATCGGCTTCGCAATGTTGCGGGCTGGGGTTAGCCGGATTGCTACGCTGCTTGGATCGTGCCAGCAGTCTTGTTGTAGGTTACCCGGCGCGCTTGATGTTGTCCGGACGCTTAGTGGCCGGACTCGAGAATTGCTGTGAGAGGCTGCTTTGCACCTCCGCCGCGAGGGCCTCCGTGTGCTCCTCCGCTCGGAGAGAGCGCTCGTGTTTCCATTGACCGTGATTACTCCTCGAGGGCTTGGCATCTTGAGCTTGAGGTATGCGTAAAAGCGGCACCGCATTGAACTTTGCAAATGCGGTTCGCCCAAGCAAAGGCGTGATAGCCGCCATGGAACGGGACTATGTCAAAGATTAACTCTTCGCTCGAAGTTATCCGGGATCCAAGACCACTTTGAGTGTAATCGAGCCTGCATAATTGGCCTCTACACCGGTATGACGCCTTTAAAGGTCGCCTTTGTGGGTTTAATCCTTGAGGGTCTATGCCCATTTTGCGATCAGATCCCGGTAAAGCAGGTTCAGTTGCTACCACCGTCCATCAGACTCTAGTGAGGTGAAATCCGTCGATGATTGGGTCAAGAACCATGTGGCGAATCCGCCGTGACGGATGCTAGTGGGTGGTCCTTCGATCGAAGGTGATCGGGCAGGAAGACCATGGGTTTAACTTCGGGCGATCGCTCCATCGCAGTATACATCCCTTAGTGCACGCTCCGCTCCCTTTTGGGTATGTGGGTTGCGATATCATGTTCACCGTCTCGCACTTGTGTGGGAAAGCCCTTCGTCCTCTATTGTTCGGGCGGCCGGGCTCTTCCTCGCCATCGCTATGCAGCCCCTTGTCCTTGAGTTCGCACTTAACTTGCTCGCTTGTTTGAACACCCAACAATCCCTGTTGGTGTGGTTGGCTGGTTTTTCGGGGTGCCATGTATCTAGCACAAGCGATCGAGTATTCGGTCCAAGTTGGACGGGCCTCGGTATTTCTTTTGAATGGCTTCTTCCACGACCGCGTTTAGAGCCTCTGAATCCGCATTTACTGCCAGATCTTCATCATTGTCGCCGCACGCGGCGCTTGTTCTTGTTGCGACGCGACCTACCATTGCTGTCCTTGGTATCCGAACTACCGTGGTTTTTGGTCAAGTTGTTACTTCGAGCTAGCCAGTTGTCCTCTCCCCGCAAAAGCGGGTCATGAGTGTGGTGAGGGCTGCCATGGATTTCGCTTTTCCTGCCCTAGGTGCCGGGCTAGCCACTCGTCATGGATGTTATGTTTAAAGGCTGCAAGGGCCTCTCTGATCCGGACAATCAACGATTTGATTTTTCTTGGTTAGGAACCGTGTCCGTAATTGTCCGCCGATTCTTCCGCTGCTGAATTATGTGGCTGAGGTCATCGGCGTTCGGTGGTCGCACATATGTGCCCCGGAAGTTATCAAGGAATGCGGCTTCCAGTGTCCTCCCAACAACCAATTGATTCTGCCGCAAGCTGTTGAGCCAATGCCGAGCTGGTCCTTTAAGCTTGTGGGAGGTATTTGATGGCATGTAGATCATCACCGCGGGCCATGTGGATATGGAGGAGATAGTCCTCGATCCGCACGCAGGATCTGTGGTTCCATCGTATGATTCGATGTTTACGGGTTTGAAGCCCTCGTGGATTTGATGATCCATTACTTCATCCGTGAAGCATAGTGGGTGTGCGCGCCTCAGATATTATATCACGACGTAGCTCATATGAGCTTTGTTCATCTGTGTTTGGCCCGGCGGAGTTGTCAGATCCGGCGTGACGGTTATCATCACGTGTCGTGGGGCGCCCACGCGATCCGTAGATCAATCTTGTTTGCCTTGCCTTGTCCTCCAATATGTCTCGCAGGTCTGGCGCGTTTCCCCGTGCCTTGGTACTTTTCGAGCGACGCCGGAGTGCGGTTTGAATGGAGGGTCTAGAGGCCTCTCTGTCGCGACCACGGGGTGGCCAGTCGGCCGCTTCATGCGCTGGTGATGTAGGTTTGGGTGCTGCTTCCTCTAATTGGGGTAGCAGCCTGCGTTTGGGGTATCTCTTGGAGGGGCGTTCGAGTTCATACTCTTCGGCTGCAAGGACTTCAGTCCATCTGTCAGCTAGCAAGTCTTGGTCAGCTCTAAGCTGCTGCTGCTTTTTCTTGAGGCCGCTTGATGTGGCCATGAGCCTGCGTTTCAAACGCTCCTATTCGGCGGGATCCTCATGCACGACAAATTCGTCATCGTCGAGGCTTGCCTCATCTTCGAGGGAGGCACGTAATTATCGCCCTCTACCTCTTTTTCGCCAAGACCGTCAGGCGGACTTGCTTCTCCTCCTCCCCGCGCCGAGTCCCGCTTTGGAGGGGTCGCTTTGGCACCGTCCCGGTATTATTGTCTCCCGTGCCGGAATCGCCGCTTTTACCGTGGGCGGATTTAGAGCGGCACCGCCGACGCCGACGCTTGGGTTGTTTCTTGAGGGCCATCCTCCGTTGTTCCATCGCCGTTCCCATCTTTTGGGATGTCCACCATGTATATGTCATATGACGAGGTGGCCTTCCAGGCCCCGTAGGCGCTGGTTCTGGTCGCTCCCGCATCGCCGCCCATACCATCGATGTCTTCGAGTCGAAGTCGAGCATGTCGGTTAAATCATCGATGTGGCTACAAAGTGGGTGGTGGTGGGCGTTGAATTTCTTCGTCGTCTGCGATCCCAACCTTCCCCGACCGTAGTCCGCCCAGGCTCTCCAGATAAAGAGAGAGACTTTAGTGAATTCAGGATGTTGCCAAAGGGCGAGTGCTGAAAGATGTCCACGGCAGTGAACTCCATGACCAGCGCCCAATCGGATTCGACTGGCAGGGGCGCGGAGGGTTCGGAATCCGGAGAGGAGTCCGGCACCTTGGAGTCACGGTCTTCGCCAAGGACATGGATGGAGTTCGGCTCAATCGCCGTTAAGATCATAGCCCCGAGGCGGTGTCCAACCACTCGCCCTCGATCGGGGAGTCGGCCCGAGCTAAGGGTTGGAGCGACGCTGGTGCGGCCTCCGTGACACTGCTCGGGCGGCAGAGCTAGATCGTGCCCATCGAGACAAGGCGGCGATTTGGTTGTGGCTCGAATCCGTCAAGATCAAGTCTCCGCGATGTCGGCCGTAGTTCAAACTCCCAAATCTGACTCGATGGCTGTGGGCGAAGCTTCGATCTGCTCCAGATGGCCAAGTGAATTGCCCGCAGCAAAGCCGCCGAATACGAAGATCTGTCCGGGAGAAAAGTCTCACCCCGACCATGTCGTTGTTGATGATTGAAGGAGCCATCGAGCCTATAGGTGACGCATACGTAGGAACTCTCAATGAAAGCACCAATGTCGGTGTCAAACCGCGGATCTCGGGTAGGGGGTCCCGAACTGTGTCTAGGCGGATGGTAACAGAGACAAGGGACACGATGTTTTTACCAGGTTCGGGCCCTCTCGATGGAGGTAATACCCTACCCCGCTTGATTAATATTGATGATATGGGTAGTACAAGAGTAGATCTACCACGAGATCAAGGAGGCTAAACCCTAGAAGCTAGCCTATGGTATGATTGTTGTTCGCCCCACGGACTAAAACCCTTCGGTTTATATAGACACCGAATAGGGTTAGGGTTACACAGAGTCGGTTACAATGGTAGGAGATCTACATATCCAGATCGCCAAGCTTGCCTTCCACGCCAAGGAAAGTCCTATCCGGACACGGACGAAGTCTTCAATCTTGTATCTTCATAGTCTTGGAGTCCGCCAAAGATGATAGTTCGGCTATCCGGACACCCCCTAGTCCAGGGCTCCCTCAACAACACTTTCTCAAAACAATCATGATATGATATAACAGGATCGTATATCGTTAGCCCTTTCTGAGACCGCAAAACATAAATGCAAAGCACCTTTAAAGATCAAGGATTGACTAGACATTGTAATTCCTGGTAAAAGAGATCCAATCATAGTCATACCCAATATAAATTAATAGTAATGAATGCAAATGACAACTACGCTCTCCAGCTAGTGCTTTTTGATAAGAGGGTGATGACTCAACATAAAAGTAAATAGATAGGCCCTTCCCAGAGGGAAGCAGGGATTTGTAGAGGTGCCGGAGCTTGGTTTTGAAATAGAGATAAATAATATTTTGAGCGGCATACTTTCATTGTCAACATAACAACTAAGAGATGGCGATATCTTCCATGCTACACACATTATAGGCGGTTCCCAAACAGAATGGTAAAGATTATACTCCCCCTCCACCAACAAGCATCAATCTATGACTTGCTCGAAACAACGAGTGTCTCCAACTAGCAACAGTCCCAGGGGGAGTTTTGTTTGCAATTATTTTGATTTAGTTTGCATAAAGCATGGGACTGGGCATCCCGGAGACCAGCCATTTTCTCGTGAGTGAGGAGCGGAGTCCACTCCTCTTGAGAATAACCCGCCTAGCATGGAAGATACAGACAGCCCTAGTTGGTACATGAGCTATTCGAGCATACAAAACAGAATTTCATTTGAAGGTCTAGAGTTTGGCACATACAAATTTACTTGGAAAGGCAGGTAGATACCGCATATAGGAAGGTATGGTGGACTCATACGGAATAACTTTGGGGTTTAGGGATTGGATGCACAAGCAAGTATTCCCGCTTAGTACAAGTGAAGGCTAGCAAAAGACTGGAAACGACCAACCGGAGAGCTTATTAACAGTCATGAACATGCATTAAAATTAATAAACATTGATGCAAGCATGAGTAGGATATAATCCACCATGAACATAAATATCGTGAAGGCTATGTTGATTTTTTTCAACTACATGTGTGAACATGTGCCAAGTCAAGTCACTTAAATCATTCAAAGGAGGATACCACCCCACTATACCACATCACAACCATTTTAATAGCATGTTGGCACATAAGGTAAACCATTATAACTCATAGCTAATCAAGCATGGCACGAGCAACTATGATCTCTAATTGTCATTGCAAACATGTTTATTCATAATAGGCTAAATCAGGAACGATGAACTCATCATATTTACAAAAAACAAGAGAGATCGAGTTCATACCAGCTTTTCTCATCTCAGTCGGTCCATCATATATCGTCATAATTGCCTTTCACTTGCACAACCGAACGATGTGAATAATAATAAGAGTGTACGTGCATTGGACTAAGCGGGAATCTGCGAGCATTCAATAAACAGGAGAAGACAAGGCAATATAGGCTCTTGGTTAAATCAACAATAATGCATATAAGAGCCACTTCAACAATTTAATCATGGTCTTCTCCTATCAACCCCCAAAGAAAAGAAAAGACATAAAACTATTTACACGGGAAGGCTCCCAACAAACAAAAGAAGAACCGGAAATCTTTTTGGGTTTTATTTTTAATTATTACTACTGCAGCAAGAAAAGTAAACTAACTAAAAGTTACTACTATTTTTTTTTGTTTTTCTTAAGGTTTATCAAACACACAAGAAGAAAGCAAGAAAAAGAAAATAAACTAGCATGGATATTACATTGAAAAAGTATGAGCACCGACATCTAGCAATGAGTGTGTGTAACATAAATGTAATGTCGGTGAGAAATATGTACTCCCCCAAGCTTAGGCTCTTGGCCTAAGTTGGTTCATTGCCAAGGATGGCCTGGCGGATACCCATAGTTGTAGCTTGGGTCGTACTGAGATGCAGCGGCTATCGCCTCCTGAGCTGCGGCGTCGTGACGAGCTGCCTCCGCCCTCCTCTCGTACTCATCTGCCTCCTCTCTGGTAATAACATATCTTCCTTTTGCCTGATAATCAAAGAAGGCAGGAGCAGGGAGAGTAATACGGACAACACGCCGTTTGTCAAAGATTAGTCGATACTGGAGAGGTGATTCATTCCTCTCGACAAACTGGTGGTAGACCATCGAATTATAGTCTAAATAAGTAGGAGGCAATTCCATATCATCCTCACGAATGTCAACATCGAGAAAATCAGCTAAGCGGGTTGCACAAATTCCACCAAAGAAATCTCCATTAAATCTATTATGATGCAACCTACGTGCAACAATGGCTCCCAAATTATAAGATTGGTCTCCTAACACAGCAGTCCTAAGAATACTAAGATTAGGGACACACATGTGACATGCTTCATCTTTACCATTTATGCATCTACCTATGAAGAGAGCAAAATAATGTATAGCAGGAAAACGGATGCTCCCTATGGTAGCTTGTGCTATATCTCTAGATTCCCCTACGGTTATACTAGCAAGAAAGTCTCTAAATTCAGATTTACGGGGGTCACTAACACTACCCCATTGTGGAAGTTTGCAAGCAGAAGTAAAATCCTCTAAGTCCAAGGTATAAGATTTTTCATAAAGATCAAACGGGACAGTTGGAGAATTACGTGAAGATGAAAATTCAAACCTCCTCACAAATGAGCTAGTGAGATGATGGTACTGGGGGCATTTGTCTGCCTCAAAGCTCACAAGATCAGTGTTACGCAAATATGCGTTAAAGTCTTCCTTGATTCCCGCTCGATCCATAAAATTTTCTGAAGGCCATTCACAGGGCCGCACAGGAGCGTCCCTTGGTGGCTCATCATCAGCATCACGCATTGCAAGCCTGGGTCCTTGCTTCCTTGAAGAACCACCTTGGAACATTTTCCTAAACATATTTCTTCCTCTAAAAAAATTCTGAAATTTTTAGTAACTTCAAATAAAAGTGAACCAAGCTCCAGAAAATTGATAGCAACTACTCCTACAAGTGCCTAGAGACTATATCAAGCATTAGAACTACTTGGAACCATATAAATTTGACATGCAAGCTCAAGAACATGGTCACCTAGGCGGCACAAATTTGCAATGAATAAAGCACTAGAGCAAAAACTAATTGGACCAATGGAGGAGTCACATACCAAGGAACAATCTCCCAAGCAGTTTTGTGAGAGGTGCTTTGAGCAAGAAGATCGAAAATCGCAGCAAAATGAGCTCGAACTCGTGCTTGAGCTGGATATTCGTGTTTGTGGGAGGAAGAAGGAGTGTATGGGTGCAGGAATAAGTGTGGGGGGCACCGTGGGCCCACGAGGCAGGGCGCATACTGGGGTAGGGCGCGCCTCCACCTCGTGGCTGTGTGGTTGACCCCCGCTGTGTTCTCAATTCTAGAAATCCTCAAATATTCTAGAAAAAAAATCATATTTCATTTTCAGGGCATTCGGAGAACTTTTATTTTCAGGGTATTTTATATTGCATGGATAAATCAGAAAACAGAAAGAAAATTACTATTTTTACTTTTTTATTTCAACTAAATAACAGAAAGTAGAAAGATGGTACAGAAGGTTGTGCTTTCTAGTTTCATCCATCTCATGCTCATAAAAAAGAATCCACTAACAAGGTTGATCAAGTCTTGTTAACAAACTCATTCCGAATAACATGGAACCGGAGAAATTTCGAATAACACTATGTTACCTCAACGGGGATATGCACATCCCCAATAATAAGAATATCATATTTCTTCTTGACAGTAGGAAGAGGAAATTCAAAACCTCCAAAAATAATTGATGGAATTTTTCCAATAGAATTGATATTGTGAACTTGAGGTTGTTTCCTCGGAAAGTGTACCATATGCTCATTACCATTAACATGAAAAGTGACATTGCCTTCGTTGCAATCAATAACAGCCCCTGCAGTATTCAAAAAAGGTCTTCCAAGAATAATAGACATACTATCGTCCTCGGGAATATCAAGGATAACAAAGTCCGTTAAAATAGTAATGTTTGCAACCACAACAGGCACATCCTCACAAATACCGACAGGTATAGCGGTTGATTTATCAGCCATTTGCAAATATATTTCAGTAGGTGTCAACTTATTCAAGTCAAGTCTATGATATAAAGAGAGAGGCATAACACTAACACTGGCTCCAAGATCACATAAAGCAGTTTTAACATAGTTTCTTTTAATGGACCATGGTATAGTAGGTACTCCTAGGTCTCCTAGTTTCTTAGGTATTCCACCCTTAAAACTATAATTAGCAAGCATGGTGGAAATCTCAACTTCAGGTATCTTTCTCTTATTTGTAACAATATCTTTCATATACTTAGCATAAGGATTCATTTTGAGCATATCAGTTAATCGCATACGCAAAAAGATAGGTCTAATCATTTCAGCAAAGCGCTCAAAATCCTCATCATCCTTTTTCTTGGATGGTTTGGGAGGAAAGGGCATGGGTTTCTGAACCCATGGTTCTCTTTCTTTACCATGTTTCCTAGCAACGAAGTCTCTCTTATCATAACGTTGATTCTTTGATTGTGGGTTATCAAGATCAACTGCAGGTTCAATTTCTACATCATTGTCATTACTAGGTTGAGCATCATCCTGAACATCATCATTAACATTTTCACTAGGTTCATGTTCATTACCAGATTGTGTTTCAGCATCAGAAATAGAGATATCATTTGGATTCTCAGGTGTTTCAGCAATAGGTTCACTAGAAGTTTGCAAAGTCCTATCATTTTTCTTTTTCTTCCTTTTAGAAGAACTAGGTGCATCAATATTATTTCTCTGAGAATCTTGCTCAATTCTCTTAGGCTGGCCTTCAGGATACAAAGGTTCCTGAGTCATTCTATGTTGGGGAACGTTGCAGAAAATTAAAATTTTTCCTACGGTTTCACCAAGATCCATCTATGAGTTCTACCATGCAACGAGTAACGAGAGAGAGTTTGCATCTACATACCACTTGTAGATCGAATACGGAAGCGTTCTTGAGAGTGGTGATGACGAAGACGTTCCCAACGTGATTCCGATCACCGATGACCAAAGTCTTGAAAGGACAGCACCTCCGTGTTCAACACACGACGGGACGATGGCGTCTCCTCCGCCTTGATCCAGCAAGAGAGAAGGAGAGGTTGAAGAAGACAATCCCAATGGCAGCACGACGGCGTGGTGCAGCTGGTACGGTAGTTCTCGGCGAGGCTTCGCCAAGCTTGCGTGAGAAAGAGAGGTGTTGGGAGGGAGGGCTGCGCCACAACTGTGTTGGCAGCCTCCCCACCCCTCTATTTATAGGAGGAGAGGGTCAAGGGGGCCGCCTCTAGGGAAAACCCTAGGGGCGGCGGCCAAGGAGGAGGGAGGAGGGTGGCTTGCCCCCAAGCTGGGGGGCGCCTTTAGGCTCTCCTCCCCAAACCCTAGGCGCATGGGCTCAGGTGGGAGGCGCACCCAGCCCACCAGGCTGGTTCCCTCCCACTTAGCCCATGTGGCCCCCGGAGAGGTGGCCCTCCCGGTGGACCTCCCGAACCTCCCGTGGCCCCTGATTTTACCAGTATACCACCAAACTTCCTGAGTCCGCTTAACCACTTTCCATATATAAATCTTTACCTCCGGACCATTCCGAACTCCTCGTGACGTCCGGGATCTCATCCGGACTCAACAACATTCGTAATCACATACTTGTCTTCCTATTAACCCTAGCGCCACCGAACCTTATGTGTAGACCCTACGGGTTCGGGAGACATGCGACATGACCGAGACTACCTCAAGTCAATAACCAACAGCGGATCTGGATACCCATGTTGGCTCCTACATGCTCCTCGATGTTGTCATCGGATGAACCACGATGTCAAGGGTTCAAGCAACCCCGTATTCTATTCCCTTTGTCGACGGTGTGTTACTTGCCCGAGACTCGATCGTCGGTATCCCAATACCTCGCTTAGTCTCGTTATCGCAAGTCACTTTACTCGCATCAGAATGCATGATCCCGTGACCGGACACTTGGTCACTTTGAGCTCATTATGATGATGCATTACCGAGTGGGCCCAGTGATACCTCTCCGTCATACGGAGTGACAAATCCCGCCTCGATCCGTGTCAACCCAATGGTCACTTTCGAGATACCAGTAGTGCACCTTTATAGTCACCCGATTACGTTGTGACGCTTGATACACCCAAAGCACTCCTACGGTATCCGGAATTGCACGATCTCATGGTCTAAGGAAGAGATACTTGACATTGGAAAAGCTCTAGCAAAACGAACTACACGATCTTGTGCTATGCTTAGGATTGTCTTGTCCATCACGCCATTCTCCTAATGACGTGATCCCGCTTGTCAATGACATCCGATGTCCATAGTCGAAACCATGACTATCTGTTGACCAACGAGCTAGTCAACTAGAGGCTTACTAGGACGATTGTAGTCTATGTATTCACACGTGTATTACGATTTCCGGATAATACGCTTATAGCATGAATAAAGACAATTATCATGAACAAGGAAATATAATAATAATGCTTTTATTATTGCCTCTAGGGCATATTTCCAACAGTCTCCCACTTGCACTAGAGTCAATAATCTAGTTTACATTGTGATGAATCGAACACCCATAGAGTTCGGTGTTGATCATGTTTTGCCCATGAAGAGGTTTAGTCAACGGATCTGCGACATTCAGATCCGTATGCACTTTACAAATTTCTATGTCTCCATTCGAACATTTTCACGGATGGAGTTGAAGCGACGCTTGATGTGCTCGGTCTTCTTGTGAAACCTGGGCTCCTTGGCAAGGGCAATAGCTCCAGTGTTGTCACGGAAGAGTTTGATCGCCCCGACGCATTGGGTATGACTCCTAGGTCGGTGATGAACTCCTTCACCCAAATTGCTTCATGCGCTGCCTCCGAGGCTGCCATGTACTCCGCTTCACATGTAGATCCCGCCACGACGCTCGCTTGCACCTGCACCAGCCATCGCTCCACCATTCAACATATACACGTATCCGGTTTGTGACTTAGAGTCATCAGATCGTGTCGAAGCTAGCGCCGACGTAACTGTTACGACGAGCTCTTCGTCACCTCCATAAACGAGAAACATGTCCTTTGTCCTTTCGTGTACTTCAGGATATTCTTGACCGCTGTCCGGTGTTCCTTGTCGGGATTACTTTGGTACCTTCCTACCAAACTTACGGCAAGGTTTACATCAGGTCCGGTACACAGCATGGCATACATAATAGATCCTATGGCTGAGGCATAGGGATGACACTCATCTCTTCTTTATCTTTTGCCGTGGTCGGGCATTGAGCTGAGCTCAATCTCACACCTTGCAAAACAGGCAAGAACCCTTCTTGACTGATCCATTTTGAACTTCTTCAAAATCTTATCAAGGTATGTGCTTTGTGAAAGACCTATGAGGCGCCTTGATCTATCTCTATAGATCTTGATGCCTAATATATAAGCAGCTTCTCCAAGGTCCTTCATTGAAAAACACTTATTCAAGTAGGCCTTAATGTTGTCCAAGAATTCTATATCATTTCCCATCAAAAGTATGTCATCTACATATAATATGAGAAATGCTACTGAGCTCCCACTCACTTTCTTGTAAACGCAGGCTTCTCCATAAGTCTCAAGATAAACCCAAACGCTTTGATCATCTCATCAAAGCGAATGTTCCAACTCCGAGATGCTTGCACCAGCCCATAAATGGATCATTGGAGCTTGCATACTTTGTCAAGATTCTTAGGATCGACAAAACCTTCGGCTGTATCATATACAGCTCTTCCTTAAGATAGCCGTTAATGAACGCTGTTTTGACGTCCATCGCCATATCTCATAATCATAGTATGCGGCAATTGCTAACATGATTCGGACGGACTTAAGCTTCGCCACGGAGAGAAAGTCTCATCGTAGTCAATCCCTTGAACTTGCCGATAACCCTTAGCGACAAGTCGAGCTTTATAGATGGTGACATTACCATCCGCGTCCGCCTTCTTCTTAAAGATCCATTTGTTTTCTATCGCTCGCCGATCATCGGGCAAGTCACCAAAGTCCACACTTTGTTTTCATACATGGATTCTATCTCGGACTTCATGGCTTCTAGCCATTTGTTGGAATCTGGGCCCGCCATCGCTTCTTCATAGTTCAAGGTTCATTGTTGTCTAACAACATGATTTCCGTGACAGGGTTGCCGTACCACTGCAGTGCGGAACGTGTCCTAGTGGACCCACGGGTTCAAGAGCAACTTGATCCAAGTACCTTGATCATCATCATGAATTTCCTCTTCGTTGGTGTAGGCATCACAGAACATTTTCTGAGCTGCACTACTTTCCTGTTCAAGAGGTAGTACTTCATCGAGTTCTACTTTCCTCCCACTTACTTCTTTCGAGAGAAACTCCTTTTCCGTAAAGATTCCATTCTTGGCAACAAAGATCTTGCCCTCGGATCTTAAGTAGAAGGTATACCCTACGGTTTCCTTAGGGTATCCTATGAAGACGCATTTTCCGACTTGGGTTCGAGCTTTTCAGGTTGAAGTTTCTTGACATAAGCATCGCATCCCCAAACTTTTAGAAACGACAGCTTAGGTTTCTTCCCAAACCATAATTCATACGGTGTCGCCTCAACGGACTTAGACGGTGCCCTATTTAAAGTGAATGTAGCTGTCTCTAGAGCGTATCCCCAAAATGATAGCGGTAAATCAGTAAGAGACATCATAGACCGCACCATATCCAATAGAGTGCGACACGACGCTCGGACACACCATTCGTTGAGGTGTTCCAGCGGCGTTAGTTGTGAAACGATTCCACATTTTCTTAAGTGTGTACCAAATTCGTGACTTAAATATTCTCCTCCACGATCCGATCGAAGAATTTTATCTTTCGGTCACGTTGATTCTCTACTTCATTCTGAAATTCCTTGAACTTTTCAAAGGTCTCAGACTTGTGTTTCATCAAGTAGACATACCCATATCTACTCAAGTCATCCGTGAGAGTGAGAACATAACGATATCCTCCATGAGCCTCAACGCCATTGGACCGCATACATCGGTATGTATGATTTCCAATAAGTTGGTTGCTCGCCCATTGTTCCGAGAATGGAGTCTTGGTCATTTTGCCCATGAGGCATGGTTCGCATGTGTCAAATGATTCATAATCAAGAGACTCCAAAAGTCCATCAGCATGGAGCTTCTTCATGCGCTTGACACCAATGTGACCAAGGCGGCAAGTGCCACAAGTATGTGGGACTATCGTTATCAACTTTACATCTTTTGGTATTCACGCTATGAACATGTGTAATACTACGCCGAGATTCATTAAGAATAAACCATTGACCATCGGAGCATGACCATAAAACATATCTCTCATATAAATAGAACAACCATTATTCTCGGATTTAAATGAGTAGCCATCTCGCATTAAACGAGATCCGGATACAATATTCATGCTCAAACTTGGCACCAAATAACAATTATTAAGGTTCATAACTAATCCGTGGGTAAATGAAGAGGTAGCGTGCCGACGGCGATCACATCGACTGGAACCATTCCCGACGCCGATCGTCACCTCGCCCTTCGCCAGCCTCCGCTTATTCCGCAGCTCCTGCTGTGAGTTACAAATATGAGCAACGGCACCGTATCAAATACCTGTGAGTTACTACGACATCGGTAAGGTACACATCAATTACATGTATATCAAATATACCTTTGGTGTTGCCGGCCTTCTTATCCGCTAAGTATTTGGGGCAGTTCCGCTTCAAAGGACCCTTCCCTTGCAATAAAAACACTCACCTCGTGCTTGGGTCCATTCTTTGACTTCTTCCCGCAACTTGCTTGCGGCGCGGCAATCTCCTTGCCATCCTTCTTGAAGTTCTTCTTGCCCTTGCCCTTCTTAAACTTAGTGGTCTTATTGACCATCAACACTTGATGTTCTTTCTTGATTTCAACCTCGGTGACTTCAAAGATAGAGAACACTTCAGAATGGTCTTTACCATCCCTCGCATGTTGTAGTTCATCACAAAGCTCTTGTAGCTTGGTGGGAGCGATGGAGGATTCTCACAATGACCGCCTCATCGTGGAGGTTAATATTCATTGGGTCATACGGTTGTGCAACCTGCACATCTTCGTAATGTGTTCACTTGTGTAACTGTTTTCCTCCATCTTACAACTATAGAACTTGTCGGAGATGTCATATCTCTCGACCCGGCGTGAGCTTGGAAAACAAGTTTCAGCTCCTCGAACATCTCATATGCTCCGTGGTGCTCAAAACGCTTTTGGAGCCCCGGTTCTAAGTGTAAAGCATGCCGCACCGAACGAGGGAGTAATCATCAAGACGAGACTGCCAAGCATTCATAATGTCTTGGTTCTCTCGACGGAGCTTCACCTAGCGGTCCTTCTAGGACGATTGTTTCTGGCAGCTATGAGGATGATCTCGTGTTCCGGACCCAGTCCGTATAGTTCTGCCGCCATCTTTCAGCTTGGTTTTCTAGGAACGCGTTGAAGTTCAAGTTGACATGAGCGTTGGCCATTTGATCTACAAGACATATAATTCAAAAGTTTTAGACTAAGTTCATGATAATTAAGTTCATCTAATCAAATTATTAATGAACTCCCACTCAGATTAGACATCCTCTAGTCATCTAAGTGTTACACGATCCGAGTCGACTAGGCCGTGTCCGATCATCACGTGAGACGGACTAGTCATCGTCGGTGAACATTCTCATGTTGATCGATCTTCCATACGACTCGTGTTCGACCTTTCGGTCTCCGTGTTCCGAGGCCATGTCTGTACATGCTAGGCTCGTCAAGTTTAACCCTAAGTGTTTTGCGTGTGTAAATCTGTCTTACACCCGTTGTATGTGAACGTAAGAATCCATCACACCCGATCATCACGTGGTGCTTAGAAGCGATTTAACTGTAGCAACGGTGCACGCTTAGGGAGAACACTTCTTGAAATTGTTCTTAAGGGATCATCTTATTTACTACCGTCGTTCTAAGTAAACAAGATGTATAAGCATAATAAACATCACATGCAATTATATAGTAGTGACATGATATGGCCAATATCATAAAACTCCATTGATCTCCATCTTCGGGCTCCATGATCATCTTGTCACCGCATGGCACCATGATCTCCATCATCATGATCTCCATCATCGTGCCTCCATGAAGTTGTCACGCCAACGACTACTTCTACTACTATGGCTAACGCGCTTAGCAATGAAGTAAAGTAAGTTACATGGCGCTCTTCAATGACACGCAGGTCATACAAAATAAAGACAACTCCTATGGTTCCTGCCGTTGTCATACTCATCGACATGCAAGTCGTGATTCCTATTACAAGAACATGATCTCATACATCACAATATATCATCATTCATCACAACTTGGCCATATCACGTCACATGACAATTGCTGCAAAAACAAGTTAGACGCCCTCTAATTGTTGTTGCATCTTTTACGTGGCTGCAATTGGGTTCTAGCAAGAACGTTTTCTTACCTACGAATAACCACAACGTGATCTTGTCAACTTCTATTTACCCTTCATAAGGACCCTGTTCATCGAATCCGCCCCACTAAAGTAGGAGAGCAGACACCCGCCAGCCACCTTATGCAACTAGTGCATGTTAGTCGGTGGAACCGGTCTCACGAAGAGCACGTGTAAGGTTGGTCCGGCCGCTTCATCCCACAATACCGCTGGAAGCAAGAAACAACTAGTAACGGCAAGTAAGTTGACAAGATCCACGCCCACAACAAAATTGTGTTCTACTCGTGCAAAGAGAACTACGATAGACCTAGCTCATGATGCCATGTTGGGGAGCGTTGCAGAAAATTAAAATTTTTCCTACGGTTTCACCAAGATCCATCTATGAGTTCTACCATGCAACGAGTAACGAGAGAGAGTTTGCATCTACATACCACTTGTAGATCGAATACGGAAGCGTTCTTGAGAGTGGTGATGACGAAGACGCTCCCAACGTGATTCCGATCACCGATGACCAAAGTACTGAAGGACAGCACCTCCGTGTTCAACACACGACGGGACGATGGCGTCTCCTCCGCCTTGATCCAGCAAGAGAGAAGGAGAGGTTGAAGAAGACAATCCCAATGGCAGCACGACGGCGTGGTGCAGCTGGTACGGTAGTTCTCGGCGAGGCTTCGCCAAGCTTGCGGAGAAAGAGAGGTGTTGGGAGGGAGGGCTGCGCCACAACTGTGTTGGCAGCCTCCCCCACCCCTCTATTTATAGGAGGAGAGGGTCAAGGGGGCCGCCCTCTAGGGCAAACCCTAGGGGGGCGGCGGCCAAGGAGGAGGGAGGAGGGTGGCTTGCCCCCAAGCCAGGGCGCCCCTTTAGGGTTCCTCCTCCCAAACCCTAGGCGCATGGGCCTAGGTGGGAGGCGCACCCAGCCCACCGGGGCTGGTTCCCTCCCACTTAGCCCATGTGGCCCCCGGAGAGGTGGCCCCTCCGGTGGACCTCCGGAACCCTCCGGTGGCCCCTGTACTTTACCGGTATACCACCAAACTTCCCGAGTCCGCTTAACCACTTTCCATATATAAATCTTTACCTCGGACCATTTCGAACTCCTCGTGACGTCCGGGATCTCATCCGGACTCAACAACATTCGTAATCACATACTTGTCTTCCTATTAACCCTAGCGCCACCGAACCTTATGTGTAGACCCCACGGGTTCGGGAGACATGAACATGACCGAGACTACCTCAAGTCAATAACCAACAGCGGATCTGGATACCCATGTTGGCTCCCACATGCTCCTCGATGTTGTCATCGGATGAACCACGATGTCAAGGGTTCAAGCAACCCGTATTCTATTCCCTTTGTCGACGGTGTGTTACTTGCCCGAGACTCGATCGTCGGTATCCCAATACCTCGCTTAGTCTCGTTATCGCAAGTCACTTTACTCGCATCCGCAATGCATGATCCCGTGACCGGACACTTGGTCACTTTGAGCTCATTATGATGATGCATTACCGAGTGGGCCCAGTGATACCTCTCCGTCATACGGAGTGACAAATCCCGCCTCGATCCGTGTCAACCCAATGGTCACTTTCGGAGATACCGTAGTGCACCTTTATAGTCACCCGATTACGTTGTGACGCTTGATACACCCAAAGCACTCCTACGGTATCCGGAATTGCACGATCTCATGGTCTAAGGAAGAGATACTTGACATTGGAAAAGCTCTAGCAAAACGAACTACACGATCTTGTGCTATGCTTAGGATTGTCTTGTCCATCACGCCATTCTCCTAATGACGTGATCCCGTTGTCAATGACATCGATGTCCATAGTCGAAACCATGACTATCTGTTGACCAACGAGCTAGTCAACTAGAGGCTTACTAGGGACGATTGTAGTCTATGTATTCACACGTGTATTACGATTTCCGGATAATACAGTTATAGCATGAATAAAGACAATTATCATGAACAAGGAAATATAATAATAATGCTTTTATTATTGCCTCTAGGGCATATTTCCAACATTCTACTAGTTCTAGTAGCCACTCTAATAGCATAATCATTTTTCTTACTATTCATTTCATTGAGCAAATCATTTTGAGCCTTAAGTACTTGTTCTACTTGAGTGGTAACCATAGAAGCATGTTCAGTAATGAGTTTAAGTTCACCTTTAACTCTAGACATATAATCACCCAAGTGTTTAATCATATCAGAATTATATTTCAACTGTATACCAAAATAAGCATTGAAGTTTTCTTGTTTGACAATAAAATTATCAAACTCTTCTAAGCATTGTCTAGCAGACTTATAGTGAGGAATATCACCTTCATTAAATCTATAGAGAGAATTTACCTTTACTACCTGTGTCGGGTTATCAAGACCAGGAGGTTCTTCAATAGGTAAAGGATTAAGATCATATGTTTCTTCAACAGGTGGTAAATTAAGACCATGTATTTCTTCAATAGGAGGTAAATTCTTAACATCTTCAGCTTTAATACCTTTTTCTTTCATAGATTTCTTTGCCTCTTGCATATCTTTCAGATGAGAAATAGAACACTCTCTTCTTCGGAGTTGGTTTAGGAATAGGCTCTGGAATTGGCTCAGGAGCTGGCTCAGGAAGTGTCCAATTATTTTCATTTGCCAACATATTATTCAATAAATTTTCAGCTTCATCTGGTGTTCTTTCCCTGAAAACAGAACCAGCACAACTATCCAGGTAATCTCTGGAAGCATTGGTTAGTCCATTATAAAAGATATCAAGTATTTCATTTTTCTTAAGAGGATGATCAGGCAAAGCATTAAGTAACTTGAGAAGCCTCCCCCAAGCTTGTGGGAGACTCTCTTCTTCAATTTGCACAAAGTTGTATATATCCCTCAAAGCAGCTTGTTTCTTATGAGCAAGGAAATATTTAGCAGAGAAGTAATAAATCATATCCTGGGGACTACGCACACAACCAGGATCAAGAGAATTAAACCATATCTTAGCATCACCCTTTAATGAGAACGGAAATATTTTAAGGATATAAAAGTAGCGAGATCTCTCATCATTAGTGAACAGGGTGGCTATATCATTTAATTTAGTAAGATGTGCCACAACAGTTTCAAATTCATAGCCATGAAAAGGATCAGATTCAACCAAAGTAATTATATCAGGATCAACAGAGAATTCATAATCCTTATCGATAACACAGATAGGTGAAGTAGCAAAAGCAGGGTCGGGTCTCATTCTATCATTAAGAGATTGCTTATTCCATTTAATTAATAACCTCTTAAGCTCATCGCTATCTTTGCAAGCTAAAATAGCCGCAGAAGCTTCTTTATCAAAAATATAACCCTCAGGAATAACAGGCATGTTTTCATCATCAATTTCATCAACATGATCAGTTTCAATAATTTCTTTCTCTCTAGCCCGAGCAATTTGTTCATCAAGAAATTCACTAAGTGGCACAAGAGTATCAAGCATAGAAGTAGTTTCATCATAAGTATCATGCATAGCGAAGTGGCATCATCAATAACATGCGACATATCGTAGCTAATAGCGTAGCAGGTTTAGGTGTCGCAAGCTTACTCAAAATGAAGGTGAATCAAGTGCGAGCTAGATGGCAGTTCCTTACCTCCCCTCGTAGTTGAGGGATAAATTGTTGTCTTAGCGTCTTTCAAGTTCTTCATAGTGACCAGCAGATATAAATCCCAAGTGACTCAAAGAATAGAGCTATGATCCCCGGCAACGGCGCCAGAAAATAGTCTTGATAACCCACAAGTATAGGGGATCACAATAGCTTTCGAGGGTAGAGTATTCAACCCAAATTTATTGATTCGACACAAGGGGAGCCAAAGAATATTCTCGAGTATTAGCAACTGAGTTGTCAATTCAGCCACACCTGGATAACTTAATATCTGCAGCAAAGTGTTTAGTAGCAAAGTAATATGATAGTAGTGGTAACGGTAACAAAGGTAACAGTAGCAAAAGTAATATTTTTGGTATTTTGTAATGATTGTAACAGTAGCAACGGGAAAGTAAATAAGTGAAGAACAATATGGGAAAAGCTTGTAGGCATTGGATCAGTGATGGATAATTATGCCGGATGCGGTTCATCATGTAACAGTCATAACATAGGGTGACACAGAACTAGCTCCAATTCATCAATGTAATGTAGGCATGTATTCTGAATATAGTCATACGTGCTTATGGAAAAGAACTTGCATGACATCTTTTGTCCTACCCTCCGTGGCAGCGGGTCCTAATGGAAACTAAGGGATATTAAGGCCTCCTTTTAATAGAGAACCGAACAAAGCATTAGCACATAGTGAATACATGTACTCCTCAAACTATGGTCATCACCGGAGTGGTCCCGATTATTGTCACTTCGGGGTTGCCGAATCATAACACATAGTAGGTGACTATAGACTTGCAAGATAGGATCAAGAACACACATATATTCATGAAAACATAATAGGTCCAAATCTGAAATCATGGCACTCGGGCCCTAGTGACAAGCATTAAGCATAGCAAAGTCATAGCAACATCAATCTCGAACATAGTGGATACTAGGATCAAACCCTAACAAAACTAACTCGATTACATGATAGATCTCATCCAACCCATCACCGTCCAGCAAGCCTCACGATGGAATTACTCACGCATACGGCGGTGAGCATCATGAAATTGGTGATGGAGGATGGTTGATGATGACGACGGCGACGAATCCCTCTCCGAGCCCGAGCGGACTCCAGATCAGCCCTCTCGAGAGGTTTTAGGGCTTGGCGGCAGCTCCGATCGTAAAACGCGATGATTTCTTCTCCTTGATTTTTTCTCCCGAAAGCAAATATATAGAGTTGGAGTTGGCGTCGGAGGAGCTCCAGGGGCCCACGAGGTAGAGCGCCCCACCCTCGTGGATGTGGTGTGGGCCCCTAATCTTCATCTTTTGCAACGATTTTTTATTATTTCCAAATATACGTTCCGTGGAGTTTCAGGTCATGCCGAGAATTTTTGTTTCTGCACATAAATAACACCATTGTAATTCTGCTGAAAACAGCGTCAGTCCGGGTTAGTTCCATCCAAATCATGCAAGTTAGAGTCCAAAACAAGGGGCAAAAGTGTTTGCAAAAGTAGATACGACGGAGACGTATCACACCGCCCAAGCTTAAACGTTTGCTTGTCCTCAAGACATCAGTCAACTATAGGATGGTACCAACTCTTTTACCTTGTTTTTACCCCTTGCGCCATTTCAAAATTTACAATAGCGATTTATGCATAGCTTTGTTTTCAGTACTTTTCAAAGCAGTTCACCGATGATTACCTCTCAAACCACCTGCATGGTCAAGAGGCGAGGAAGGTATTCATTCAACACCCATAGTACAATATTGAAATATTTCTCAAGAGGATGAAGGTTGGACGGGCAATTATCCATAGCCGCTGGCCTAAAATTGCAAGGACATTCAATATCACTGAAGGCTCAATATTTGCCTTCCGCTTCTGCAGTTTCCCAGATGAGATTCATCTGTCTATTTACCGTGTAAGATGCTACTTTCCAAAGGTTTTTTATGCTGCATGTGAAACTTGGTGTTGTTGTGTAATGGCGTAACTGAGTGCCGAAGCTATCTAATGTAATTCGATTATGAAATCCTGGTTGCTTTTATATGGATATGAAATATCTGGCGTGTTTTATAAGAAATATCAGTTTGATTAGTACATGGATTATCAATAATGGGCTAATTACCCTACTTATTGGGGTTTTCTATTGCAGACGGTTACTCAGACAACACCGTGGGCGATGAAGTCAAACAACCCACAGGGTTTCTAGAAAGTAGGCGTGTTCGATCAACTAACAATCACACACGGCTTCCGGCAGCGAACTGTTTGCGTTAGGCCACCTTGCACAAACGTTTCCACACAAAAAACTGTGTGTGATATACATACCTACGGAAATGCTTTTCTAGGGTTCACCGTGTGGGATGTACATACCTACAGAAATAATTTTCTGGGATTCACCGTGTGGGATGTACATGCCTATGGAAATGATTTTCTGGGATTCACCGTGTGGGATGTACATACCTACACAAATGATTGAGTTTCGATGCCTTGCCCGATCGCACACGGCCCCAGACTGGGTGCCAGGAGGGCCCATCCCCGATGATTTCTGGGTCGTGTGGGAAGGACCCCCCTATCGCCCACACTCACTTGGCGACGGTTCCAAATGTCGTCGCAGAAAGGGGTTAAAAACCATTTGTTTAGCACGTCGTTGTACCAGTGACATTCAGAGTCATCTTCACTTGATGTTTGAAAGTAAGTATCCCGTGAGTTTACCTTGGCACCATGTGCCATGAAGCAGTAGGTAGGAGTAGAGTCATCCTCATCATCAGCATCAGCATTGGTGACGAGGCCATTGTCTTCAGTGTTGAAGATGGACTTGGCGACATAAGCTGAAGCTAGAGCCAGGCTTGCCACGCCTGAATCGGACTCCTCCTCAGACTCCACCTTCTCCTCCTCAGAAGCAGACTCCTCCTCTGAATCCATCTCCTTGCCAACAAATGCACGAGCCTTGATGGGTGAGCTCTTCTTATGAGATGAAGACTTCGATGAAGACTTTGAAGAAGACTTTGAGGATTTCTTCTTCTTCTTGTCATCATAATCATATTCCTTGCTCTTCTTCATCTTCTTGGTCTCATTGTCCCATTATGGACACTCAGAGATGTAGTGACCAGGTTTCTTGCATTTGTGGCATGTTCTCTTCTTGTGGTCACGAGTGGAAGCTTCATCACTTCTTAAGCTAGATCTTGAAGACTTTCTGAAGCCTTTCTTCTTGGTGAACTTCTGGAACTTCTTCACGAGCATGGCTAGCTCCTTTCCAATGTCTTCAGGATCCCCAGAACTGCAGTCAGAATCTTCTTCAGATGAGGAAACAACCTTAGCCTTCAAAGCGCGAGTTCGGCCATAGTTGGGGCCATATATGTCTCTCTTCTCAGATAACTAGAACTCATGTGTGTTGAGCCTCTCAAGTATGTCAGGCGGATCGAGAGTCTTGAAATTACGATGTTCTTGAATCATCAGGGCCAGAGTGTCGAATGAGCTCTCAAGTGATCTCAGTAGCTTCTTGACGATTTCATGCTTGGTGATCTAAGTGGCGCCAAGTGCGTGAAGCTCATTTGTGATATCAGTGAGGCGATCAAACATGAGCTGGACATTCTCATTGTCGTTTCTCTTGAAGCGGTTGAAGAGGTTGCTAAGAACATCAATCCTTGAGTCTCTCTGAGTTGAGACGCCTTCGTTGACCTTGGAGAGCCAGTCCCATACTAGCTTCGCAGTTTCCAGTGCACTCACACGGCAATACTGTCCTTTGGTCAGGTGACCACATATGATGTTCTTGGCAGTTGAATCCAGTTGAATGAACCTCTTGACATCAGCAGCGGTGACACCTTCACCGACCTTGGGAACACCATTCTTGACGACATACCAGAGGTCGACGTCAATGGCTTCAAGATGCATGCGCATCTTATTCTTCCAGTAGGGGTAATCAGTGCCATCGAAGACAGGGCACGCAACGGAGACTTTGATTATCTCTGGAGTCGACATAGCTAAAACTCCAGGTGGTTAAACCGAATCACACAGAACAAGGGAGCATCTTGCTCTGATACCAATTGAAAGTGCTTGTTATCGACTAGAGGGGGTGAATAGGCGATTTTTATGAAAGTCTTCAAAACACGAGGTCTTTGAAGACAAACGATAGAAATGAACCTATTGACATGCAGCGGAAGGTAGACTACACTAGACAAGCCATAGTCAAGTAAGCAATGAAGTGAAAGCACGAAGACTATCAGCAACTAGGTAGTATCGATCAGGATGGAAGATAGTATGAAGCCAAACAGTAAACCGCCTTCACTCAGTGAAGTCAATTAGATCAGACAAGCAAGCAATCACTTCACGAAGGCAAACTGTAAAGTAAAGGAAAGTGGAGGATAGAACCCGTTGCTTGGTGAAGACAAGGATTTGGTAGACCAGTTCCAGTTGCTGTGACAACTGTACGTCTGGTTAGGCAGGCTAAGATTTAACTCAGAAGACTGCGTCTTCACCTTATTCCCCTTGAGCTAAGGGCACCCAGTCCTCGCCCAATCACTCTAGTAAGTCTTCAAGGTAGACTTCCAAACCTTCACAGACTTCGTTCACCGGCAATCCACAATGGCTCTTGGATGCTCAGAACGCGACGCCTAACCGGCTGGAGGATTCACGATCCTCAAGTGTAACAAGTCTTGAGTCACGCGACGTAAAGACTTGATGATGCCTAACACTCTTTGGCTCTGGGTGTTTTGGGCTTTGTCCTCGCAAGGATCTCTCTCTCTCAAATGCTTCGGAGGTGGGTTGCTCTCAAAGGACAAAAGCCGTGTACTAACTCTGAGCAGCCACCAATTTATGGTGTAGGGGGTGTGCTATTTATAGCCAGGACGCAACCCAACTTGGTGTAGGGGGTGGTGTTGGGGAACGTAGAAATTTCAAAAAATTTCCTACGCACACGCAAGATCATGGTGATGCATAGCAACGAGAGGGGAGAGTGTTGTCCACGCACCCTCGAGACCGAAAGCGAAGCGTTAGCACAACGCGTTGATGTAGTCGCACGTCTTCACGATCCGACCGATCAAGTACCGAACGCACGGCACCTCCGAGTTCAGCACACGTTCAGCCCGATGGCGCCTCGAACTCCGATCTAGCCGAGTGTTGAGGAGAGTTTCACAAGATGACGGGCGTGGGAGCGATGATGATGTTCTATCGACGCAGGGCTTCGCCTAAGCACCGCTACAGTATTATCGAGGTGGACTATGGTGGAGGGAAGCACCGCACACGGCTAAAAGATCAACAGATCAATTGTTGTGTCTCTAGGGTGCCCCCTGCCCCCGTATATAAAGGAGCAAGGGGGGAGAGGCGGCCGGCCAGGAGGGGCGCGCCAGGAGGAGTCCTACTCCCACCGGAGTAGGACTCCTCCCTTTCCTTGTTGGATTAGGAGAGGAGAGGGAGGAGAGAGAGGGGAAAGGAAAGGGGGCGCCGCCTCCTTGTCAATTCGGACTTGGGGGGAGGGGCGCGCGGCTGCCCCTTGGCCGCCTCTCCTCTTCCACCAATTAGGCCAATGAGGCCCAATAACCTCCGGGGGGGTTCCGGTAACCCCCCGGTACTCCAGTATATATCCGATAACCCCCGTAACCATTCCGGTGTCCAAATATAGTCGTCCAATATATCAATCTTCATGTCTCGACCATTTAGAAACTCCTCGTCATGTCCGTGATCACATTCGGGACTCCGAACTACCTTCGGTACATCAAAACATATAAACTCATAATATAACTGTCATCGAAACTTTAAGCGTGCGGACCCTACGGGTTCGAGAACTATGTAGACATGGTCGAGACACGTCTCCGGCCAATAACCAATAGCGGAACACGGATGCTCATATTGGCTCCTACATATTCTACGAAGATCTTTATCGGTCAAACCGCATAACAACATCGTTGTTCCTTTGTCATCGGTATGTTACTTGCCCGAGATTCGATCGTCGGTATCTCAATACCTAGTTCAATCTCGTTACCGGCAAGTCTCTTTACTCATTCCGTAATACATCATCCGCAACTAATTCATTAGTTGCAATGCTTCAAGGCTTAAGTGATGTGCATTACCGAGTGGGCCAGAGATACCTCTCCGACAATCGGAGTGACAAATCCTAATCTCAAATCGCCAACCCAACAAGTACCTTTGGAGACACCTGTAGAGCACTTTTATAATCACCCGATTGCGTTGTGATGTTTGGTAGCACACAAAGTGTTCCTCCCGTAAGCGGAGTTGCATAATCTCATAGTCATAGGAACATGTATAAGTCATGAAGAAAGCAATAGAAGAATACTAAGCGATCGTGTGCTAAGCTAACGGAATGGGTCAAGTCAATCACATCATTCTCCTAATGATGTGATCCGTTAATCAAATGACAACTCATGTCAATGGCTAGGAAACATAACCATCTTTGATCAACGAGCTAGTCAAGTAGAGGCATACTAGTGACACTGTTTGTCTATGTATTCACACAAGTATTATGTTTCGGTTAATACAATTCTAGCATGAATAATAAACATTTATCATGATATAAGGAAATAAATAATAACTTTATTATTGCCTCTAGGGCATATTTCCTTGATCTCCCACTTGCACTAGAGTCAATAATCTAGATTACACAGTAATGATTCTAACACCCATGGAGCCTTGGTGTTGATCATGTTTTGCTCATGGAAGAGGCTTAGTCAATGGGTCTGCAACATTCAGATCTGTATGTATCTTGCAAATTTCTATGTCTCCCACCTGGACTAGATCCCGGATGGAATTGAAGCGTCTCTTGATGTGCTTGGTTCTTTTGTGAAATCTAGATTCCTTGGCCAAGGCAATTGCACCAGTATTGTCACAAAATATTTTCATTGGACCCGATGCACTAGGTATGACACCTAGATCGGATATGAACTCCTTCATCCAAACTCCTTCATTTGCTGCTTCCGAAGCAGCTATGTACTCCGCTTCACACGTAGATCCCGCCACGACGCTTTATTTAGAATCGCACCAACCGGCAGCTCCACCGTTCAATGTAAACACGTATCCGGTTTGCGATTTAGAATCGCGGATCGTGTCAAAGCTTGCATCAACGTAACCATTTACGATGAGCTCTTTGTCACCTCCATAAGCGAAACATATCCTTAGTCCTTTTCGGTATTTCGGGATGTTCTTGACCGCTGTCCGATGATCCACTCCTGGATTACTTTGGTACCTCCTTGCTAAACTTATAGCAAGGCACACATCAGGTCTGGTACACAACATTGCATACATGATAGAGCCTATGGATGAAGCATAGGGAACATCTTTCATATTCTCTCTATCTTCTACAGTGGTCAGGCATTGAGTCTTACTCAACTTCACACCTTGTAACACAGGCAATAACCCTTTCTTTGCTTGATCCATTTTGAACTTCTTCAAAACTTTGTCAAGGTATGTGCTTTGTGAAAGTCCAATTAAGCGTCTTGATCTATCTCTATAGATTTTGATGCCCAATATATAAGCAGCTTCACCGAGGTCTTTCATTGAAAACTCTTATTCAAGTATTCCTTTATGCTATCCGAAATTCTATATCATTTCCAATCAGCAATATGTCATCCACATATAATATCGAAATGCTACTGAGCTCCCACTCACTTTCTTGTAAATACAGGCTTCTCCAAAAGTCTCAGATAAAACCAAATGCTTTGATCACACTATCAAAGCGTTTATTCCAACTCGAGAGGCTTGCACCAGTCCATAAATGGATCGCTGGAGCTTGCACACTTTGTTAGCTCCTTTGGATCGACAAAACCTTCCGGTTGCATCATATACAACTCTTCTTCCGTAAATCCATTCAAATGCAGTTTTGACATCCATTTGCCAAATTTCATAATCATAAAATGCGCAATTGCTAACATGATTCGGACAGACTTAAGCATCGCTTCTGGTGAGAAAGTCTCATCGTAGTCAACCCCTTGAACTTGTCGAAAACCTTTTGCAACAAGTCGAGCTTTATAGACAGTAACATTACCATCAGCGTCAGTCTTCTTCTTGAAGATCCATTTATTCTCAATGGCTTGCCGATCATCGAGCAAGTCAACCAAAGCCCACACTTTGTTCTCATACATAGATCCCATCTCAGATTTCATGGCCTCAAGCCATTTTGCGGAATGTGGGCTCACCATCGCTTCTTCATAGTTCGTAGGTCCGTCATGGTCTAGTAACATAACTTCCAGAACAGGATTACCGTACCACTCTGGTGCGGATCTTACTCTGGTTTGCCTACGAGGTTTAGTAACAACTTGATCTAAAGTTTCATGATCATCATCATTAACTTCCTCACTAATTGATGTAGGTGTCGCAGAAACTGGTTTCTGTGATGAACTACTTTCTAATAAGGGAGAAGGTACAGTTACCTCACCAAGTTCTACTTTCCTCCCACTCACTTCTTTCGAGAGAAACTCCTTCTCTAGAAAGATTCCGAATTTAGCAACGAAAGTCTTGCCTTCGGATATGTGATAGAAGGTGTACCCAACTGTCTATTTTGGGTATCCTATGAAGACACATTTTTCCGATTTGGGTTCGAGCTTATCAGGTTGAAGCTTTTTCACATAAGCATCACAGCCCCCAAACTTTAAGAAACGACAACTTTGGTTTCTTGCCAAACCACAGTTCATAAGGCGTCGTCTCAACGGATTTCGATGGTGTCCTATTTAACGTGAATGCAGCCGTCTCTAAAGCATAATCCCAAAACGATAGCGGTAAATCAGTAAGAGACATCACAGATCGCACCATATCAAGTAAAGTACGGTTACGACGTACGGACACACCATTACGCTGTGGTGTTCCGGGTGGCGTGAGTTGCGAAACTATTCCGCATTGTTTCAAATGAAGACCAAACTCGTAACTCAAATATTCTCCTCCACGATCAGATTGTAGAAACTTTATTTTCTTGTTACGATGATTTTCAACTTCACTCTGAAATTCTTTGAACTTTTCAAATGTTTCAGATTTATGTTTCATTAAGTAGATATACCCATATCTGCTTAAATCATCTGTGAAGGTGAGAAAATAACGATATCCGCCACGAGCCTCAATATTCATCGGACCACATACATCTGTATGTATGATTTCCAACAAATTTATTGCTCGCTCCATAGTTCCGGAGAACAGTGTTTTAGTCATCTTGCCCATGAGGCACGGTTCGCAAGTACCAAGTGATTCATAATCAAGTGGTTCCAAAAGTCCATCAGTATGGAGTTTCTTCATGCGCTTTACACCGATATGACCTAAACGGCACTGCCACAAATAAGTTGCACTATCATTATCAACTCTGCATCTTTTGGCTTCAATATTATGAATATGTGTATCACTACTATCGAGATTCAACAAAAATAGACCACTCTTCAAGGGTGCATGACCATAAAAGATATTACTCATATAAATAGAACAACCATTATTATCTGATTTAAATGAATGACCATCTCGCATCAAACAAATCCAGATATAATGTTCATGCTCAACGTTGGCACCAAATAACAATTATTTAGGTCTAAAACTAATCCCGAAGGTAGATGTAGAGGTAGCGTGCCGACCGCGATCACATCGACTTTGGAACCATTTCCCACGCGCATCGTCACCTCGTCCTTAGCCAATCTTCGCTTAATCCGTAGTCCCTGTTTCGAGTTGCAAATATTAGCAACAGAACCAGTATCAAATACCAGTGCTCTGCGAGCATTAGTAAGGTACACATCAATAACATGTATATCACAGATACCTTTGTTCACCTTGCCATCCTTCTTATCCGCCAAATACTTGGGGCAGTTCCGCTTCCAGTGACCAGTCTACTTGCAGTAGAAGCACTCATTCTCAGGCTTAGGTCCAGACTTGGGTTTCTTCTCCTGAGCAGCAAATTGCTTGCTGTTCTTCTTGAAGTTCCCCTTCTTCTTCCCTTTGCCCTTTTTCTTGAAACTGGTGTTCTTATTGACCATCAACACTTGATGCTCCTTCTTGATTTCTACCTCCGCAGCCTTTAGCATTGCGAAGAGCTCGGGAATCATCTTATCCATCCCTTGCATGTTATGGTTCACCACGAAGCTCTTGTAGCTTGGTGGCAGTGATTGAAGAATTCTGTCAATGATGCTATCATCTGGAAGATTAACTCCCAGTTGAATCAAGTGATTGTTATACCCAGACATTTTGAGTATATGCAAACTGACAGAACTATTCTCCTCCATCTTGCAGCTGTAGAACTTATTGGAGACTTCATATCTCTCAATCCGGGCATTTGCTTGAAATATTAACTTCAACTCCTGGAACATCTCATATGCTCCATGACGTTCAAAACGCCATTGAAGACCCGGTTCTAAGCCGTAAAGCATGGCACACTGAACTATCAAGTAGTCATCAGCTTTGCTCTGCCAGATGTTCATAACATCTGGTGTTGCTCTGCAAAGCAGGTCTGCACCCAGCGGTGCTTCCAAGACGTAATTCTTACGTGCAGCAATGAGGATAATCCTCGTTCTGAGACCCAGTCCGTGTAATTGCTACCATCATCTTTCAACTTTGCTTTCTCAAGGAATGCATTAAAATTCAACGGAACAATAGCACGGGCCATCTATCTACAATCAACATAGACAAGCAATATACTATCAGGTACTAAGTTCATGATAAATTTAAGTTCAATTAATCATATTATCAAAGAACTCCCACTTAGATAGACATCCCTCTAATCCTCTAAGTGATCACGTGATCCAAATCAACTAAACCATGTCCGATCATCACGTGAGATGGAGTAGTTTCAATGGTGAACATCACTATGTTGATCATATCTACTACATGATTCACGCTCGACCTTTCGGTCTCCGTGTTCCGAGGCCATATCTGTTATATGCTAGGCTCATCAAGTTTAACCTGAGTATTCCGCGTGTGCAACTGTTTTGCACCTGTTGTATTTGAACGTAGAGCCTATCACACCCGATCATCACATGGTGTCTCAGCACGAAGAACTTTCGCAACGGTGCATACTCAGGGAGAACACTTATACTTTGATAATTTAGTGAGGGATCATCTTATAATGCTACCGTCAATCAAACCAAGATAAGATGCATAAAAGATAAACATCACATGCAATCAATATAAGTGATATGATATGGCCATCATCATCTTGGGCTTGTGATCTCCATCTCCGAAGCACCGTCATGATCACCATCGTCACCGGCGCGACACCTTGATCTCCATCATAGCATCGTTGTCGTGTCGCCAATCTTATGCATCTACGACTATCGCTACCGCTTAGTGATAAAGTAAAGCATTACAGGGTGATTGCATTGCATACGATAAAGCGACAACCATATAGCTCCTGCCAGTTGCCGATAACTCGGTTACAAAACATGATCATCCCATACAATAAAATTTAGCATCATGTCTTGACCATATCACATCACAACATGCCCTACAAAAACAAGTTAGACGTCCTCTACTTTGTTGTTGCAGATTTTACGTGGCTGCTACGGGATTAGCAATAACTGTTCTTACCTACGCATCGAAATCACAACGATAGTTTGTCAAGTTGGTGTTGTTTTAACCATCGCAAGGACCGGGCGTAGCCACACTCGGTTCAACTAAAGTTGGAGAAACTGACACAGGCCAGCCACCTGTGTGCAAAGCACATCGGTAGAACCAGTCTCGCGTAAGTGTACGCGTAATGTCAGTCTGGGCCGCTTCATCCAACAATACTGTCGAACCAAAGTATGACATGCTGGTAAGCAGTATGACTTATATGGCCCACAACTCACTTGTGTTCTACTCGTGCATATGACATCTACGCATAAAACCTGGCTCTGATACCACTGTTGGGGAACGTAGTAATTTCAAAAAAAATCCTACGCACACGCAAGATCATGGTGATGCATAGCAACGAGAGGGGAGAGTGTTGTCCACGTACCCTCGTAGACCGAAAGCGGAAGCGTTAGCACAACGCGGTTGATGTAGTCGTACGTCTTCACGATCCGACCGATCAAGTACCGAACGCACGGCACCTCCAAGTTCAGCACACGCTCAGCCCGATGGCGCCCTCGAACTCCGATCTAGCCGAGTGTTGAGGAGAGTTTCAATCGACGACGGCGTGGTGGCGATGATGATGTTCTACCGGCGCAGGCTTCGCCTAAGCACCGCCACTGAGATATCGAGGTGGACTATGGTGGAGGGAGGCACCGCACACGGCTAAAAGATCAACAGATCAATTGTTGTGTCTCTAGGGTGCCCCCTGCCCCCGTATATAAAGGAGCAAGGGGGGAGAGGCGGCCGGCCAGGAGGGGCGCGCCAGGAGGAGTCCTACTCCCACCGGGAGTAGGACTCCCTCCCTTTTCCTTGTTGGATTAGGAGAGGAGAGGGAAGGAGAGAGAGGGGGAAAGGAAAGGGGGGGCGCCGCCCCCCCCCTCCTTGTCCAATTCGGACTTGGGGGGAGGGGCGCGCGGCTGCCCCTTGGCCGCCTCTCCTCTTCCACCAATTGGGCCCATGAGGCCCAATAACCTCCGGGGGGTTCCGGTAACCCCCCGGTACTCCGGTATATATCCGATAACCCCCGGAACCATTCCGGTGTCCGAATATAGTCGTAACATATATCAATCTTCATGTCTCGACCATTTCAAGACTCCTCGTCATATCCGTGATCACATCCGGGACTCCGAACTACCTTCGGTACATCAAAACATATAAACTCATAATATAACTGTCATCGAAACTTTAAGCGTGCGGACCCTACGGGTTCGAGAACTATGTAGACATGACCGAGACACGTCTCCGGCCAATAACCAATAGCGGAACCTGGATGCTCATATTGGCTCCCACATATTCTATGAAGATCTTTATCGGTCAAACCGCATAACAACATACATTGTTCCCTTTGTCATCGGTATGTTACTTGCCCGAGATTCGATCGTCGGTATCTCAATACCTAGTTCAATCTCGTTACCTGCAAGTCTCTTTACTTGTTCCATAATACATCATCCTGCAACTAACTCATTAGTTGCAATGCTTGCAAGGCTTAAGTGATGTGCATTACTGAGTGGGCCCAGAGATACCTCTCCGACAATTTGAGTGACAAATCCTAATCTCAAAATACGCCAATCCAAAAAGTACCTTTGGAGACACCTGTAGAGCACCTTTATAATCACCCAGTTACGTTGTGACGTTTGGTAGCACAGAAAGTGTTCCTCCGGTAAACGGGAGTTGCATAATCTTATAGTCATAGGAACATGTATAAGTCATGAAGAAAGTAATAGAAGAATACTAAACGATCGTGTGCTAAGCTAACGGAATGGGTCAAGTCAATCACATAATTCTCCTAATGATGTGATCCCGTTAATCAAATGACAACTCATGTCAATGGCTAGGAAACATAACCATCTTTGATCAACGAGCTAGTCAAGTAGAGGCATACTAGTGACACTCTGTTTGTCTATGTATTCACACAAGTATTATGTTTCCGGTTAATACAATTCTAGCATGAATAATAAACATTTATCATGATATAAGGAAATAAATAATAACTTTATTATTGCCTATAGGGCATATTTCCTTCAGGTGGTTCCTATGACTCAACAAGGAAGAAAAGGATACTACGAAACCACTATGTATTCGTACTCCATAGTCTTCACATGAATGTCTTCTCATGTCATAATCTTCTCCGTGAATTTCTTCACGAACCACCATTGTCTTCAATGTCTTCACACATTTTTAGGGGTCATCTTGGGTAGGTAAACCGAATCAATATGGGACTACTACCTGTGTTATCCTACAATTCTGACAAACACATTAGTCCCTCAACCAAGTTTGTCGTCAATACTCCAAAACCAACTAGGGGTGGCACTAGATGCACTTACGCCCTCTGGTCCTTGGCTTCCATGGCGGCGGAGGGTCAGGAGCCCCTCCGAGATTGGATCTCTCTCTCTCTCTCTCTCTCTCTCTCTCTCTCTCTCTCTCTCTCTCTCTCTCTCTCTGTTTCCTTCTATTTCTGCGCTCCCAGATTTTGCCCTTTCACCGTTTCTTAAATACGAGTAGATCCGTAACTCCGATTGGGCTGAAATTTTAACACGATTTTTATCCGGATATTAGCTTTATTGCGGCCGAAGAAGGGCACCAGCTGCCTTACGGAGTGGCCACAAGGTCCAGGGGCGCGCCCTCCGACCTTGTGGGCCCCTCGGGCATCGTATCGCGTTGATTCTTTTTTTCCAAAAATCACATATATTCCAAAAATAATGTCCATAAGTTTTTATCCAGTTTGGAATCCGTTTGATATGGATTTTCTGCGAAACAAAATACATGCAACAAACAGGAACTGGCACCGGGCACTGGATCAATATGTTAGTCCCCAAAATAGTATAAAAAGTTGCCAAAAGTATGTAAAAGTTGTAGGATATTGGCATGGAACAATAAAAAATTATAGATGCGACAGAGACGTATTAGCATCCCCAAGCTTAATTTCTGCCCGTACTCGAGTAGGTAAATGATAAAAAAGATAATTTTTAATGTGGAATGTTACCTGTCATTATCTTGATCATATAATCTAATCATGGCATGAATATTAAGACACGAGTGATTCAAAGCAATAGTCTATCATTTGACATTAAGACAATAATACTTCCAAGCATACTAATAAAGCAATCATGTCTTTCTCAAAATAACATGGCCAAAAAAAGCTATCCCTACAAAATCATATAGTTTGGCTATGCTCCATCTTCATCACACAAAATATTCAAATCATGCACAACTCCGATGACAAGCCAAGCAATTGTTTCATACTTTTGATGTTCTCAAACCTTTTCAACTTTCACGCAATACATGAGCTTGAGCCATGGATATAGCACTATAGGTGGAATAGAATATGATGGTGGAGGTTGTGTGGAGAAGACAAAAAGGGAGAAAGTGTCACATCAACTAGGCAAATTAATGGGCTATGGAGATGCCCATCAATCGATGTCAGTGCGAGGAGTAGGGATTGCCATGCAATGGATGCACTAGAGCTATAAGTGTATGAAAGATCAAACTGAAAACTAAGTGGGTGTGCACCCAACTTGCTTGCTCATGAAGACCTCGGGCATTTGAGGAAGCCCATCATCGGAATATACAAGCCAAGTTCTATAATGAAAAATTCCCACTAGTATATGAAAGTGACAACATAGGAGACTTTCTCTGTGAAGAACATGGTGCTACTTTGAAGCACAAGTGTGGTAAAAGGATAGTAGCATTGCCCCTTCTCTCTTTTTCTCCCATTTTTTTGGCCCTATTTTTTGGCCTCTTTTTTTCGTACGGAGTCTCATCCCGACTTGTGGGAGAATCATA
Organism: Aegilops longissima; assembly: GCA_021605205.1. NCBI lineage: Eukaryota > Viridiplantae > Streptophyta > Magnoliopsida > Poales > Poaceae > Aegilops > Aegilops longissima. The sequence goes on along the minus strand of CM038677.1, from coordinate 529,281,055 downwards.
GTCTCCATCATCCTTTCCTCACTGGGACAATGCTCTAATAATGATGATCATCACACTTTTATTTACTTACAACTCAATATTACAACTCGATATCTAGAACAATATGACTCTATATGAATGCCTCTGGCAGTGTACCAGGATATGCAATGATCTAGCATAGCAAAGATATCAAAAACGGACAAGCCATGAAAATACCATGCTAGCTATCTTACGGTCATGCAAAATAATATGACAATGAACGCTCAAGTCATGTATATGATGATGATGGAAGTTGCATGGCAATATATCTCGGAATGGCTATGGAAATGCCATGATAGGTAGGTATGGTGGCTGTTTTGAGGAACATATAAGGAGGCTTATGTGTGATAGAGTGTATCATATCACGGGGTTTGGTTGCACCGGCGAAGTTTGCACCAACTCTCCATGTGAGAAAGGGCAAAATGCACGGTACCGAACAGGCTAGCAATGATGGAAGGGTGAGAGTGTGTATAATCCATGGACTCAACATTAGTCATAAAGCACTCACATACTTATTGCAAAAGTCTGGAAGCTATTGAAAGAAAGCATTAGACGCATGCTCCTAGGGGGATAGATTGGTAGGAAAAGACCATCGCTCGTCCCCGACAGTCACTCATAAGGAAGACAATCAATAAATAAATCATGCTCCGACTTCATCACATAGCGGTTCACCATACGTGCATGCTACGGGAATCACAAACTTCAACACAAGTATTTCTACAATCCACAATTACCCACTAGCATGACTCTAATATCACCATCTTTATATCGCAAAACTATTGCAAGGAATCAAACATATCATATTCAGTGATCTACAAGTTTTATGTAGGATTTTATGACTAACCATGTGAATGACCAATTCCTGTCAACTCTCTAAATAGATATAAGTGAAAAGAGAGTTTAATTCTTTCTACAAAAGATATGCCCACGCTCTAACAAATATAAGTGAAGCAAAAGATCATTCTACAAATGGCGGTTTTCTATGTGTAGGGAACAGGCAATCCAAACTTCAAAAAGATATAAGTGAAGCACATGAAGCATTCTGTAAAGCCATACTCAAAAGATATAAGTGAAGTGCAAAGAGAATTCTATAAATCAACCAAGGACTATCTCATACCAGCATGGTGAATTTATTAAAAGAAAAGTAAAAAGCATGCGACGCTCCAAGATTTACGCATATCATGTGACGAATAAAAATATAGCTCCAAGTAAAATTACCGATGATCGTTAGAAGAAAGAGGGGACGCCTTCAGGGGCATCCCCAAGCTTAGTTGCTTGGGAGTCCTTGAATATTACCTTGGGGTGCCTCGGGCATCCCCAAGCTTAGGCTCTTGCCACTCCTTATTCCTTCATCCATCGCAATCTCACCCAAAACTTGAAAACTTCAATCACACAAAACTAATTCATATTTTATTTTTGCATTGTAGCTACTGTAATATAACTTTTCCATGGCTTATACCACCGATACAATCGATAGTTTCATCAAAATGAACAAAACAATGCATCAAAAACAAAATCTGTCTTAAACAAGACAGTTTTTAGTACCCTGAACATCAACCATACTTATGTAACTCCAAAAATTCTGAAAAATTAGGAAAAAATAAAAAAATTGTATACAAGTACTGTGCAAAAAGTTTCAGAAGCGTTTGACTTTCCAGTAAAGAAATGAAAAATCACGCACTACAGCCAAAGTTTCTGTTTTTGCACTGCACAAACCAAACAAGCAATCTAATCATCCTAAAGGCAAATATTGGCACATTATTTTTATAATACAATGGATTTATACAAGGGGATAATTATTTTTGTTGAAAAGTTTCTGTAATGCAAGATTTGCAAAGTTTCCATGGGCATGAACAAAGTTCAAGGAGCTCCCCCATTTGAACGGTGCTTGTCTTTCTTACTTTCACTTTTCTTTTTGAAAAAGTTTTAGGTTCCCCAATTTATCTATTTTGTTTTTAAACTTTATAAAAGCACTCAACAGAAATAAATGACGCTCTAAAACTTCTGGGTTGTCTCCCTGGCAGCGCTTTCTTTAAAGCCATTAAGCTAGGCATAAAGTGCTCAAGTAATGGATCCACCCGGATCCCAAGGTATACCAAAGCCAATTTTAATTAACAATGATTTGTAATTTAGTAGTGAGCACAAAGTAATATATATCATGCAACAACGAAGTCTAATTCTCTTCCTATGCATCGGCATGTCATAAAAGAACAAGTAAAGGCCAATGCATAGTATAAATAGTTTCTTGCAATTTTATTGTATTGGAAACATCGAGAGGCGGAGATGTAGTTCCTCTCTCATAATAATTACAAGTAGGAGCAACAAGCACATGCATATTATACTCATCAAAATCATCATGTGCAATAGTAGAACGCAACCTATCAATATAGTCCTTAGCAAGTGCAAACTTCTCCGATATAGTGTAGTTGGGAGAATTCAAAAAGATAATAGGACTATCATGTTGAAAGTGCATTATATCGACTAGAGGGGGGGTGAATAGGCGATTTTTATGAATTCTTCACTGAGGAATTTGCCGGTGAGGAAATTCCTTAGCGAAGAACTACTTGCAGCGGAATAAGTACTCAGAAGTAAGCATAACAGAATACATGCATGGTCATCATGATGAAATGAAGACAAGCACAGTCTGTAAAGCGTAATCACAGGATAACACAAGATGAAGACAAACGGTGAAGAAATTGGGCGGGGAAATTGAGAAAGTCTTGATCAAAGTCTTCAAACACAGATATGATGAAGCACTTAACACGATAATGAGGAAATGAAAGAGTTGAGGAAATAGAACCAGATAAGCTTGGTGAAGACAATGATTTGGTAGACCAGTTCCAACTGTTGTCTCAGTTGTACGTCTGGTTGGAGTGGCTGAGTATTTAAACTCGAGGACACCCAGTCCTGAGCATGCAGCTCAGGACACCAAGTCCTCACCGTATTCTCCTTGAACTAAGGTCACACAGACCTCGTCCAATCACTCGTGGTAAGTCTTCAGGTGACTTCCAAACCTTCACAAACTTGGTCACTCGGCGATCCACAATTCCTCTTGGATGCTCTAGACCATGACGCCTAACCGTCTAGAAGAAGCATAGTCTTCAAAGGTAACAAGCGTCGAATCCACGCAGGATCAATCTCTTCAGTGATGCTCAATCACTTTGGGTTTGTAGGTGTTTGGGTTGGGTTTTCCTCACTTGATGATTTCACTCAAAGTCCTCGGAGGATGGGATGCTCTCAATTGACAAGTGTCAAGTTTCTCTCGGAGCAGCCAACCAGCTAGTGGTTGTAGGGGGCGGCTATTTATAGCCTAGGGAGCAGCCCGACATGATAAGACATAAATGCCCTTCAATGATATGACCGTTAGGTGGATAAGATATTTTGAGACAGGTGGGCGTAGAGCACAAAGATCGAAAAATTTGATGTTCAAATTCCTCAGGGCTATCATGTTCCTCACTGTGTAGGCAATCCGCACTGGCGAATTCCTAACTCCTCAGTCAGGACAAATTCCTCAGCGACTAGAAGAACTTCGTCTCTGTCACTGAAGAAATTGACTGAACTGTATGAGATTTCCAATGGCTTCACTCGAAGGGATTGGTAGGTGTTGGATTTTGAGTTGAGGATCACATTGAAATTTTTCCTTAGTATTTCCTCGACCCCCTTTAACAGTACGGTGTTTCCTATGACTCAAGAAAGAGAAAGCAAAACTACGAAAACAAAAGTCTTCACGCTTCATGTTCCTCAAATGAATACCAAGTCTTCAAGGTCACACCAATTTCTTCACTTTCAAAGTCTTCAGAAATTCTTCAAAATACCAAAGTCTTTAGTCGAAGAACTTCATTTTTAGGGGTCGACTTTCTCTGTAAATATCAAACTCCTCATAGACTTATAGACCTATGTACACTCATAAACGCATTAGACCCTTAACCTATAAGTCTTCACTACACCAAAATCACTAAGGGGCACTAGATGCACTTACAATCTCCCCCTTTTTGGTGATTGATGACAATATAGGTTAAGTTTTCAACGGGGATAAACATATGAAGTGTAAATACTGATATTGAGGAATTTGATTGCAAGATATAGAAGAACTCCCCATGAAGATGTGCATAGTGAGGAATTTGCTTTTGAGGCAATGCACACTTGATGAGTTGAATCATGGAGATCTCCCCCTATATCTTGTAATTCATACACGCATTTGACATATAATATGAAGAATTTGAATTGCATGATGAAATATGGTGGCTGATGTAATTCAGCATGCGTGTATTAACATATAACGAGGAATAAGCATGCAGAAGAACACATCAAAAGTATCAGAGCACCATCGGGTTTAAGATTACAACTCGATCCAATAAAGTTTGAGAAGAGCGAGAGTTGTAACTTAGCAAAAAACACCCATATAATAGACCCGCTTGAAGACTAACTCAACTTTCTCCCCTTTGTCATCGAATGACCAAAAGGATCGGCGAGGACTAACGCCTACGAAGAATATCAAGTTGATGGAGGCGCCCGGCGTTATCAGGGTCGTTTGTCGTAGTAGGGCCTGCCGCAGTGTCATCAAGTTTTCATGTTCATCGATTGTCGCGCGATGAAGAATAGGAGCTGGCCACCAAGGAAGGAACCTTGACCTTCTTGTATTTCTTCGGTGGAGGTGCAGACCAGTCAAATTCTTCCTTGAGACCCATTTTCTTCAGATCTTCTTCGCTATAGACATGAGACAAAACAGCCCAGGTACGGTTGAAGATTTCATGGAGGTAGTATTGATTTTTCTTCACTACATTATGGGTTGAGGTCATGTTGTGAAGAATTGAACCAAACTTATGATTGCGATCAACCTTCTGATGAAGACTGAGGAGAAGCTCACGATCAGTCATCACCCTGGGTGCTGTGCCTTGAGGATTCGGCTTGGTTGTGTTGGCGGCAGAGTCATGGGTGGCAGAGTCATCATTGGTTGAGTAGGATGCAGCCTTGCGAAATTGACCATCAATGGACGAATGCCTTCATCTATCATAGCAGCGGCCTTGCCTTTGTCATCGGTGAGGAAAATGTCCATTTGAGGACTTCAATCGAGGCAAGTAGCTGCGGTGATTGAGTATCAGCTTTTAATTGAGTGAAGACCTTGTTACGATGAATCTCATAATCCAAGGTGCATAAGGCTTCAACTCAAAAGGTGACATAGCGACATTGGCGAGTCCTCATGAAGAAATCATGGAAGTTGACGGAGCGCCATGAATGATATTGAAAAGCAGATTCTTCATGATGCCAGCGACTTCTTCTTCATTCGAGTCATGGCCTTTGATAGGACTCAATGTCTTCGTCAAAATGCGATAGACAGTCCGAGGCACATCTGATAATTCCTTGACGAGGAATTTGGTTAATGGGGCCTGCCACGCTTCAAAGGCTTCATCGAACTTGCATGTAGTGATTTGTAAGCTCGGGTTCACTTTGTAGGCGCAGCGAGCACCTTCAAGGGAGGGGCTGAGTGGTAGAGCGCGAAGCAATTCAGTAGCTAGTGCCTTGTAGTGAGTGTTTTCTGACATCCAGTCCAGCACCCATGAGTTCACATCTTCAAAATCTCCTGTGATGTGCAGCGTTGCAAAGAATTGAAGAATGAGTTCTTCATTCCAATAACATATGTCAGTGCAGAAATTTAGCAGTCGGCGTCGTGAAGAACCGAGGGTGGCTCGAAGCCAGCCAGAGATTCCATGTCCACATGAGGAATGTGTGCATGATCGAAGACTTTGTCTTTGTTGAACAACCCTTGTGGAATAGAAATTGGCTGGTGGCCGTCGTAAGCGCCTCTTCCTTATGCGAGCGAGAATCATAGGGGTTGTAATCTGTGAAGAACACATGCTCGCCAAGAAATCTTTAGCCTTGAACTTTTGCTTCCTAGAGAATGGATCCTTTGGCTTTGGCGTTGGAGTGTCGATGAGTTGCATCACGACTTGAGAATCGCAATCTCAGGTTCTTGAGTGAGGAATTTCTGGTTCCTCTTTAGTGGCAACTGCGTGTTCAAGTGATCGGCAGCGGCAGTTTCTTCAGCACTAGTGGCTAGAATTTCTTCACGTCTGAGATGAAGTAGGGTGAGTTTCTTGAGCCCATTTGAGCGGTTGGTGCGGGGGTGAGGTATTTGTTGTAAAGGGTGAAGAGTGGAGAATTGGGGTCTGACTTCCCCAAAAGTCATCATTCATCACAGCGTAGCCAATATCCACGTCTTCATCTTCCATTTCTTCAACGCCTGACCTCTTGGTGTGAACCGAGGCATGGGCGAGGAGACAACAGGTGTTGAAGGGATAGCATCCACTTCAATTTCTTCATCAATCTGCTCTGACGAAGCAGCAGAATGATTTTCTTCATCAGATCCGCTAGGGATCACATATTCTTCACCAAAAGGAACAAGGTCCTTTGATGGCATGGTTGAGATCGGAACAACATCAATTGGATTTGCAAATGAACTTGTCATAGGCTTCATTTTCTTTGGGTGAGGAATCAAGCGGTGATGCTTTCCTTTTCTTCATAGCTGCACGCTCTGCAGCCTTGGTCTTCTTCACATCTAATGTAGATGGAAGGATTGGAGTTAGTGTAGGCGCGGGAGGGCAGAGGAATCTGGTTGATTTTCTTGGAATCGATGCACTTGTTGCCACGATTTCTTCATTTTCTTCACGTGCAACACTAGTGGATGCCACAGCAATGTCTTGTTGGTGGAATGTAGTCATCAGCCCGAACTAACATTTTCTTGATGATCGAAAAAGTCATCAGTGGTGCTAGCATGTTCTTCAATTTCTTGGCGGGAGCTTGACTGAGGAATTTCTGTTGCGATGGAGCTGCAACATTGGAGGTGAATTTATCGGTCGGTTTAACAAATCGACTTTGGCACCTTGCCAATCAGCATAGTAGGCATTGAAGTTATTTTCTTGAGGGCTTTGATTTCAGATGGATTTTATAAGTTCATCGGTTGTCATAGAGACAACATTGGCCTTCAAAACTTTTCTTTCCTATCTTGTGCTTTCTTGATCTTTGGCCTTCTCATATTTCCATTTTTCTTGAGAGATGAAATGGGTGACATGTGACTTTGTCCAGAGTCAAATTGAAATTAGGCATAGGAGTATCGGATCCTTGTGCCGAGATCAATATAATCGAGGATCAACTTAGGAACCAATAGCAGTGGCACATTAGTGCCTTTGGCTCTAGCGGCCCTGACTTACCTGTCTCTAATGATCTCAGCAAGTTCTTCATCATCAGTTTCGTCTTCTTCAGACGGTACTTGGAAGGCAACACAGCTTCTTCCGAGGACTAGGGCGAGGACCTCGATCCTGCAATGGCTTTTCTTGATGAGAGCGGACCCGTTGAAGAATTGGGTGCGGTGAGGAACTTTTGAGACACCGAGGCAATGGAGATGCCTGCCGTCCTTGGCACGTGGCAAGATGCACAGTCGAGAGGACTTTGTCGGGCGGTCGAAGACTTTGGCGGAGGGCTGAAGATTCTGGAGGAGCGGGAGCAGCATGAGGAAATGGCCATGAGGGCTTTGAGGATTTCGGCCGTGAGGGCATTCTTGAGGAACTAGGCCTTGAGGGCTTGGAGGTGAAGCACTTGGCTTCTGCGTGGGCTTCTTTGCCATAGATTTCTTTGGCTTGACAGCAGAGGCCTCAAGCAGGAGGCAGCAACAGCAGGAGAGTCCTCATTGAATTTCCTCCTTTGCTTCTTTGGCTTGCACAGCCAGCAGCAGCACTTTTCCCATTCATCGGGATAATCCTCACCGCGCTTGAGGCTGGTGGGATCTGCTACTTGGCAGTGCCAATGGTGGTCTTGGGCATGGAGGATTGAGTCGAATTTCTTCATGTACTTTGGAGTTACATACCTGTACTCCCTCCATTCTCTTGCCCATCTCCTTTCTATCCTCTGGATGCGCACTTTGCGCTGATTTTTGTTCTCCTTACCAAACTTGGCCTCATCAGGAGTGCAATAGTCTTTGTATATGTCATCAAGGATCTCAAAGGCAGTCGACCTCGGGCTTCTTTCCTCCTTTCTATGGCTTCTTACCGTCGCCATTTTCTTGATTGAGGAATTTGAACAATCGAATTCTCTAAAGAAGTATGCAACTTTTCTTGAGGAGCAGCGCAAATGAGTTAAGTTGATGAGAACCTAGTGATTCAGCAGCGGACATGAGTACCTGTGAAGACAGTATAGTTGCGAGGAATTTGGAGAGGTCATATGCGTTCTCAGAAGGTTTTTCAAAAATAACAAGTTTGAGGAATTTTGACTAGATGAGTCTTGAAGAATTTCACTAAGCGTTCTTTGTCTTAGGTTCCAGAGTTGTATAGATCGAAGATCCACACAATTGAGGAATCTTGAAGAAAAAAGATGCTTAGAGAAACGAATCAAGAACAGATGACATGTGAGGTGTTTAGTGTGTGAGGATTTGAAGAATAAAACACCTTTGAGGATTTTGTAGAAATCATTTGAATCAAAGAGGGCGATAAAAGTAACTTTTAATTACCCTGAACGAAGAACACGACTAACTGTGAGATGGAGAGGTGAAGTTAAATGGTGCAGATCTTCCACGCCCTAACTCGGCGTAGGAAGGCGGCTTCGGCGGCGGCGGAGTGAAGATTTCATGACCGGCATGAGTCTGACGGCGACGAGGTCGGCGGTGAAGCTCTTCCTCACCGGCGAAGATGAAGTAGCGGCGGCGCTAGGGTTTGAAGCTCGAGCAGGAGAGAAGCGAAGCGAACAAAGGAAGTGAGGAAGGGGAGAGTGGTATTTATAGCCACAGTGAAAAAATTGTTCGCCCGAAGATTTAGGACGAACGTGCCCCTGATCCTTCTCATTCGCATGACATGTGTCACCCACGTACTGAAAAATGGAGATTGTGTTAGATCGTGGGTGAATAGATAAGTCTATCGTGGGAAGAGGAACGGTTTGAGCGGCAAAGCCGAAAATTTGGATAAGATAAGTTAAAAGTTCCGTTTGCAAATTCTTCAGCTGACAAGGACATAGTGAAGATTTCGGACGAGTTTCAAATAGAACGCACATGAAGAATTTGTGAATAGATTGGGTTGAGTATTCTGCTAATATATATACACACATACGGTCTATTCTGCTAATATTAGCAGAATAACTATTCTGCACACCACTTCGGCACTGCACGCTCAACAGAAGCGCACTGCATCATTTTGACGACGAGCACTGCAATAGAGACTAGTGAACTTCGTGTCAAAAAAAATTGCACGCGGTGTTTTTTCGGTACTGTTTTCGCTCTAATTTTTTAACCGTTTATCGGAATGAGGCGTGTAATATACCATTGAAAAGCTATGGATTAGGCGCAACTTTGACATGTTGAACACTTTTCGAGATTCCACACGGTTTAAGAGCAGTTTTGAAAATAGTGCGGCGGATGACGAGTGGCAGCGAGCGTTTTTTCATGTTTTTTTCTAAACCGCTTGTCGGAATGAAGCAAATGATACGCCGTTGGATAGATATCGTCGAGGCACATCTTTTTAATATATAAATCTTTCTCTAATTCATTATAGTTTAAGAGCAGTTTCAAATTTACTAAATCGCGGAATTTTGTTTTTCAAATTTTTTCAAATTTTCGGTATTGTTTTCGCTCTAGTTTTTGAACCGTTTGTCGAAACGAGGCATGTAATACGTCGTTGGAAAGCTATGGACAAGGCGCAACTATCATATGTAGGAATGGTATTGAGATTGCTTACGGTTTTAAGTTAATTTTGAAAATCGTGCGGCGGAGGACGAGTGGCAGCGGCCGTTTTTTAGAAATTTTTACAAACCGGTTTGTCGAAATGATTCAAATGATATGCCGTTGGAAAGATATCGATGAGACGCAACTTTTCATGTAGAACACACTCTCTAATTCCTTATGGTTTAAGAGCAGTTTAAAATTAGCAAAAGCGGACACTCTGTTTTTCGTGACACCAAAATCGTCGTCGGACAAAAAAGCGACCGCTTCAAACTGAAAACCGCCCGCAATGCAGTCAAGTGAACTTCATGATTTCTTTCTGTCAAACATAAATTTTCTCGCACAAGTTTTTGTTGTCTTTTTTCAACTTTTTCCGAGCGAGTGGACCACAACACTTCAAAGTGAGCCGTAACACTTACAAAAGTGAACCTCATGAGTACTTGTTGTCTTTTTATACTTATTAATTTTTTCGCGCGTTGACCAAGCGAGTGGACCTTTCATCGGACGGAAGAACGCCTTGCTTCAAAGCGGGAACCGCTTTTCTGAACAAGCGATCAAGTGAACTTCATGATTTCTTTTGGTTGGGACATAAACTTTCTCACAAAAGTTTTGTTGTCTTTTTCAACTTTTTGAGCGAGTGGACCGCAACACTCCCAAAATGAACCGCATAACACTACCAAAAGTGAACCTCATGAGTTTTGTTGTGTTTTTCATACTTATTAATTTTTTCTGGCGCATTCACCTAGCAAGCGGACCCACGGTGATCGTGGCGAGTGAACTACATCTAATATAGAAGCGAGCTTCTTTGAGATATTATTTGTTTTGTCGGACATTTTTTCTCATCGCAAGTGAACAACATCAGTCTCAAAAGTGAGCGACATTCGAAGACCGAAGGCCTTTGCAAGTGTTGATGTAGTCGACTGATTTTTGAGACACACAAACAAATTGCACTTCATACATAGGTGTAATGAGCTGCTACACAATTTGGTGTGAACTACTTTTTCCAATCGTCCCACATACAAAAAAATTGAATTCAAGAAAGAGAGTAAACTTTCCGTGGGGATTTCTTCTCTCTTTCTACAAGCTGAACCACTAAGGGGCTGCAGTGCACTTCTTTCCTTCTTTTTTCGTTGATAGTCTTCTTCCGTATAAAACAATAAAGTCAACAGCTGCAGATGCAGGCGAAGCGAGCTGTAGATATATGAAAAACGGGTGCAGGAGGAAAAATATGAGCCCCTGGAAAAATAGCATGAGCAATAATGCAAACTAGAAGCAGTTTGCCATCGGGTGAACCTTTGGAAAAATAGCATGAAACACACGCGCTTGACATCTTGAACCGCAACATGCGTGTCCACAAGCTGCAAATGCATTAAAGCGCAAGAAATCATTTCTATCTGAACTTATTTGGAAATCATTTCTATGTCTACTACTTTCAAAATTCACTAGCGCTCTAACCGCCTTTGCATCGAGACATCAAGTGAACCTCTTGCGATTAAAAAAACACTGCGTTGGCCGTAGGTAGCACCTCTCGCTTGCGGCTTCGAGCTTCACAGGAAACATCGGCATGTTCGTGGAGGAGAGTGGGAGATCAGACGCTGGAGCCAGTACTCATCGGAGGACGGAGGTGCCACTTTTTGGATGTGTGGCCGCGATGTCGCATGTCCGCAGTTCCTGTAAGTCACCGGCGCTCGCTGCTTGTACCGGAGAGGAAGGGAATACGGAGTTGGATCCGAGGGGATGCTTGCCCAGGCCTCGTGTTCGCCGGAGAGGAGGAAGGGAGCCAGCTGCTCAACTCCATCGGGAGGCGCTCACGCCTACTGAGCTGCGCACGATGGCACCTTTGCACCGCAACCATACGGCCGCGAATAGCTCGCCATGGCGATTGAGCTGCGTCGCGCCGCCGTCAGCGAGAGTTCGCGAAAGCCGTCGGTGCGTGTGGGCGAACTGCAAGGCCCGTTGGTCGAGCGGCTGCGCCCATGTGGGCAGAACTACGCCCGTGGGCGAGTCGACAAGGGAGCTTACCTAGCCGCGCGCCTTCTTGTGAGCCACCGGACTCATGGTCGGCAAGGTGGGGCTGGCGGGAACACTGGAGCCGAGGCGGAGCTTAGTGAGGTGAGAAGGCGGCAGGACCATGGTGACCGGATCCGAGGCGGTCTTTGCCAAATCCGAGCTCGGTGTGGAAGCGGTCGCCCGGCATGGTGGTTGGCCTAAGCTGCGCCCATTTGGATGTGGCATTGGGCATCGCGAGGCCGCCCTTGACACAGCTCGGCAGTGAGGCATTCTGGAGGACCGCCGTGGCCTGGCTCCGGCGGTGGGGTGTCGCCGTGAGGCGTTGCAGCCTGGATCCGGCGCTGGGATGTCATGGGGGCCCGCCGCAGCCTGGATCCGGCGCTGGCTCGTCCTATGAGGTTGTCGGGGGAGGGTTGGCTCGCCGGCGAGGAGTGGAAGGCCGCGGGCTGGGCAGGGGCGCAGGAATTGGCGCCGGTTGTGGCAGTGAGGGAAGAGAGGGAGGAGATGCGGTGGGGGGGAGGGAGAGACGAGGAAGGTTGGTGGGTGGGTTGGGCACGATGAGATGGGAAGTGTGCGGCCGGGTGGGCTTCTGCCGGCGTTAGGTGTTAGCGAGAATAAGGTTCGGTGTGCGAGAATAAGACTCTAGAGGTGTTATCATAATAGACCCACCTATATATATATATATATATATATATATATATATATATATATATATATATATATATATATATATATATATATATATATATATATATATATATATATAATGAAAAAAAAAGCAGCGGAACCAGTGAAGATTTTGCAAAGTTGAAGAATTTGAAAAACTTAAGAAATTCAAAACTGAGGAAGAACTCAAATTGAAGATTTTCAACTTTGGTGGTGGCGTGACCCACCGTATAAGAATGATGATTTCATACACCGCGTACAATTGTCGTAGGGTTCTGAGAATCAAATTCTTCATTAATTTCTTCACACTTAGAGTGTTGTTCTTCATTAATTGAAGAAAAACGTTTCTTCATGTGTTGCACATCTAAGTCATCAATTTTGCATAAGTGTTAGAATGAGTGTCCTATTCAAAGAACATTCGAAGATTCTAAGATATTTAGCTCACACCGCAACTTGCTAAATCTCTTCTCATCCAAAGGCTTTGTGAAGATATAGGCTAGCTGTTCTTCATTCTTCACATGATCAATAAAGATGTCGCCCTTCAACACATGATCGCGAAGAAAATGTTGACGAATCTGAATGTGCTTCGTCTTCGAGTGTTGAATAGGGTTGTGAGCAATCTTGATTGCACTCTCATTGTCACTGTAGAGAGGCACATTCTTCATGTTGATGCCATAATCCTTGAGAGTTTGCTTCATCCACAGCAATTGAGCACAGCAAGAACCAGCATCAATGTACTCAGCTTCAGCAGTAGACAGTGATACGCAGTTCTGTTTCTTCGAGGACCAATAGACCAAAGATCGTCGGAGGAAATTACAAGTACCAGATGTTGACTTGCGGTCCACACGATCACCAGCATAGTCAGAGTCAGAATATCCAATGAGATCAAAAGCAGAGCCCTTGGGATACCATAATCCTAGTGTTGGTGTGTGAGCTAGATATCGAAGAATATGCTTCACAGCCTTATGGTGTGATTCCTTCGGTGTAGCTTGAAATCGGGCACACATGCAAACACTAAGCATTATATCTGGCCTAGATGCACATAAGTACCATAAAGAACCAATCATGGAGCGGTATACCTTGTGATCAAAGTCAATACCTTTTTCATCAGTACATAGATGGCCATTTGTGGGCATAGGAATTCTGACGCCTTTGCGATCTTGCATGCCGAATTTCCTCCGAACATCCTTGAGGTATTTCTCCTGAGATATGAATATGCCATTGCGCTGTTGGCGAATTTGAAGACCTATGAAGAATTTCAACTCTCCCATCATAGACATTTGATATTATTCACTCCTCATATAGGCAAATTCATCACTATAATTTGGTCGATCTGACCAAAGATAATATCATCAACATATATTTGGCACACAAATAGTTCACCATCATAAGATTTACTAAAGAGAGTAGGGTCGAGTGAACCGGGTGTGAAGCCATTCTTCATGAGGAATTCCTTCAAAGTGTCATACCACGCCCAAGGGGCCTGCTTGAGGCCATAGAGGGCCTTGTTGAGTCTGAAGACTTTGTCAGGATTCTTTGGATCTTCAAAACCTGGGGGTTGAGCAACATATACTTCTTCCTCAAGCTTACCATTGATGAATGCACTTTTCACATCCATTTGATATAAAGTGATATCATGATGGTTACCATAAGCAAGTAATATGCGAATAGCCTCAAGTCTAGCAACAGGTGCAAAAGTTTCATCAAAATCAATTCCTTCAACCTGTGTGTAGCCTTGAGCTACAAGTCGTGCCTTATTCCTCACCACAAGGCCATTTTCATCTTGCTTGTTGCGGTAGATCCACTTTGTGCCAATGATATTATGCTTGCGAGGATCTGGACGTTTGACCAGTTCCCAGGGCGTTGTTGAGCTCGAACTGATGTAATTCTTCTTGCAAGGCCTGAACCCACTCGGGATCCAGAAATGCTTCATCGCCTTAGTGGGCTCTGTGATAGAGACAAAGCATAGTGCCCACAAAAGTTAGATAAATGTGAAGCTTTTGAGCATGTGAGAGGACACTGGTGCTTCAATGTCATCGATGATCTTTTCAACTTGCACTTCTTTTGCAGCGTGAGGATGAGCTGGTTGTCGTCGAGGAATTTGATCGGCATCTTGACACCATTTTCTTCACATTTTCTTGGTGCATCACTCGGCGTTCTTCATGTTACGGAATGAATTCTTGAGTGATTCTTGATGGGAATGACATCCTCGGTAGCCTTGAACTTGATAGAATCCTCAGGTGTTGGTTCATCTATCACATAAGGTAGGTGCTCTCTTTGCGAGCCATTAGTTTCATCGAACCGCACATCTACAGTTTCAACAATCTTGTGAAGAACACTCTTGAAGACTCTGTAGGTGTGCGAGTCCTTTCTGTAACCAAGCATAAAACCTTCATGTGCTTTCGGTGCAAATTTAGCATTGTGATGACGATCTCTAATCCGACATTTAGCACCAAAGATTTTGAAATAACTCACATTGGGTTTCTTGTCAGTGAGGAGTTCATAGGTAGTCTTCTTGAAGAATTTGTGAAGATATACCCTGTTGATGATGTGGCACGCAGTGTAAATTGCCTCAATCCAGAAGTGACGAGGCTTCTTGTACTCATCAAGCATAGTGCGAGCCATCTCAACAAGAGTTCTGTTCTTGCGCTCCATGACGCCATTTTGCTGAGGAGTATAAGGAGCAGATAACTCATGAGTAATACCAAGTTCATCAAGATAGTCATCAAGACCAGAATTCTTGAACTTAGTTCCATTGTCACTCCTGATGTGCTTGATCTTCACACCAAAGTTGGTTGAAGCCCTCGAGGAAAATCGTTTGAAGACTTCCTGCACTTCATGTTTGTAAGTAACAATGTGTACCCATGTGTGACGAGAGTAATCATCAACAATAACAAAGCCATATAGAGATGCATCATTAGTTTGCTGAGTAATGATTAGGACCAAAGAGGTCCATGTGAAGCAATTCGAATGGTCGAGTAGTGGTCATGATAGTCTTATTTGGATGCTTGGCCTTGGTCATTTTTCCAGCTTCACAGGCCCCGTATAAGTGATCCTTGAGGAATTTGACATTCTCAATGCCAATGACATGCTTCTTCTTTGCAAGCGTGTGCAAATTCCTCATGCTGCGTGACCAAGTCGTCGATGCCATAGCCAGCCTTACGAAGCTTTTGCAAGTAGGCACACGGCTGGTTGAGGTCCAGAGAAATCAACAATGTACAAGTCTCCTCTCCTAAAGCCTTGAAGACTTTGGAATTGTCAGCTTCCATAACCACAACACAACGATACTTGCCAAAGACAACAATCATATCAAGATCACAAAGCATTGAGACAGACATAAGGTTATATCCTAAGGACTCAACAAGCATGACTTTGTCCATGTGTTGATCCTTTGTGATCGCAACCTTACCTAGACCCAATACCTGACTTTTGCCTTTGTCAGCGAAGATGATATGCTTCAGATGCGATGGTGATAAGGGAGCATCAATCAACAGATTCTTGTCACCAGTCATGTGATTTGTACACCCACTATCGAGGACCCACTCAGTGGCTTTGGGTTGATCATCCTGCAGATGAATTAGTGCAGCTTACGAACTCATATACTTCATCAGTGAAGAATATGATATCAAATTCATCAGATGAATTTTTTTCCGAACCTTCTAACAGTAGGAGAACCTCCTACTGTTTTTGTATTAAAAAGAAAGGGGTTACAATTTACATGGCTGCTTTACAAGCTGCTTTACAAGCTGTCTTTACAACTAACCTTCCCATTTGGGAGGTGAGGGGGGAACTTAAGATATAGAGGAGAGGATGGGTGGAATGAGATGCTTATGCTTTTCCTTAACCCTATAGGTAAGGAGAGAGAAATCAGTCTTAAGTCTATCTAGCCATGAGGTCTTTGAGGGCATCATCCCCCTGAAGTGTTTGTTATTACGTTCTTTCCAGATGCTCCAAGCTGCAGTCAGGAATAGCTCCATGAAGAGGGGCCTATTCCAGTTATTTTTGGCACACACAACATTTTGCAGGCGAGGTTGTCCCTGATTCCACAGAATACCAAGGCTGGACCAGCATTCAATACTAAATTGACACTCAAAGTGGAGGTGCTCCAGTGTTTCCTCGATGTGTAATCCACATAAGATGCAATCATAGTCATTTCCTATATTGTAGTGCCTCCTCTTGAGCATATTTCGCGTGTTCAGTCAATCAGAAAGGAGTAACCATCCGAAGACTTTAATTTTCATGGTGGATTTTGATTTCCAGATCCAGCCAAACGCCTCATGAGCCCTAACTTCTCTGAAGTAGAAAGAGTAGTATTTATGAGCTGTGTAATTTCCTGTGCCCCAAATATATGTCCAAACATCGGGCTCATTTGAGACAGCCGTTTCCCTTGTGTCTTCTTGCAGTTGGCGCATCTCTGCATGGGCCTGGGCCGAGAGAGGTAAATGAAACGCCTCGCTTAGTGACGTGATAGACAAGAAATCCTTCACGGAGATATCTTCATTGATGGCATATGAGAATGCCCGCGGGTACTTCTCATCAACTGTGGTGTCTGTCCATAAATCTTTCCAGAAGAGCACATGATATCCATTAGTCACATGAATGTTTGAGATACCCCTATAGATTGGCATTAGCTTGGCAACATCTCGCCACCAGAATGATCCACAAGGATCCGAAGCATGCAGGATTTGGTGTGTGTAATATGTGTCCCAGATAAGTTCAACCCAAGGCACATTCCATCTATTGTAGAATTTATGTAGGTACTTCAATAGGAGTGCATCACCTTGTATCCCGATATCAATCACTCCCAGACCACCACTTTCCTTAGGACGACAAACCATTTCCCAAGAAGCAAGTGAGTTGCATTTGTCCCCTTGCTCTGTTTTCTTTGTCCATAGGCATTTCCTTCTTATTTTGTCCAGGAGCTTAATAATCTTGGTAGGTAGCCTAAGCGTGCATAGCGCAAAGATAATGAGCGAAGTGATCACTGAATTAAGCAGGGATAGCTTTACACCGTACGAAACCATGTTGAGAGTAGTTGTTAGTCTCCTTTCCATGGAACAGACCAGAGGCATGAGATCCAGAACAGTTGGTCGCGTGGTGCCAAGCGGAAGCTCTAAGTATGTGAAAGGCATCTTGCCGATCACACATCCGAAGATGTTGGCAATCTCTTCTGACTTGTTAGTATCACAATTGATTGGAATGAGAGTAGATTTGTGCAAATTTATTTTCAATCCAATGGACATGGCATAGTCTGTCAAAATATCCTTGATAACAGTCGCATGTTGTGTGCATGCAGGTAGCACTAGAATGGTATCATCGGCGTACTGGATGACTGGATACTCTTTTTGGTGCAGAGAAGGGAAGGGCAGGTGTATTTGATGGCGTGCAAAAGCATCGTTGATGGCTGCTTGAAGGAGATCTGCCGCGAGCACGAAGATGAGGGGTGAAAGAGGATCCCCCTGCCTGACCCCACACTTGCAAAGAAATTGGCGCCCAGGAGTACCATTTAGGAGGACAGAGGATTTTGCTGAAGAAAAGATGCAGCGGATCCAGGTAAGCCATTTGTCATTGAATCCCATATTTTTCATAATCTCAATCATCGCTTCATGTTCAATTGTGTCGAAGGCTTTGGCAAAGTCAAGTTTGAGAAGCATGATTTCTTTTTTTGAAGTGTGGCATTAATATATGTACTCGTATGCCCATGCGAGGCAATCCTGGATAGTCCTCCCCTTTATGAACCCATATTGATTTCTGTGAATAATCTTCAGAATGACTTTTTGAAGTCTATTTGCCAAGATCTTAGTGATGACTTTTAGGCAGCAATTTAAGAGAGTAATCGGCCTATAGTCATTAATAGTTTCAGGTGATCCAGTTTTTGGAACGAGAGTTATGAAGCCATCATTAATGCTTTCCAGACTTAAATCACCATTGTGGAATTGATTGCACAAGTTGTAAAAATCATCCTTAATGATTGGCCAGCATCTCCTAAGAAAAAGTCCATTAAAGCCGTCCGGGCCTGGAGCCCTATCTGCAGGCATCTCTCGAATAACCTTTTCAATCTCATCATGAGTGAAAGGAAGAGTTAGCTCATCAAGTCCTTCACATAGTTTGATAATCCTAGCAAGATCAAACTTCATGTTACATGGTTTTGAAGATACCATTTTTTCCTTGAAAGCTTGGTAGATGAGTGATTCTTTTCCGGCGTGATCTTCAATAGTCGTGCCGTCGCAGGTCGTCAAAGAGGCAATATTATTCCTTCGATATCTTTCCAAGGCCATGGACTGAAAGAACTTTGAAGGTTCATCTCCAAATTGAACCCATCGAATTGTACGTCTTTTTTTCCAGTAAAGTTGTTGGTATCGCAGCAGTCGCAGAATGTGGGCTTTGATTATGCGACGAAAATTTGCTTCTGGTACTGTGAGAGCACGTTTATTTTCAAGCTCATCTAGCTCGCAGAGGGCTTTATTGGAGTTTTCAATAGCCACTGAGAGCTTTGATATACCCTTACTCCAATGCTTGAGATTTCTACGAAGGATTTTAAACTTTTTGCATAAAACAGTGGTAGAGTTGGTGGAATGCACTGGTTTTGCCCAAGAGGTCTCAACAACATTCATGAAACCCGGATGTTGAACCCAAAAGGATTCAAATCGAAATAATTTGGATATTGGTATATTAGTTTCAATGGTAACCACACAAGGGATGTGATCTGAGACAGGTTTACCTAGTGGTTTGACCAGAGTTTTTGGATATGACAGGGTCCAATTGAAGCTTGTGAAGAACCAGTCTAGTTGTTCTAATAAAGGATCCAATTGCATGTTGCTCCAGGTAAAAGAACGACCTTTAATGGGTAACTAGATCATAGAGGCGCGCATTGCTGCGCCCGCTTGATATTAAGAAGAGTAATAATATAATTATTTGAGAAATGTTGAGCTGTAATAACATATCATAAAATTAATTTGTATGGTTCAGAATATCATTTACCAAAACGTCCAAAACGGAGATATAATCTATCCCGCACAATATAATATAGAGAGGAGATGAATCAATCATAATGTGCATGTTCCCTAAAGAAGGATCTCATTTCTATAAAGAGGCTATTTCTGTACAATGCAACACATGCAGTACTATGAGGGATGGGCAAGAGAGGCTCAAATTATCGACAATCTAGCGAGTCGGTATATAAAGGGATCGCGTCCTTCCAAATCAGTAAAATGATGCATGCATGCATGCCTCACGGCTCACGGGAGCTTGCCTATGACATCGTAAGCCCGCATGACACTAATCCTTTTCGCTATGCAAAATGAACAATAGTGAAATGCAAATACCAGCACATGGTGAATGCTAAGATAAACCGACTGGTTAATATCTGAAGGAAAAAACACCTATGCTATATGTCAGTAAAATGCTGCCTACGATCATCCCCGTGGCTGCTACAAAAAGTCCCAATCAAATTGTAAGCAAGGAAAGATAAGATAATAAACAAAATAGAAGTAGAAAGAAACTGAAGTACATACATTGAATACAGGTTGCCAGGCCTGTCAGCAAATTTACACACATATCTTCCCTGTCTTGGGAAGGGAATGGAAACAAACAGTTGAAAATGTGGAAATAGAAATTATACATTGTGAGAAAAAACATGGAGCGTTCATACTTCATACCTCAGGGTAGGGCAATACATGACACTGGTTTTCTCAAAATTGAGCTTGGAAATTTGTTTATTTCTTCCATGTTAAGTCACTTAGCTGCAAACAAAGTAGCAAAATTGCCCTCCTTGCCAACAATGTTGTCAGTTGGTGAATGTCAAACTATTGATCGAGTAAAGAAAAGGAATGAATCATTACCATTGAGAATTATATTAATCAATACCATATGATATTTATTACCATTATTTCTTATAAGTTAGAATAAATACCACAGATGAAAAAAATACAATAGCAGATCTTATTTGTAGGTTACTTAAAACATTAGATAAAGAGCTTGCTGCATCTCTATTTCCAATCAAAACTTTCGAAATAAAAATTGCCATGAATAAATAATGAATGGGTCACTACTCGAGACAAATATATTTTCATGTCGCCATTATACCATGATACAAATGTAAATGAATTGTAGCTTCCTATCTTTCAAGCTATGTTCTGGTCACCCATTTTCAACCAAGAGTGGATATGTTATAGCTCCAAATCGTGAACATGACATGACGTCTAAGCAGCAGACCAGCAGTGTTGGATGGTCACTTGTCCATGCATTGTGATTACTCTAGGTACCTCAGACCTTAATTAATCGTGCGCAGCTGACAGCCTGAAAATAAAAGATATATCAAAGATTCATCTCATTATTTTCTTGCAAAAAAATCAATAAAAGATGAAGGAGATGTAGTACATGTAGTCATTTAGATGTAGGACCGTTGCAATATGACAGTGCTCACTTGGATCTTAACGGAGATGAGAAGCACTGTCACCCCCATCCCCTCATCGCACGTATCCATCTTGTCATCACAACTACACTGCCACGCACGGGAAGGTGAGAAACCATCCCACCGCTGCCCATCTGGATCTGTGTCGCCGTCTTTGGAGAGAGTATTACGGCCGTAGAAGATGATGGTGTGCGGAGCGCGCGGGGAGCGCACATCCCGGCGCAGGCGAGGCCACCTTGGAGGCGACGGAAGTATGAGCGGTAGCAGAGGGGAGAAGCGAGGCTTGGTGTTGCAGCGAAGCCTCGCTGGCCTGCTAAGCAAAGAACGGGCCGTCAACCCAAGTTGCCATCGAAAAAGGCCCGCTGAACCGTAGTCCACCTCGGTCGGTTTCCAGAGCAGCGGCCCGAGCCGAACTCGCAGGTGTGGCGCAATAAAATTAGCGGGCGGCACTGAGGGACGACAGGGAGAGATCTTGAGCATTCAACAGCACAATCAAATGGTGCAGAGCGTCAAATCACTGTGAGAGGGCGTAGGTAGCTCAGTTTTACTGTTTTGTAATTCAATTAGGCTTTGGCATCTGATGAAGTCATTAGAAGTATTCATATCATTCATGCTTCCACCCGGTTTGTTACGATTCTCTGGTGCTCGAATAAAGTTAAAATCCCCCACAAACAACCAATCTTCAGTAGATGGAATATTAAGGTCACATAACCATTGGATAAAATGGTTCCATTGATCGCCTTGGCAAGGCCCATAGACATTGACTAGCGTCCAGGTTTGGGCTGATTGGGTAGAGCGAAAACGAGTAACTAGAGCATAATCTTCAGAGAATAAGATATCCGCAGAGAAAATAGCACTATTCCAAATCGTGGCAATACCACCAGAAGCTCCTTGAGACGGGACAAAAGCAAATTGATCAAATCAACGGGGACAATAGGACTTAACAAAAGGCAGATCAAACGAGGATTTCTTTGTCTCTTGCAAACAAACTACCGCACAACCACTAGACTTAATAGCATTCGAGAGCGCTAGTTGCTTGTCCCCAGAATTTAAACCACGAACATTCCAACATAATATGTTCCAGTTCACCAAAAGAGGCATTTAAAATAAAGACTAAATGGAGCAGGAGTGAGACTTATTCAGAAGCCGTGGGCTCCTCCTCATGTGTGGCCAGCATGGCTTCTTCAGAGGGTTCATCAGCAGGAATAGCACAGAGCATCGTGCCAACTTGTTGTATCACTCGAACTGGAGTCGGTGGTGGAATTTGATCTTCAGTCACCTCCCTGATGTGTAGAGCAGTCGAAATAGTCCGTGGTTTAACTTTGGAGGCCTTCATTTTGCTGTCAGACACTTGATTCACTTTGAACCCATCATATTTATTTGAGCGAGCACTTCGACGTAGAGCTATAGAGCATTCAGGCACTGCTGCCTTTCCTTTACGAGCCCGAGAGGAACCAGTGTCAGAAGTTGGAGGGTTGAAGCCTTGACCATTCAGTATCTCAATCGAAGCATAGCTGTTAGATTCAGCAGAGGGCATAGCCTGTATCATGTCCATAGTGTGTTCTGACATAGCAGCAACAGAGTCCATATGTGTGTCCGAATCCTCTGGAGTAGCAGTAATATCCTCAAGCTCCCAATTAGAAGCATCTGTGATCTCTTCAATAACAACCGAGGAGGAGCTAGTATTTGCAAAGGATTTGGAGGCAGAGATCACTGACAGCATGCCCCTGTTTTCAACAACTGTAGCTTTGAAAGTGAGCGAATCTTGTTTGAATCCATACATATCCTTCCAGGGGCCATAAGAAGCTACAAATGGTCGGATAGCCTCTGTTATGTATGAGTTCAGCTTAAACATGGGCATACAGTCCCTCAGGATCATGGTAGGAATGAAGGTTCCTTGGGAAGACATGTCCAAATGTAGCCCCTCCGCAGACATCGTCAGAGAAATCTCCAAGAATTTGGCAAGCAGGACTGCAAGCTCATAACTGTCAGAGTTTCGTAGATGAGAGCTCTCAAACCTGACAATTTCAGAACCAGAAAGGTTGGCCAAAGCAGAGCTGCTCGCTTCTTGAGGCCAATATTGGTTCATGAGAGCCACCGGGACCAGAACATAGGAATCAGACACCGTTGCACTGGAGTCAGAGCTGGTATACATCGAGATGGAGTCATTCCAGGTAGCAGCCGGACTGTCATGAAGATTTTGTGGGGGCACAACCCCATGTTCCACTTGCAGACCCTCAACAGCCAGCCATTGCTGAAAGTTGTACAGAACAGGGGGTTGTTGGGGAGGTGAAGGCGGCCAATTCCCCCATTGGGGTGCACTTCAATGTCACTGCCGGCATCCACCACAACATTCTCATTTTCCTCTTCAGCAGCTGCATCCGCCATTACATTCTGCGCCATCCAGTTGTGTAACTGCTGCTGATATAACTACTCAGCAGTGAGGCCTTCACCATGCAGAGGATGTGGAACGCCATTGGCAGGTGGTGGATCTTCACCAGCCGGAGGAACATCTGGTATGTGTACATCCCAATCATTGCTCCATGACATTGTGACTTCTGATCCGGGGGCGGCGTGCGCCTCCAATCTGTCGGACTACCAGACTCTTGGGCACTAACCGCAGATGAATGACTCTAGCTTTAATAAGAACAAATCTCCTATCTCCTCTAGGGTTGTGCCAGTCCACCAGAGCACCAAAGGAATCCACAGACTTGTGCATGTAATGTTGGGTTTGATAATCATAAGGAAAACCAACATATAAAATCCATACTTCTGGTCCAAAAGACGTCAGACGCATATTCAGAGCCGTGTCATGAGGAACAAAGGAGATGATGGTGTGCTCTGCTACTTCATTCTTATCGAGCTCAAAGGTGGTACCAACCACAGCATCATGGACTAAGGAGCTCGCAAATCCAAAAACACCAACACCTAGAGGATGATCTGCTACTTCAGAAGGGAAGAACTGTGACTCATGGAGCAAACCTTCGATGATGTTGCGCAGATCAGGCTTCTGGTGGAAGGGGATGAACCGATTTGCCTCTGCAATGGCCAAGAAGTCGTGGCGCAACGGAGGGATTGCGGATACTGCCATATCCACCCGCACCTTGCGATCGGCCGGGCCAAGCTCGATGGTCATGCCCGGCGGAAGGTAAGGGACGACATTAAGGGGGAAGTTCGCCATGGATGGGATGGGAGGTGTGGGAGCAGAGGAGCGCACAGACAGCCAGGAGGAATGCGTATCGTATGCCTTGGTCAGGGCTTTGGGTACCCAGACGCCTCGATGTTTACGCTCTGGCTTGGGGCATGCATTAGCAGGGCGAGCATGTAGGCCGTCGGATGATGCTTGAACGGCTGGGCAATGATTGGTGGCAGTTGCATTCATCAGATGAATTTCATCAAGCAGTAAAACAGATATAGCAGTATGAGGACGTGTGAAATGAAAGTTCATTTCTTCATGATTAGCCTGCATCCTTTCAGGCATTTTGTCGAGCCCCAGCAAATTCTTGAGACGTTAAAGCACGTCGGAGACTGACCTATGAAGAGATTAGTTCTTTTCTTCACCACCCACATCTGAAGGGGTGGCAAAGAGTTCATCACTCTGCGAGCTCCATATGAGAATGGTGGCAAAAAGCGGACCATTTCGTTTCACATAAGAGGGTTAGGGTAAGCATATGAATAAGCGGAGAAATTCTTGAGGAGTTATGAACAAAATGGTTTGAGAAATAATGCACATATTCATAGCCCTTATCTCTACCTGCGAAGCGAGTTGTTAGCATGATGATAATCATGTGAGGACTTTGATCCTTTTGAGAATTTGATCCACGTGAGGAATTTGGTCCGTATGAGGACTTGGATCCATATGAAGAATTTGGTCCATATGAAGAGTTTGATCAGGGGTTCCTATTCTTCACGGTGGTGTCATGAGGACATTCACAGAAGACTTTCAAGGCACCTTTTGGGAACCCAGATTTTCTTCATAGGGGAACAGATTCTGCAGATTAGTGCCAACATATCTAGCAAATACTTCACCATTCGATTTTTGAACAGTTTATAGTTGAGTCAAATGACTCATCGGAAGAATGAGGAGATTCACAAGTAAAACCAGATAAGTTAGACGGATCAAGCTGGTGGTCCCTTTGCAGCAACCCATGAGGTTTTGGGGTCTGCTCGGGCTTCAATATGTACCATCAGCATTGATTTTCCTCTCAAAGGCAATACCCTCTTTCCTAGGGTTCTGTTGAGGATCTGCTTTTAAGCACATCACAAAAGTCGATGCCCTTTGAGGCTTTTGTACATGCCTCATGTACAATTCCTTCAACCCTGCATCGTCGATGATACTAGCAATGTCCTCGGATGAGGAATTAGTGATAGCGAGGCATGTGAAGAATTTCTAACAATAGAAGCATTTGAACATTCAGGTGAAGAATTAGCAGATTCACGTTCAATGCACTTTAAGCATGAAGGAACAAATTCTTCCTGAGAAGCGCTGATTTGTTGAGCAAGTAATGAATCGCGCTCCTTCTGAAGATCTTCATAACTCACTCTTAGCTTCTCAAGATCTTGCTTCTTTTGAATAAATTCATAAGAAAGCTTCTCATGATCAGATAAGAGAGTGTTATGATGACCTTGAAGGCTGTCAAACCTAGACTGAAGTCTCTGAAGATTTTCAGTCAAGGCTTTAGTGCGATCCATTTCTTCACCCAACACATCGTCACTTTTCTCTAGCATGTTTTGCACCTTTTCAAAAGCCCTTTGCTGTTTCACAGCAATCTTAGCAAGTTTAGAATAGCTGGGCTTGAGGTTTTCATCAGATTCATTCTCACTAGATTCAGAGGAGGTATATTTGAGTACCTTGGCACCCTTTTCCATGAAGCAGTAGGTGGGAGCGTAGTCATCATTGCCTTCATCAACCTTGTTGGTGAGGTCATTTTCTTCAGAGTTGAAGATAGACTTGCTGACGAATGCAGTAGCGAGAGCCAGACTCGCCACACCAGACTCGGACTCCTCAGATGCCTCCTCTTCCTCATGTTCCTCATATTCAACCTCAGAGTTCATTTCCTTGCCAATGAATGCCCGGGCCTTCTTGGAGCTGCTCTTCTTGTGAGATGAAGACTTCAAGGATTTTGATGATGAAGATTTTGACGATTTCTTCTTCTTCTTAGCGTCATCAGAACTGTAATCCTTGTATTTCTTCTTCTTTAATTCCTTTTCCCACTAAGGACAATCTTGAATATAGTGACCAGGTTTCTTGCATTTGTGGCATAGCCTCCTCTTGTAGTCACTTGATGAGGAATCATTGCTCCTTGAGGATTTTCCAAAGCGGCCACTGTCGGTGTCAAAATCGGCGGATCTCGGGTAGGGGGTCCCGATCTGTGCGTAAAGGCCGATGGTAACAAGAAACAGGGGACACATATGTTTACCCAGGTTCGGGCCCTCTCGATGGAGGTAAAACCCTACTTCTTGCTTGACTAATATTGATGATATGGGTAGTACAAGAGTAGATCTACCACGAGATCGTAGAGGCTAAACCCTAAGAGCTAGCCTATGATGGTATGATTGTAATTGTGATCCGCCTTCTAAGGACCAACCTCTCCGGTTTATATAGACACCGGAGAGGGCTAGGGTTTACATGGAGTCGGTTACAAGGAAGGAAATATAATATCCGGATCGTAAGCTTGCCTTCCACGCCAAGGAAAGTCCCATCCGGACACGGGCCGAAGTCTTGAGTCTTGTATCTTCACGCTTCAATAGTCCGGACGTTGTACACAGTCCGGCCGTCCGGATACCCCCTAATCCAGGACTCCCTCAGTAGCCCTGAACCAGGCTTCAATGACGATGAGTCCGGCGCATGATCTTGTCTTCGCATTGCAGGCGGGTTCCTCCTCCGAATACTCCAAGGTAATTATTGAACACTCAAACCGTGTCCGGATCCACAAGATGATCTTCGTATGCCACCGTGAGAGAGAATGATGTTTCGTAAATGCAATCTGCGACAACTTTTCAAGCAACGCGACGTGTCATTCTGGTCGGGTCATTATTCGAACCGTCTTCCCACAACCAGCCACGGTAGCATATTGCGAGGTGGTTTCCTTGACACGTCTTGTCAGCGAGATCGTGCCCCCTTATCACGGGATTCTCGTCAATACGGGTACGGGTAGTCCCACCACATCATTAATCATGGCGCTTGGGAAGCAAGCGATTCTCAACGGGCAAGTGGGGAGACGCACCGCTTCCGTCGCCTCTATAAAGGGATAAGATTTCCTCATTTTTACCCACGCCTTCTTCCTTCTCTGCCCACTCTTGCCCCCTCGAGCTCTAGCGCCCAAGCCCAGGTCTCCTTTGCACAGCTAGACATGTCCGGAGCAGGAGGCAAGTGGGTGGCTTCCACCATCGAGGAGAAGCACATCAAAGATCTTCGAGCGGCCGGATACTTGGCCGCAGACATAGCGCACCGGCTACCGGACTGGGCAGGTCATTCCGACCCCAGGACCCCACGAGAGAGTCGTGTTCGTCGCCCACTTCGTCCGTGGACTGGGATTTCCACTCCATCCCTTCGTCTGCGGGCTCATGTTCTACTATGGGCTAGATTTCCATGATCTAGCCCCGAATTTCGTCCTCAACATCTCGGCGTTCATCGTCGTTTGCGAGGCTTTCCTCCGCATCCGGCCTCACTTCAGCCTGTGGCTGCAAATCTTCTGCGTGAAGCCGAAGATTGTACGCGGCCAACAAGCAGACTGCGGAGGGGCCATGGTGGGCAAGATGCCTAATGTCACCTGGCTGGACGGCTCCTTTGTGGAGACCATAAAAGGATGGCGATCGGGGCGGCAGCCCCCGAGTTCCGATCCGGAATCCCTATGCGGCTCACCTCCTGGGAAAAGAAGGGCCTGTCCTGGGGCGATTCCACGGAGTTGGCCGGACTCCAGACATGCATCAAAAGCATGAAGGACAAGAACATCAAGCTTGTCAATGTGATCCACGTCATGCTCATTCGCGGATCTGCCTTACGCCAAAGGCGGGCGGTAAATCTATGGGAGTTCGTCCGGCCGAACACCGATGCTCCGGAAGCTCTCACGGCATGACGCACAAAGGCGCATGGAAAGTGTTGTTCAAGGCCTCAGTACCTCCTCCACATCCGGGACCGCGGACTTCATGCAGTGCGACCCCGAATCCGGTGAGTTTGGGACCACCACCAGGTTTAATTTTTCTTCAATACATTCATGGGGTAGTTTTAAGTATACATATATATTTGCTTGAGATTATGTGAAGACAGTGAGCAGATTGATTGTCCGGCTCCGTTCGGAAGATCAAATGGATGCTCTCGATGGAGATGCTAGTCCGGCACCGTACAAGGTGCCGGAGAAAAGGCCGAAAAAGGCCCCGGGGACCAAGAAGGGTCTCGGCGTAAGGTTTCGTCAAGCCTCGTCCAAGGCGATTAGGCGGACTCCTCCATGAAGGGGAGGAGGAAGAAGAATACACCCCATCCGGGAAGGATGAGGGGCCCGGCCAAGCGGGCCAGGGGCGGAAAAGGCCCTCGGTGCGGCCGTTATTCCTCTGTTGTCCGATGACGACGAGACACATTCCTCCCGCGGAGGCGGGGGGAATCAAGAAGAAATTCCACCTCCCTGCACTAGGGTGGAGAAGAAGAGAAAAGCCGCCCCGGAGGGGGAGGCTGGGGCGTCCAAGAAGGGGAAGGTAACCCTTCCGGACTATTCCGCCACGGCCGCTTACAGCAAGGAGGGGTGGCTGCCCCGGGAAGCCCGGTGTGATTATAGTGTCGCATCCTATCATGGTTTCACTTCATAGTTTTATACTTATAGTGCGAACATATATGCAGTCCGGCCAGGGCTCACCCAAGGAATCCTCCTCCGGGTCCCCTGGCGATTCGGCGATAAATTCACTCTGACGGCCACTACCCCTCCACACGCGGATGACACAGAGGTGTTGTCCCAAGGCTCTCGAGCAGGGGAGGTGACTGGAGACGCCTGCACAGGATTCGGATGTCGGGCATGCGGGTTCAAGATCCCGTGGATCGCGTCGATGAGAGCCGCAACAAAGCGAACTCTCGACCAACACTGCTCCGGAACCCCTAACGGTTCTGACTTGGGGGCAGCCCCCGTTAGGGAGGCGAGCCGCCCGAGCCGAGAGACTTCGGTGCATCAACGGCGCGGATAGCTGGTGGAAGCGCCCAGGCGCCTCCATGGAAGAAGAGCATCGTACTCTTATGAGTGCGGTGATTCAAAGGTTCTGTCCGCCAAAAGCGGACTAACGAAGCCTGCACATGCCTTCTCGACGGGCTTTGAGGTAAGTAAAAATGTATGAAATTACCACCCGATAGGTAGTAGCCCCGATACTCTGGTTGGTGTTACGAAAGAAAAGCCAAGCGGAGGGTCAACTATAATCCGCAGAGAGTCTAATAATAAGTATTGTTGTGAATAAGCGGTTGTGCTGCTTGCTCTGCTGCCCGTCTTGCCGAGGTTGCCGAACTGGCGGCACTGGAGCAGCGCAGGGAGAGCTCGTCCTCACGAAGAGGCATCTCGAAGAGAACAAGGGTAAGTAATTCCCGCTCTTATGCGTTTAAGGATAGGCAGAATTGATGAGTATAACACCTAAGTGTCACGACCATGTAACAGGGGCCACCACCGAGGTGGCGTCCCTGAAGAAGGCGCTGTCCGAGGCCGAAAACAAGGCGGCCTCGGAGTGTAAGGAGCGCGAAAAGCAAAGTGCTAGAGTGGGCGAGGTACAGCAGGAGCTCCAAGACCTCGGCAAGAAGTGCGAGTCCGTGGAGCATGAGCTGAAGGCGAAGGAGGCCGAGCTTGCGAAGGCCCTTGTGACTTTGAAAGATGCCAAGGCCGAAGCCGAGAAAGCACAGCAGGAGATCCAGGAGGCCAAAAAGATAGCAGCGAGTAAGAAATTCGTTATGCAAAGCAAACATGTGGAGGAGGCGTTTCTTTTACTTACTCGAATACGAAGCTCTCCAGGGGCATTTGCAGATCTGCCACGCAATGTCTCAGACGCTGCGGAGTTCTACCATGCCCAGGAGGGGAGCTCAACGGAGAAGCTGTTCTGGTCCCAGTATGATGGGGCCGATCATCCAATGCCTCTGAGCGACCAAGCTGAAGCAGTTGATCGAACTCCGCAGGCGTGCCAAACTGGTTATGAAGGACTTCATAGTCGAGGATGTGGCACGATGAGCTCTGCCCTTGAGCTACTTTGGCACGATCAGCGGATGGTGGATGCCTGCCCGCGGCTTGAAGTGATCAGCGATCCGTTTGCATCGAAGGTGCCCACGAGCCTTTGCCCGTGAAGGTGCATTGGGGCAAATTTGGATGCGGAAAAAGCTGGTCAGGGCGGGCGGCGGAGGGCAAAGCGCATCACCGTCGAGATGTACTATGATGGCGTGATGAAGGGTGCTCGTCTTGTCGCCGATGAGTGTACCAAGGATGCCATTTTGAATGAGTTCACTGTCATGTTTGTAATTTAAAGGCGAAGCTACTTGCGCTATGTAGCGCTTTTGTTATTTAAAATATTACCTTACGTGCGGCTGTTTATAAAATCCTGAAAGTAGGCGTTCGTCGGCTTCCGCCCCCATGTGACTAACCTTTGGGGTGTTCGTGAAAACCGGACACTCTTTACCCAAATGTTTGGTCCCTTAAGGAGGTGTCCGCGCAGCGAACAAGGCAATCGGACTATCTTGACTTTATAACTTTCACTTAGCCATAGAAGTCTACAATTTTAAATTTGGTGAAGCCCTATAATCCGGAAGGCGAATCGGGCGCTATACACGCCTAGATCGGACAAAGCGATTTATCGCCTAAAGCGGAAAATCTTTAAGGATTTTAAAACCTCTCGAACAGCGACCAGCTCTCGCCACATCATGTCGGTCAGTTTTGGCTTTCTCTCTTGAGGTGCTCGTCCGGAAGAACAGGACACAATCGCGATAGTTCTCCTGCGCTACCTTAGCCGATATAGCGGAACGTAAGGCACCAAAACAAGGGAGCCGGGCTATCCCAACTGTAGACCCAAGACATGATTTGGAGCTAATGCATATAGTGCTATAAGTTCGGGGTGCCGCACTGTTGAAAGTGTTCGGACTTTAGTTGCGATATAGCGGGGCGCCATAAGAAGCCCCTGGCAAACCGGCCGCACCAAGGTGTACGGATGCAATATCAAATAAACATTTATAAGAGAAAAATGCTCAAATGAGAATAATAAGCTGACGCTATATATAATCTCTCATTGACAAAAAATAAGTTTAAGCGTACATTTACAATGGATGCGTTAAGAAAATATAAAATAGGACTATTTGACATGTCCTATCCAGGGGCAGGCTGTGTTCAGGTAGATAAAGCAGGTATAATGATCGTAAATAGATTCCACAGGTATTTTCTTACATGCTGGCGTCTATTGCCTCCTGGATGTCTCTTCCCTATAAGTCCGGCAATTCGGCTGTTTTGAGGATGTTGCGCCAACGCGGTGTCCTGAAAGGTAAGAGGGAAAGAGTATGGAAGTATTTGGCGGTTACCCGCATTATTGACTGAGTCGTTGATGCGCCTCCGCCTATGCCCATGGTATTTTAAGTGCGTAATTGTGTGCACGTGGCATGAATGCTGCTTTGATGGGGCTTAAGCGGAGGCCGGACTGCTAGTCGCACTCTTGGCGTGCCTGATGATCCTGTTGCGGGGTGCTCCGGACTCGCTTAACTGTGCTCGAAGTTGTTGTCATCGGATTGGTTTGTCGGAGAAGGCCGCATTGTACTTCCGCCACAAGGGCTGCAGTATGTTCTTCTATTTGTAGGGAGCGGTCCATATTTCCGTTCACCGTTATGACCCCGCGTGGTCCTGGCATCTTGAGCTTGAGATATGCGTAGTGTGGTACCGCATTGAATCTGGCGAATCACGGTTTATCCGGCGGTGCATGGTAACCGCTGCGGAAGGGGCGATATCAAAGATTAACTCTTCGCTCGGAAGTTATCCGGAGATCCAAGACCACTTCAATGTTATAGAGCCCGTCTGCCGTGCCTCTACTCCAGGAATTACACCTTTAAAGGTGGTTTTAGTGGGCTTGATCCTTGAAGGGTCAATGCCCATTTCGACTTGTGTCTCGGTAAAGCAGGTTCGGGCTGCTGCCACCGTCCATAAGGGCAGCGTAAGGTGGAATTCGTCAATGATTGGGTCTAGGACCAATGCGGCCGAGCCGCCGTGACGGATGCTAGTAGGGTGATCCCTACGATCAAAGGTGATCGGGCAAGCTGACCAAGGGTTGAATTTGGGGGCGACTGGCTCCATCGCATAAGCGTCCCTTAGTGCCCGCTTCCGTTCCCGCTTGGGGATGTGCGTGGCGTAGATCATGTTGACCGTTTTCACCTGGGGGGGGGGGGATTTCTTCTGTCCCCCCGTGTTCGGACGTCGGGGCTCCTCGTCATCGTCGTTGTGCAGCCCCTTGTCCTTGTTTTCTGCGTTTATCTTGCCGGTCTGTTTGAATACCAAGCAATCTCTATTATTGTGGTTGGATGGCTTGTCCGAGGTGCCATGAATTTGTACAGCGCTCGATATCACGGTCGGTGGGCGGTCCCTGATTATTTCTTTTAAGCGGCTTCTTCGTGGCCGGGCTTGGATCCGCTGAATCCGGCGTTGGTATCGTGTCTTGATCTTTGTCGCCGTTGTTCCGTCGCTTATATACTGTTATGCCGTGGCTTGCCGTTATTGTCGCGGCCATCCGAATTGCCGGGCTGCGGCGTAGTGCTGCTGCGAGCCAACCAACTGTCCTCGCCGCGCAAAAGCGGGTCATTAGTGTTGTGAGCTGCCATGGACTTGGGTTTTCTGGCCGAGGTGCGGCGAGCCACTCGTCACGGATATTATGCTTGAAATCCGCTAGGGCTTGCGTCCGGACAATCGACTATTTGGTTCTTTTTAGTTAGGAACCGAGTCGAATTTCTGGCTGACTCTCCGGGCTGTTCATGATGTGGCTCAAGTCATCGGCGTCGGTGGTACGCATATATGTTCCACGGAAGTTGTCGAGGAATCGTCCTCCGTGTTTTCCCAACTGCCAATGGAATTTCTTTGGCAGGCTGTTTAGCGATGCGGGCTGGTCCTTTGAGCTTAAGTGGAAGATACTTGATGGCGTGTAGATCGTCTCCGCGGGCCATGTGAATGTGGAGAAGGAAATATTCAATCCATACTGCGGGGTCTGTTGTGCCATCGTATGATTCGATGTTTACGGGTTTAAACCCTTCTGGGAATTCATGATCCATTACTTCGTCAGTGAAGCAGAGGGGGTGTGCGGTGCCTCTGTGCCGGGCTATGTGGCTACGCAGGTCGAATTGCTCTGGGTGGCTATATTCTGCCCGGCCGGAATTGTTGAAGGTGTGTCCGGCATGACGGTCCTCGTCGCGTACCGAGGCGTGCCCCCGCGATCCGTAGATCGATCTTGGCTGTCCCGTTTTGTTGCCCCGGGCCGTAGTATGTTGGCGTGGGGGTGTTGGCTGGTATGCGGACTGGTATGACGTTTTATCTTGGCCACGAGGTGGCCGGTCAGCCGTATGGTGCTCGAGTCCGTATTCCTCGGCTGCCAGGACTTCCGTCCATCTATCTGTGAGCAGATCTTGATCAGCTTGGAGTTGTTGTTGTTTCTTTTTCAGGCTCCTCGCAGTGGCTATAAGCCGACGCTTGAAGCGCTCCTGCTCTACCGGATCCTCAGGC
This sequence comes from Aegilops longissima, assembly GCA_021605205.1. Taxonomy (NCBI): domain Eukaryota; kingdom Viridiplantae; phylum Streptophyta; class Magnoliopsida; order Poales; family Poaceae; genus Aegilops; species Aegilops longissima. The sequence continues at coordinate 529,247,550 of CM038677.1, read as the reverse complement.
ACGCCGAACTTGTCGTCGCCGAGGCTAATTTCGTCTTTAGAGGGGGGCATGTAATTGTCCTCCTCCGGGTATTCGTCCGTCGCCTGTTCTTCTGGGCTGACCTGCTCATCCTCATGTTCGGCCTGCTCGAAGGCGGGCTGATCAGGGTTGTATTCTTCTTCGGCACCATTCGGATTGTTTTCGTCTCTGGGCGGTATTGGTGTGGCGGGGCTTGGAGTGGTTGACGGCGCCATTCTTTGCTTTTTCCAAGTTTTATCCTCCATTGCCTCATCGCCATTTGTTTCCTTTGGAGTGTCCATATATATATATATATATATATATATATATATATATATATATATATATATATATATATATATATATATATATATATATATATATATATATATATATATATATATATATATATATATATATATATATATATATATATATATATATATCATAAGAAGAGGTGGTTGTCCACCGCCTAGTGTCTTGATGGTTCATGTTCTTCTCGGCATCATCGTCCATACCGTCGATGTCTTGGTCGAGTTCAGTACCTCTATTAAGTCATCGACCGTGGCAATGAAGTGGGTGGTGGGTGGGCAGCGAATTCCTTCGTAAATCACGCCTCCCACTCGAGCCGGACATAGTTCGTGAAGAGCCTCGACAAAGAGAGAGACTTTAATGAGTCGACATGTCGCCAAAGGCGAGTCTTTGGAAGATATCGCAGCGGTGAACTCCATTACGGAGCCCATCCGGCCCGACGGGCTCGGGAGTGTCTTGATTCGAAACAACGTCCGGATACGAATCCAGGGGTTCGGAGTCACGGGCCACCGCAGAGGTAAGACCCGTGTTCGGCTCCACCGCCGATGAGGGCGCGACCTGGGGGGCGGGGTCCATCCCTCCGTCCTTAGGCAGCCCAGCCTGCTCCGGATCTAGGTCCGGAGATACTACGGGGGCGATACCCCGAGCTTCGTCCGATGGCAGGTCTAAGCCGTGCTCGTCGAGACTGTCCGGTGCTCCTGGCATAGGCCCAAATCCATCAAAGATCAAGTCTCCGCGGATATCCGCCGTGTAGTTCAGGTTTCCGACCTGACCTGGTGGCCAGGGGCGTAGTGTCGATCTGCTCCAGATGGCCAAGCGAGTTGGCCCGCAATGCGAAGCCGCCGAACATGAAGATCTGTCTGGGGAGGAAAGTCTCGCCTTGGACAGCGTCGTTGATGATGATCGAAGGAACCATCGAGCCTGACGGCGATGACACAGAGGAACTCTCAATGAAAGCACCAATGTCGGTGTCAAACCGGCGGATCTCGGTAGGGGTCCCGATCGTGCGTCAAGGCCAATGGTAACGAGGAAGCAGGGGACACAGATGTTTACCCAGGTTCGGGCCCTCTCGATGGAGGTAAAACCCTACTTCCTGCTTGATTAATATTGATGATATGGGTAGTACAAGAGTAGATCTACCACGAGATCGTAGAGGCTAAACCCTAAGAGCTAGCCTATGATGGTACGATTGTAATTGTGATCGGCCTTCTAAGGACCAACCTCTCCGGTTTATATAGACACCGGAGAGGGCTAGGGTTTACATGGAGTCGGTTACAAGGAAGGAAATATAATGTCCGGATCGCCAAGCTTGCCTTCCACACCAAGGAAAGTCCCATCTGGACATGGGCCGAAGTCTTGAGTCTTGTATCTTCACGCTTCAATAGTCCGGACGTTGTACACAGTTCGGCTGTCTGGATACCCCCTAATCCATGACTCCCTCAGCCACGTCTTGAGAACTTCTGGAATTTCTTCACAAGTAGTGCTAGCTCCTGGCTCAATTCTTTGGGATCACCAAGGCTGCTGCCAGAATCTTCATTTTCAGATTCAGACACTGCCTTGGCCTTCAGGGCACGTGATCTACCATAGAACGAACTATAGAGATCTCTCTTTTCAGCAAGCTGGAACTCATGAGTGTTTAGCCTCTCGAGGATATCAGCGGGATCAAGTGACTTGTAATCAGCACGCTCTTGTATCATCAATGCCAGAGTATCAAATGTGGAATCAAGCGATCTCAACAATTTCTTCACCACCTCATGGTCGGTGATGTCAGTGGCACCAAGCGCTTGAAGCTCATTTGAGATGTCAGTGAGGCGATCGAAGGTTTGTTGAACATTTTCATTGTCGAGTCTTTTGAAGCGGTTGAAGAGATCGCGAAGAACATCAACTCGAGAGTCACGCTGAGCTGAGACTCCTTCATTCACTTTGGACAGCCTATCCCGGATAAGCTTAGCGGTTTCAAAGCACTCACTCTTCCATCTTGTCCTTTGCTCAGATGGCCACATATGATATTCTTCGCTTGAGAATCGAGTTGCTTGAATCTCTTCACATTAGTGGCGTTCAGTGAGGGTGAGACAGAGGGAACACCATTTTCCACAACATACCAGAGATCGTCATCAATTGCCTCAAGATGCATTCGCATCTTATTTTTCGAGAGGGGTAGTCCATCCCATCGAAGGTAGGACAGCCAGCAGAGACCTTGATCATACTGCGGTCGACATAACTAAAACTCCAAAGCGGTTAAACCAAAATCACACGAACAAGGAGTACCTTGCTCGATACCAATTGAAAGTCGTTATATCGACTAGAGGGGGTGAATAGGCGATTTTATGAATTCTTCATCGAGGAATTTGCGGTGAGGAAATTCCTTAGCGAAGAACTACTTGCTGCAATGAGTAAGTACTTAGAAGTAAGCATAACAGAATCTGTGCATGGTCATCATGATGAAATGAAGACAAGCACAGAGTCTGTAAAGCGTAATCACGAGGATAACACAAGATGAAGACAAAGCAGATGAAGAAATTGAACTGTGGAAATTGAGAAAGTCTTGATCAAAGTCTTAAAACACAGATATGATGAAGCAATTAACACATAATGAGGAAATGAAAGAGTTGAGGAAATAGAACCAGAAGCTTGGTGAAGACAATGATTTGGTAGACCAGCCCAACTCTGTCTCGGTTATGCGTCGGTTGGAGCGCGGTGAGTATTTAAACTCAAGGACACAAAGTCCGGACACCCGATCCACGAGCACGCAGCTCGGGACACCAAGTCCTCACCGTATTCTCCTTGAACTAAGGTCACACGGACCTCGTCCAATCACTCGTGGTAAGTCTTGAGCGACTTCCAAACCTTCACAAACTTGGTCACTCGGTGATCCACAATTCCTCTTGGATGCTCTAGACCATGACGCCTAACCGTGCGGAAGAAGCACATCTTCAAAGGTAACAAGCGTCGGATCCACGCAGGATCAATATCTTGATGATGCTCAATCACTTTGGGTTTGTAGGTGTTTGGGTTTGGGTTTTCCTCACTTGATGATTTTCACTCAAAGTCCTTGGAGGATGGGATGCTCTCAATTGACAAGTGTCAGTTTCTCTCGGAGCAGCCAACCAGCTAGTGGTTGTAGGGGGCGGCTATTTATAGCCTAGGGAGCAGCCCGACATGATAAGACATAAATGCCCTTCAATGATATGACCGTTAGGTGGATAAGATATTTTGAGACAGTGGCGCATAGCACAGCAACGGTCGGAAATTTGAGGTTCAAATTCCTCAGGGCTATCATGTTCCTCACTGTGTAGGCAATCCGCACTGGCGAATTCCTAACTCCTCAGTCAGGACAAATTCCTCAGTGACCAGAAGAACTTCGTCTCTGTCACTAAAGAAATTGACTGAACTGTATGAGATTTCCAATGGCTTCACTCGAAGGGATTGGTAGGTGTAGGATTTTGAGTTGAGCATCACATTGAAATTTTTCCTTAGTATTTCCTCGACCCCCTTTAACAGTACGGTGTTTCCTATGACTCAAGAAAGAGAAAACGAAACTACGAAAACAAAAGTCTTCACGCTTCATGTTCCTCAAATGAATACCAAGTCTTCAAGGTCACACCAATTTCTTCACTTTCAAAGTCTTCAGAATACCAAACTCTTCAGTCGAAGAACTTCATTTTTAGGGGTCGACTTTCTCTGTAAATATCAAAATCCTCGTAGACTTATAGACCTGTGTACACTCATAAACGCATTAGGCCCTTAACCTATAAGTCTTCAATACACCAAAATCACTAAGGGGCACTAGATGCACTTACACATGTGTGGGTGCAATAGCAACAATTTCATTCTTAACATAAGGAACTATATCAAGTTCATCTCCATAAGCATAATTTTATATTGGCATCTTGGCCACAAGCATAGCAATTATCAAGTTCATCAAAAAGGGATATTTCGAACGAATCAAAGGGACCATAGCAATTATGATAGCAATCATCCTTCGGTAAGCACGAAGGGAAATTAAAAAATGTATGAGTTGAAGAGTTACTCTCATTAGAAGGTGGGCACGGGTAGCTAATCCGCTCTTCCTCCTTTTGTTCTTCGCTCTCCTCGTCATCTTTTTCATCTAATGAGCTCACAGTGTCATAAATTTCTTCTTCCATAGATTCCTGCAAAATATTAGTCTTTTCTTGGATAGCGGAGACTTTCTCAATAAACGCATCAATATCGACATTGTATTCATAATTCTCATAGCAATATTTGAGTATAGCTAACTTTTCAGGTCTGTAAACAGCATCATAAAGATTTTCACTCTTTAAACAAAGATTCGATTTCATAAGCACCCATAAAAGCAATGAATTCTTCTATTTGTTCCACATCATAGTAATCACATATACCATTAGAATAAGAAGCCAATGTTTTATCATCATTAAATTTACATGAAAAGGGAAGGTGTGGAGCCTTCATCCTAGAGCAACAAGTATAATCATATCTCAAGCATAGTTGCCGAGCATACCAACGCAACATATAAATTTGATCCCATAATAGTTTCCCTTTTTGAGTCAAGCGATAATCCCTAAAGTATTCACGTTGATCCAATGTTATTCCCATATATAGTTTAATGGGGTTTTCTCAGAATTATCAAAGTAGTGCATAATATCTTTCACATAACAAGCATCAAGGGTTTTAGGAGGTTCCCCATCTCCATGAGTAGCAAGTACACCTATTTTTTTTTGGTATTTTGTGTTCCATATCCATAACTAAAGATATAGAACAACTAAGAACAACAAATAAAATCTACTTAGTGATAAAGCAACCAAGCACACACGAGAATATTCACCCCACGCTGTTGCTCCCCGGTAACGGCACCAGAAAAAGGTCTTGATAACCCACAAGTATAGGGGATCAATTGTAGCCTCTTTCGATAAGTAAGAGTGTCGAACCCAACGAGCAGCTAAAGGTAGAACAAATATTCCCTCAAGTTCTATCGACCACCGATACAGCTCTACGCACGCTTAATGTTCGCTTTACCTAGAACAAGTATGAAACTAGAAGTACTTTGTAGGTGTTGTTGGGTAGGTTTGCAAGATAATAAAGAGCATGTAAATAAAAGCTAGGGTCTGTTTAGAAAAGAAACAACTAAGTTAGTTTTAGTAGAGAGCTTTTTGTCACAAGAAAGTTATTTGCCCCTAGGCAATCGATAACTAGATCGGTAATCATTATTGCAATTTTATATGAGGGAGAGGCATAAGCTAACATACTTTCTCTTCTTTGATCATATGCACTTATGATTGGAACTCTAGCAAGCATCCGCAACTACTAAAGATCATTAAGGTAAAACCAAACCATATCATTAAAGTATCAAGTCCTCTTTATTCCCATACGCAAACAACCTACTTACTCGGGTTTGTGCTTCTGTCACTCACGCCACCCACCATAAGCAAATCATGAACATATTGCAAACCCTACAGCAGGGATCCCTCACGCTTGCGCGACACGGAGAGCACCATAGGATAGCACCAATAATAAAACATGCAACTAAAGCCAATCACGATCATCAATGAACACATAGGACAAAACGGATCTACTCAAACATCATAGGATAGTCATACATCATTGGGAAATAATATATAGCGTTGAGCACCATGTTTAAGTAGAGATTACATCGGGTAAAAGAGAGGTTACACTGCTGCATAGAGGGGGAGAAGAGTTGGTGATGACGGCGGTGAAGTTGTTGGTGTAGATCGTTGTCGCGATGATGGCCCCGGTGGTGTTCCGGCGCCATCGAGAGAGAGGGGGAGAGAGCCCCCTTCTTCTTCTTCTTCTTCTTCTTCCTTAACCTTCCCCCTAGATGGGAGACGGGTTTCCCCTCTGGTCCTTGGCTTCCATGGCGGCGGAGGGGCGGGAGCCCCTCCGAGATGGGATCTCTCTCTCTCTCTCTCTCTCTCTCTCTCTCTCTCTCTCTCTCTCTCTCTCTCTCTCTCTCTCTCTCTCTCTCTCTCTCTCTGTTTCCTTCTGTTTCCTCGCTTCCAGATTCTGCCCTTTCACCGTTTCTTAAATACCCGGAGATCTGTAACTCCGATTGGGCTGAAATTTTAACACGATTTTTATACGGATATTAGCTTTATTGCGGCCGAAGAAGGGCACCAACCGCCTTACGGAGTGGCCACAAGGTCCAGGGGCGCGCCCTCCGACCTTGTGGGCCCCTCGGGCATCGTCTCGCGTTGATTCTTTTTCCCAAAAATCACATATATTCCAAAAGTAATCTCCGTAAGTTTTTATCCCGTTTGGACTCCGTTTGATATGGATTTTCTGCGAAACAAAAACATGCAACAAACAGGAACCGACCTTTGAGCCTTTGGATTAATATGTTAGTCCCAAAATAGTATAAAAAGTTGCCAAAAGTATGTAAAAGTTGTAGGATGTTGGCATGGAACAATCAAATATTATATATACGACGGAGATGTATCACCCCAGCGCGCCGGGTTCGGCCTGGGTCCGCCGGTGCCAGTGGCCCAAACCGGTGAAAAACAGGCTCCTAGGGGCGCGAGTGGGCCGATTTTTGGGCGCCGGCGCTAAAAAATCGCCTGGGGGGCCTATTGGGGGCGCGGCTGGAGATGCTCTTACTCGCCAGTCAACAACATCTGAAGGCAGGCCTCAAAAAGGAAGGGAAGGAGCATAGTTTTATAAACCAAACCGGACCGAAAGTCTGACCAGGAAAACCGTGAACCAGCACCTTGCTGTTTTTTTACGGTGTACTGGTCTTTTAGTAAAAACTAAAAAGGAATCAAACAACTACCTTCACGCAGCACATGCTAAAGGCCCAATAACCAACTAGGCTAATAAAAATTTGTGATTTATTAATGGTTTGCATCCAATATTATGTGTATTCATTTGATGTGAGGTCAAAAAATTAAAAAATTATCTTTAATATATTTTTTTGTCGAAAATGAACCGATGAACTAGCGGGCAGACCAATAAAAAACTGAACCGACAACCTCATCGATTCGATTGCTGGATCGGTTTTTAAACTATGGGAAGAAAGGGATCAACTTCTTAAGAAGTATGCCGGTCAATGTACAAGAAATAACACCTACCCCATGCTGGGAGGTGCTACTCCTGCAGGAGTCGTTGGGTTTCGCCAAAGAGGAAGGGCGATGTAGATAACAACAAAGTTTTCTCTTAGTTAAGAAGCAAGATTTATCGAACCAGTAGGAGCACCTAGGCTACCAAGATAAGCAGCACATAAACAAAATACAATGCTTGCACCAACGCAACAAGGGGGTTGTTAAGCCCCTTGTCTTGCTAGTTACAAGATTAAAAACAAATAGATAGATAGGTAGTTGTATAGATAGGTAGTTGTATATTAAAACAACAAATAGTAAAGGCAATTTTTGTAGAAGAAAGTATCGACGGAGAATGGACCCGGGGTCCATAAGTTCACTAGAGGTAGCTCTCTTAGAAGCACACAATTGACATGGTAACAAATTACAGTTGGGCAATTGGCAAGAATAACAACTTTGAATGTAAATCATCACCGTTGATTAATAAAAGTTCCTTTCTTGCAAAAAAACTACCCACTACCAATAAGTATTGATTTTTTGAAAACAAATTTGTTTTATTTTTCTATAAGCATGTCTCTAAGTTTTTTTTATGAGAAGACCTCCATGGCCTAATGTTAGACTATTAAATAAACTGATGTGACATACCGCAAAGGCCCAACTCTATCCATTCAATTTTTTCTCCGTGTAGTGAAGGAACCTGTGGTTGGATGGTTAGGACGATAGTGGTATCTTCAGCCCACAGGGTTCAAGTCACAATGCTCGCATTTACTCCTGGATTTATTTCATGATTTCCGGCCGTGCGTGTTTAGTGGAAGAAGACATTCCTGTCAACTACGAGGCGTCTTTGGTAACTTCGTCAATCTCAAAATGATATGAGTCTCTTGAGATCCTCACAGTGGTAGGGTGTGCGTGTGTATTTATAAGAAAAAGTATATGCATGTATGAGCGTATGTGTCTGTACTGTGTTAAAAAAATATTTTCTCCTTGTGCGGAAATGGTGAAATTTTGGCGGACAATAACACGAGATAAATAAAGTCTCAAAAAACCAATGTGACGAGATAAACTTCGGTTCGAAGACAAATTGACGGGTCCCTTTCATTCTCCACGTCATAGAGTAGGTTCGGGTCCATGGCCTGAGAGCCCCGCAAAATATCTCTCTGTCCACGGCTTCGCCTTTTGAGTTGAAAATTGCTAGCAGAACCCCACACGCCAAGGCCAAGCTTGCATCTAATCTGAGTATCTGACTAATCACTACTCCTACCATGCATATGAGCCACAACAGAGTACACGTGAAATTCTAGGTGACAAGAGATCATAAAGCAATTATGTGATTAAATGGCAAAACAAAAAACATTTATACACCAAAAAAGATGATCGGACCCTCCATCATGCTGCACATCTCAAGTGAACTGTTGGAAGAAGCCACTACAAAACCAAGTTGCTCTGAATATGGACGCGGCTTTTTCAGAGGAAAAAAACATGTGAGCCTGTGGAGCAATTTTGCGAGATAGTATTGGCATGTTCATTGCAGTAGCGATGGCTAACCTTGATCACGTAGCCGATGCTTGTTCAGCTGAGGCTGCAGCTCTGGTGAAGGGCCTGAAGCTCGCAAATACAATTGGCGTAATTCAATCCGGTGCAATCAAACTGCATGGTTCTGATAGAAGCTGCGCAACAAAACGTGGGGCACTCGATGGTGGTTGGCCCAATTCTCGAGGAATGCCGGTTACTTTTAGTTGGTTTTGGGAAGATCGTTTTAGAGCATAGTAATCGTGATTCTAATATGATAGCTCATGTGCTAGCGTGAAATGGTCGTGTTGATCCATCAAACTTGTGGTTGGACTCATCTACTGTTTTTATTTCCAAACTTTTAGCTAAGCATTGTTTCATATTAATAAAGCTAGCCATGATGGTCTTTCCCTAAAAGAAGTATATGGTATTATCGTTTCTAGGCAACTGTGGCTCAATATGGTTGACCTCGTCGTTGGAATGTGGAAGCGAGCGGGCATCCTAAAGGGAGAGGTCGAAGCCTTTCTTGGGCTCTCGCAATGTGGGCGGACGCGAGAGTTAGAGCTCAGTTTCCGTGTGGATTTGAGATTGTATTTGTAGTCATTAATTTGGAGGGGTTCTTTACTCTCATTCTCTTCTTTAATATATAATATGCACACTCGTGCGTATTCACATTTTTTGGATTGACTTTGTCCTTAGAAAAAATTCTCAACATTTTTTCTTGGATGCATACAACCACATCATTTATTATAATAATGTTAAATGGTAAGACGAATGTATAGTCTAACAACAACTCACATATTCAAATATTACCACAGATAACTCACATCTCCACATACCTGTTCGCAAAAGGAAAAAACACTACTAAAACCTCACAAAGTACGTGGTACTCAGAGACAAGATCTTGAAGAAGGAAATAGTCAATCGTACAACATGTTGTCCGGTGTAACCAAAAGGTTAAATGTCGGGTTATCACCCTTGAAGCAGAAATCCGAACCAACACCTTTAGCAAGGATACAAATGTGCACTGACGTTGCTTGATCCAGTTGAAATGGCTACCACAAGTTTCGCCCCGAATAACTTGCACGCTCTTTTGTTGATGGCGAAGTTGCCATCCAACTTTGTTGCCAGAGAACACTTGCTCACACAATGCATCATGAGCCGACCTCCCACGTTGAACGATCCCATGCCATGCTCGCATTGAAGGAGAAATCGCCATAAGTGTCAAGCCGCCGCCTCCACCGCTTGGGTTGGCACACCACCATCAGAGGCCACCATTTTGTTGATTACCCACGATCGACGGTAAGAAAAAGAAGAAACACCATTGGTTGGTTAGATAATAAAACCAAGCACAATCTACGCCTACATCCATCGACACCATCTCTCAAACCCATCCAGGGAGTGACTTTATCTTTGCCTGATAATTCGGCCGCAACCGTGCCGGACCCATCCACCTCCAACCACCACGACGTAGGAAGTCATTGGAGCCTCCATCTCCGCTCGTCGTCTCCTCTATCATCCTCTCACTGCACCGTCGGGACATCATTGGAAGGCACAACATCGCTGGGAGGGAGCCACAGCGTCGAGATTGACGACCTGTCGCCATTTGCAGCAGCAACAATGACAGTGCCAACATACGAATCATGTGAGGGCAATGATGGTTATATATGGATCGCCTCTCAGGTACCCCTTCCGAGCGACATAGGGATCAACTGGATTAGAGGAGAAAGCAGAGGTAGTGGCGGGATTGAGCCACGACATCATTGGTCAGGGTTGGGGTAACTTTTCTTTCGTATCATTGTCTTGTTTTATGAGGCGGATTACATTTTTAGTGGGATTTTTTTAAAGATCTAGAGATGATAATGAGCAAGAATATAACATATGCACTCTTTTATTGTGGCTTTACGGAAATTTGGGCCTTTTGATCGACCTTGAGTTGAATAGTAAATACAACGAGAATGAGTGCCATCTGCGTAGAAGCCATGATCTTTTGCATTTGCAATCATAGAAGCGTGAAGTATGTATAGGCTTATTTTGTTAATTTTAGTAAATAGCATAACCATCTGCACATAATCTCCGGTCATCTAAAAAGTGCAATTCTTCTGAAATTGTTGGAGGATAAAACTAGATTAAGCTCTAGGTTCAATCATGCATATCCTGTTAATGCAGATTAATGTTTTGGTGGAGACGACATTCACGTCAATAGCGATGTACCTGCGGTAAATCCAGCAATCTTGAGTCTCTTTTGTTCATGCAGTGAGTGTGTGCGTATGCGTTGTGTCTAAGTTGTACTCTCTCGTTGACGTTCAAAAGGACATATCTAGACGCACTTCATCAATCATCAAAACAGAAAAAATCCTGCTGATTCCTTGACTCGGGTGCACCCAACAATTTGCTTCCTTTAAAGACGGCAACTAGCCTCGTTGCGCAAATCCCAGCATCATCTTCCTTTTCACTTCCAGCACCCCCGAAGTTCTCAGAAATTACGTCTCTGAAAGCAGCGAAACCAAAGCAGTCCGGCATCCGCACGAGCAGGGACTCCAGACTCAATTTTCAACAACTCACGTACGTATATGCAAAAGAAACCTATAAATTTATCGTAAAACCACACCCCCCCGCTTAAATCCCCGGAGAATCAATCACACAGAGCTCCTCCAAAAAGAACTCTTGTTCCCATCGCATCTCGGCGGCTCCCTCCCCCCTCCTCGCTCCGATCTAACTCGCCGGCGGCCATGTCGCAGCCGGCTGCCGCCGCCGTCGCGGCGCAGCCGCAGGGGCAGGCCCCGGCTGGGCGGCAGGGAGGCGGCCTGGGCCAGAGCCTCGCCGGCATCGTTCGGATGGCCGTGTTCTGGTACTTCGCGTCCAAGTTCTTCGGCCCCAAGCGCGCCCCCACGGAGCCGGGGTTGCTCATGTCCAACCTCTTTCAGAAGGGAGAGCCAATGGTGAGAACGCCCCCCCAAGCCCAGGAACCTCGATTTTGGGTAGAGGAGGCGTGTTAGGTTTCTATATGGCGGTTTTAGAGCGGTTTATTATTGGGGTCAGTATAAAGGCGCGGGGGGGCTTCGCGGTCATGCAGTGCGGGTTGGTTCTGCTTGCTCCGGAGCGAAAATTGTGCGGCGATCTCATCAGCTTTTTTTTACTGTGATCTCGAACTTTTCTTTTTCTTAATATATACCAGAGGGTGTATTTGTGCTGATTATTATAATTGGGGCAGCTGATTTAGTCGGTTTTATGCGAAGACACCTGTTGTTTGTGTGCCTGTTGGAGGCTGTCGAACAAGTAGGCCACGTTTGTTCTAAAACAAGCAGATCACGGAGATAGTGGTGCTCCACAGCATTGCGGTTTGATGTACTGTCAAAAGAAAGGCACGCATGTTAGTTGGATGTTTTATGATCTCCTCTCAGGAGACCAAGGGTGTTCTTGGTTGTTGGGAACTAGTAGAGTATGTGCAAGGAAAAAGAGAAGATACACCAAGGATCTCAACAATTTTGGATTATGCGGTGTAGCTGGTTCACCGTTGAGTGAGTTGTGAAGATGATCGATGTCTAAACACTTTTTCTGTTGTTCTTTGAAATGTTTGTCCACGATGAAGCTTAGGATGTCATAGTATGCAATGTACCGTGTGTCCATAATGAAGCTGAAAACATCACACTATGCATGGATAACGTTTCTTTATGGGTTTGTCATGTAGACTTTGGTGAGGTTGTCTGAACTAGGTATTCCTCGAGATAAAGCCAACTGTACAATTTATTTGGTACATTGTCACTTTTTTTTTATTTTGGGTGGGAAGTTATTTTTTGGTGTTTATGTGATGCACACCGACCTTATAACTTGGTGTATTATATTGCTCCAAATATTTGATCGAGGAGGTGTAAATCCATTTTTTTTTGTCAAAATCGACGATTCAGTGGCATGTGGTAATGTCCCCCAGCGTAAATTTGGCCCGATTTGTTATCTTGCCAAAAATTTATGTGTTTGACATTTTTAGGAAATTATGGTACCAATGGATTTATTAAATTCCTCAGTAGTGCCACCCAAATTTTATGACAGTTTGGAGATAGCACGGTGCATGCATGAAGCACTAGTCTTGAAGTCTTGCCCATTTTGCGTTTTCCTGGAACACAAATTGAATGATGATTATGTTGCTGCAGGATATGTGGATGTATTTATCGGAGAATGATAAATTTAGCGACTTTGGTAATGAGGACGCACTCATCTGGCATGAAACAAACATACCATATGCAGTCTGGACACCTACCAGTACCAGAACACACACACTGACATACTATCCAACGGAGGTAGAATAATATTTGCTGCAATTTACAAATTATGTTATGGTTATATTTTGTTGGATTGCCTAATTTTGTGTCGATGGATCTTGCCATAGGCTCTCAAGCACAATGGCTCTTTGTATGCTCATGTTTATTTTTCCCGTTCGGGTTACCCTGTGGACCCTACCGATCCTGAATATGAGCAAAAATCTGCATTTGGAAGGACACATCGTAAGTTTCCTGTTCATCTCAACCGTCCTTTTTATTGATTGCATGTTTGTATGAAATGCTCACTGCATTATACCTATTTAGCTATTGTGGCATACTTGCGGAAATCAAAAGCTGGTCATAAGAAGAGCTTGCTTGGAGATTCGGATGAGTCCGAGGAAAAGCTACCCCCTAAGGTCATTAACTTGATTCTTTATTGTTGGGACAGTATGCACTAGAAATTTCTAGTATAGATTATCTCCAGCAAACACAGAATATCTCCCATGAAAAAGCAATTAACAGAAGACAGCATTTGATTTCTGCAGGAGAACAAAGAGTCTGAAGACAAAGAGGAGGGCCCAGTTGAATATATTTCTTATTGGAAACCAAATGTGACAATAAATCTTGTTGATGACTTCACACGGTATGCACAAGATCAAACTATATTTCACATTTCCACTTGTATATGCCTGGAACTATTTTTATTCATTTTGAATTGTAATCGCATTGGCGTGATTAATATCTTTTACTTTCCTTTCTAAATATCATGATGTGATGTACCCCCTCCGTTCCAAATTATTTGAAGTTCTAGCTTTGTCCAAAGTCAAACTTCTTTAGGTTTGACCAAGTCTATCTATAGAAAAAATATATTAACATCGACAACATAAAGTTAGTTTAATTAGATTCGTCATAAAACATACTTTCATACTATATATAGTTGATGTCGTGGTTGTGCATATTAGCACATTTTTCTATAGACTTGGTCAATTATAAAGAAGTTTGACTTTGGAGACTTTTTTTAACCGTAAGGGCATACACTCGCAATCTGCATGCTGAAAACTATTTTCCAGTGGATGCTAATCACAAACCGGCACTGCTATAGCATGCGATCGTTTGTGTTTAAGATTCTTCTGAAACTGCCGATAGAGCCTTGGCGCAGCGGTAAAGCTGTCGCCTCAAGTCCTGGAAACAGCCTCTTGCAGAAATGTAGGGAAAGGCTGCGTACTATAGACCCAAAGTGGTCGGACCCTTCTCAGACCCGGCGCAAGCGGGAGCTACATGCACCGGGCTGCCCTTTTTTATGATTTTAGATCCTTTTTGTTAATTTTGATATATGTGGATTCTCTCATCTCAGCTTCATATTAACCATGTACCAACTGCACAATTGTTTCTTTCTAGTTTCACGGCTTTTAGTTCGTTGTTGTTCATCTGTCCTACAAAATTTTCAATTGATATTTGACCATTTTTATTTCACAGGTATCCCCAAAACAACATTCCTCCAAATGTTGCTCCATGTATCCTTCAACTGTAACAATTATAGTGTGATATTATCTTTTTTATCTTCTTTTTCCTATGAATTTTCTACCAACACACACGTGTTGCATACCGCTATGTTGTTCTTATACTTGAATCAATTTTTTAGACTTGAAGATGACGTTGCACGTAGCCAACTTCTGATGAACCTAATTTATTGTTTAACATATATCTTGTTAAGATTAGCATTTTCTCACAGTGAGGGAAGGATTGGTGTTTCCTTGACCATATATATACAGATTTGAATGTGGATCCAACTACAAACAGCTACTATCCAACTGTATTCTTCAATGAATTTTGGCTGTTGAGGGACAAATTGACAGCACTCAACGAGACTGTGAAGGAACTGACCTTGAACCTTGAAGTTAGTCCTATCAGCATGACCAAGTGGCAATTATTTCTACAGATTGAGCAGTCTTTCCAAGTTCATCGTAGTTACGGAAGTATGCTTGAAGGCGAGGCTGATGAGCTCAAGGTATATGGAAGTTTTCAACTGTGCCCATTCAGACTCCTGCCTTTTTTTGAAGATATGGCGTGCTCTATTTTGTTCTGTGTGGTAGTTTTGTCCCTTACACCCTTTCTTTTGTGAGATGCCAAGTATATGCACTTTTAATTCAAGTTCCTTGGAAATGGTTGCTTCTGTTATATGCCTGCTGTGTTAGTCAGATTTGCTTGTTACGGGTTTTCACTGACCTTGGACTGCTTTTGCAGAGGGTTTTCCTTGAAGGAAATCCATATCTACTGGGATTGACCATGATTGTATCTCTGTTCCACTCTCTGTTTGATTTCCTGGCTTTCAAGAATGGTACGTGCACAGCATGGTTTATTTAATACCATAAAAATGAGTATAATCCAACAATAACTCATATATGTTTATGATGTTTCACATTGATCAGATATCCAGTTCTGGAATAAAAACAAGTCCATGGAAGGTCTTTCAGCGAAATCTGTTGTTCTGAACTTCATTTGTCAGCTGATTATATTTCTGTACCTGCTTGACAATGATACATCATGGATGATTCTTGCTAGCTCTGGAGTTGGTGTGTGCATTGAATTTTGGAAGATAGGAAAAGCGATGCATGTTGAGGTAAGCCTATTATGATGATTGTATTCTTTGGTTCTGTTAGTATATATATTATACACAAGCATACAAACAGAGCCGGTATGCTTGACATGCAATATGCACTAAATGGAACTACTTGATCCTAGTTGTCTTCACCTGAAAAGTAAATACTTTAAACACTGGGTAAAGTGCTAGACACAGGATTGAAATAATCAAGCTCATGGGTCAATGTATGAAGAAACCAATTATGCACTCCCCCTGTCTCAAAATATAAGACATTTTTTGATATTTTGAGACAGAGGGAGTACTACGTATTCACTTGGAATTTCTTTCTCATCATTCAGTGGCAAATTTGCAATACTGGGTTAGCGCTTGTTTTGTGCATTTGCTTAGGTGCATTTATTAAAACCCATGTGTTGATGATCCAGAATCATGACCTTGTGTCAGCTAAGTCAGGACTAAGCCATCACTGTTCCTTGACTTTGATGGTATACAGATATTACCAAAGCAGTGTATTCTCTACTGTGAGGTCTAATTTATGAGTTATTCTTTCCTCATAAAGCTTGATGATATAATAAATCTGTTGCATTTTCTCACTAGTTTTTCTCTCTTGGAACAATTTCTCTTCACTTGAGTCCAGATTGACAGAAGTGGAAAGATTCCCATGTTGAGATTCCGGGATCGTGAGTCATATGCACAGAATAAGACCAAGGAGTACGATGCGCTTGCAATGAAGTATCTTACGTATGTCCTTCTAGTCCTTATGGCTGGTTTTGCTATCTATTCACTCAAGTATGATAAACACAAGAGCTGGTACTCGTGGATACTCTCTTCCCTCACAAGTTGTGTTTACATGTTTGGTAAGTAATTCCTTCAACACCGTTTCACGTATTTTGCATGATTCACTAGGGCAAACTAGATGATACCCCACATGTTGTTGCGGAAATTGGTTGCTATATATTCTGATGAAGTTGGAACACAAATATTTGATTATTGTATAGATGTAAAATGTTGATGGAATGTAAGTAGTGTAAATGGTTTTCACATTCATGGTAGCATGTTGAGATGGTCCTATTCCAATGCATGGTTGCATGTTTAGGTGGCATAGCTGCATGTGTTAAGATAAATAGAAGTGGCGGGGATCACTCGCGTAAGTATATATGATTAGCAATGGAACTTATGTATATACATTGTTACATTTTTCAGGTTTCATTATGATGTGCCCACAATTATTTATCAACTACAAGCTGAAGTCCGTTGCTCACATGCCATGGAGACAAATGACCTATAAGTTCCTCAACACTATAATTGATGATCTGTTTGCATTTGTGATTAAGATGCCATGGTTGCATCGTCTCTCGGTTTTCAGAGATGGTAAGATGAACTAGTATCATTGCTGATAGCAGTGGACATTTCATCCAGTCTTTAGGTTGCTAACTGACCATTTCCTGTTACTGCGCAGATGTTATCTTCTTGATATACCTCTACCAGAGGTGGGTATACCCAGTTGACAAGAAGCGTGTCAACGAGTTTGGCTTTGGAGGGGAAGACGAACCAGCAGCACCCCAAACTTTGGAAGGAGCAGCGGCTGCCCAACAGATCGAGGCCAAGGCTGAGACGAGCACGGAGGACAAGAAGACAAAGTGAGCCCTCCGTAAGCTTCAATCGACACAGACACATCTCGGCAGCACTGGCCGTTTTGGCCACCGGGCACAAATTTTCTGTGTGCCAAATTCGATGCTGAACTCATCTTCACGCGTTGCTGACCATTAAAAGAAGGATGTAACAGGTTCAGATTGGGCGCGTGGACACAATACACATAGTCTTGTTGCCATTACCGTTTATTTGATTTTGGTTTGTTTTTTTATGCTTAGCGACAGCAATTTCTAGATGGATCTTCAGGATGCTTGTTGATGTATAAGTTTTGCCTGCTGGAAAAAAAATCATTCACACCAATGACATGCATTTTGGCCGTAATGCGGTCGGCATTATTCAGATTTGGTGTCTTGTACAGGGCACAAGGGGGCCGAGGGAATGTCCCTGGACCTGCAGTGGTGAGTGTGAGTGACAAGTGACACGACGGGGAGTTGACTACAGCTGAGGACAGGCCGGCGTGGATTGATCAGCAGAGGGGGGCACTGGCACTCCTGAACAGGGCGAGCTGATGGATCCGAGTGGATGAGGTACTAGTAGAGGTGGGTGGAGAGTGGAGACGGATTGCGCGGCGGAGGTCGCTTTGTGTAGCAAGGGTGGGCGACCTCGGCCTCCTTCCTTGTAGTGCCCTCGTCCTATGTCGATCTCCCAGCATTGTGTTGACCACCCATGGCATGCATAGTTGGGCCGACGGCCAACGGACTCAGCCCATAGTGCTTCCATTTTTTTAGCTGGATTGTTAGCGGCTGCGCCACCAACCACTAAGTAACTTCAAAGTGAAACAGAAGAAACATGTTCCTCCCACATACAAAGAATACCAGAAGTAAGAAGTAACCAACGTTACATCTAGGTCTGAATACCATCTAGCAAAGACTATACTGTAGCGAGTCGAAGGTGCGCTGCAGTCATCGCCTTTTCCCCCCAGAGCCAGACAGGAAGTTGTCATGCTAAGACCCCACAGGACCAGCGCACCGGAACAACAACTGTCATTGGTGAAGAGAAGCGTAGATCAAGAAGGATCCAACTTGTAGACACACAAACGTAAACGAATAAAGACCAGATCCATAAGGATCCACCGAAGACAAACATAGACCGAATCTCCAGAAGACAAACACATGCCAAATCTTCAGAGATCCTCCGGAGAGACCTCCACACACCCTTTGACGACACTACACGCACCGCCGGGACAGGCTAAGCGGGGAGGACCTTATTTTATTTTTAGGGAGCCTCTACCGTCCCGCCTTCCTAAATAGGACACTAACCCTAACCAAAATCAGAAAACACCTAAAAATAAAGCTCCTCCCACCAGCAAGGGTCAGGATCCACCGCATCTGTATGGCCAGAAGGCCACAGGAGACTAGGCAAATCGGCGGCGGCGCCAATTACTTTGATTCAAAGGAATTTCATAGGAATTTCTGAAGGATTACAATCCTTAAGATTTTCTCATACGTTGGTAATTTGATTTGTATGATTGAATCTTATAGAATTTTTTCCTAAGGAATCATGTGTACTATCTATAGAAAATCTCTCATTCACTCCAACCTCTTTTTGATAATTTCTTTATATTTTGTGTGACATCAAATACTCTCTGGTTCAAATTTCCCGTGGTTTGCTATTCCATGGGATTCAAGTGGTCAATGCCACTTCGATCCTGTATTTTTCTTGTCTCCGCATTTTGAATTTTCTTCGAATCAAAGAGGCCCTGATAATGCAAGGTCGACAATAGTACAAGACAGGATCAACTCTTCTAGTACTTGGGTGACTCATGTCGTGCTGGCCGCATGTTTCAAAACTCTCATGATTGTCTTCTCCACAAGGAAAATAAAGATGTTCTTGGCCACAAGATTCATGCGCGGTGACGTTCCTGTCGATCGATGGACGGATGTTAGCGCCCATGCCGCGTTGCTTCTCCGTTCCTGGGCAAACCCATCGTTGCCGACGATGCGACGCGATACAACGCAAGGCCGGCTGGTTTCACTAAGCAAGTGCTCTCCCGTCCCTGCCAAGTTGCCTCGATCGTCGTCTCGTCTCCAAATTAAACCGGCCATGTGCATTGTACGTGCATGGTGCTCCGAGGTTTTTGTCATTAGCAAGATCTCTAAGTTATTATTATTAGTACTACTCCGTATCATGCATGCATCGCCAGATGATTATGGTGTCCCCTCCGCCTCCGGTGCAAGGCTAAATGGGAGAGCATGTTGCATGTCAACCTAAACGGAAAGCTAACGCATGCTGTCGCCACACAATGCAGAATCACTTTGCCTGGCCGGTTTCGTACGAAGGGACAGATTGACGGACGACCTCGACGTTTCTCGGCTAGCAGATATACCATTCTCTTGTCTCTCTCTCGTCAAATCCACACGGAAAATCGTCTAGTGGTTTAGTTATGCGAGGGGATAGATCAAGTGGCTAGAACTGCTGGTGGTGCAGCTGCTTTGCCTGGCTCATGGAATGGCAATTGAGGTTAATCAGGCGCGTCTCAGAGGTCGCTCTCTCCGATCTGTTTCATGCGATTTCTGTAGATGCTTTGTCGGCACCTTAATTCCTCAACGGGACGGGAGGTTGTCCACATGCGATGCGATGGCGAGGAGCTAAATCATCGTCGTATTTCGTTTCTGGCCATGCAAATGCAATGCTGGCTTTGCGCCCACTTGCCGAGGAATGTCAAGACGCCACCATAAGGACACCGATGTGTATATATTCTGTAGAGATGGTGGATAAAACCAGCAGAATTTTGCGGCTCAAAAGGCCTGGATCTGTTCCGGCGGCCGCGTGAGGTGCAGATCAAACCAGCAAGCAAATGGTGTGAGTGTGACACAAGATGCCGGTTTTCATTACTGATGAATAATGAGCATCATATTGCTATCAATCGTGTAAAAAATAGGGCGTGGTTTCAATCATTGGCGTCAGTTGGTGTAGTCAGGATTACTCTTCGGGGATTGAACAACCGCGGTTTCAGCTGGCCGCTCTAGTAACTCTCGCCCCTGCTTTCTCTGCAGCTAGCTTGAGATGAAACCGTCCTTGAGATTCTACCTAAACAGCCAAAGGAGGCTTGAGGCGTGAGTGGGCTCACCAATGCCTGCGCCCCACCGGGCAGGCATCAAATCAATTTCGAGTCACCTCTCTGTTCACTTGTCAAACGTTCGGATTCCCTCGCCACGACCAGCATGGCAACATTTCACCTCACCTGCTGGTTTTTCCGTTGCTTGCAAGAAAAGATGGTGGGAGAAGAAGCAGATTGATGCAACACCGGGGTTGGGTGGGTCTCTCAACAGTGAGCCCATCGGTTGTGGGAGTCCAAATTGTCATGCCGAGGTACCAGAGTTTCCTGCGTCTCAAGACGGAAAGGGTGGGAGTGCTTTGTCCTCGAGCCCTTGCTTCCATTCCATGTAGCTCTCCTGCCTTTTTTCCATGGCTCTGTTTTGTCAATACATGCAAGTGACCAAGTGCGTACGTGCGTCCAAGCGTGTGTGCATTATTATTTTTCGTCACACGTGTTAAACATTGTAATGTGTTGTAACGTGTGCGTGCGTGTCTGTTGTAATCCGGTTAGGCTTAGAGATATGATCCCATATTCTGTTAATTTACTTGGAGATCAATCCTAGCCTAACCAACTCCTGTAATCTCCTGGCTTTGAGCCCTATATTAACACGCACGCGTCCCTGCGCAAAGCATACGCTTAAGCCTAGTTTTCTACATGGTATCAGAGCCTAAACTCTTCCATCGCATCTAGATGTCCTCGTCGTCCTCCTCCGCCATGATCGCACCCTCCCTCGCTTTCCTCGGCCATACCATCACCGAGAAACTGAACCGTGAGAATTTCCTTGTCTGGAGGGCACAGGTACTACCGCATGTTCGCGCGGCGGGCATGATGGGGTTCCTGGACGGTTCCCAGAAGGAACCCACCGCTGAGATCCGCACGGAGAGGGACAACGCCGGCAAGAAGGAGGTCATCGTAATCGCCAACCCAGAGCACGCCATCTGGGTTACTCAGGACCAACAGGTGCTCTCGTTTCTGATTGCTTCCCTTTCTCGCGAAGTGCTCCTGCAGGTCAGCAACTGCACGACGGCCGCCGCCACCTGGAGTGCTCTCCTCCAGAGCTTCTCCTCGTAATCCCGCGCCCGCATCATCCAGCTTCGCGATCAGATCGGCCACACCAAGAAGGGCGACATGACGGCGGCCGCCTACTTCACCAAGATGAAGGGGCTCGCTGACGAACTTGCAGCCGCCGGGAGGCCTCTGGATGAAGATGATGTCGTCTCTCACATCATCCAGGGGCTCATGCACGAGCCGGAGTATAGCGGGTTCGTCTCCGCTATCTCCACGCGCACCATCACCGACCAGCCCATCGGCCTCGGCGAGTTATTCTCGCTGCTGCTCGCTGCTGAGTCACGCATCGCCGCACAGACCTCCGCCTACTCCGCCAACCTTGCTGCAAAAGGCGGAGGTCGTGGCAACTCCAGCCAGGGAGGCTCTCGTGGCGGCGGCAACAGCGGCTCCCGTGGCTACAACAACAACAACACGGGCGCCCGCTTCTTCGATAACTACTATGGTGGTGGCGGCTCTGGCGGAGCGCCTCGCTAGGATGGTGACCGCAGTGACCGCGGTGACCGCGAGAAGTGTCAAATCTGCAAGAACGAGGGGCATGGTGCGTGGCGCTACAAGAAGCGCTATGACCGCAACTTCAACAACAATGTGCGTAATCCTGCTGGTGGTGGAGGTGGTGGTGGTGGCGGTGGGAACCGTTCTGCCAACGCCATCCACTCCTATGGAGTTGATACCAATTGGTATCTTGACTCCGGCGCAACCAACCATGTGACCGGTGAGCTGGAGAAGCTTGTTGTTCATGACCGTTACACCGGCTCGGAGCAAATCCACACCGCAAGTGGTCAAGGTATGGACATAGCACATGTCGGTCATTCAGTTCTATCTACTCCTCATGGCTCCTTAGATCTCAAGAACATACTTCACTCTCCGCATGCCGACAAAAGTTTACTTTCTGCCTATCAACTCATCAAAGATAATCATGCTTTTCTTGAGATTTATCCTGAAACTTTTTTTTGTTAAGGATCGGGCCACTCGGAGGACCATTCTTCAAAACGAGAGTAGGGGTGGCTTGTTTCCTGTTTCTGGCCGGCAAGATGCTCCTTCTCCACAAGTTCTAAGTGTGATCAAACCATCTACTTCACGGTGGCACAAGCGCTTAGGACATCCTGCATTACCGGTGGTCCAGAAAATTCTTCGAGATTTTAGTCTTCCTGTGTCAAATAAACAAGATCATTTGCTGGTTTGTGATGCTTGCCAGATGGCCAAGAGCCATCAACTTCCATATCCCAAGTCTTTTAGTGTGTCAAAAGCTCCTTTAGAGCTTATTTTTTCGGATGTATGGGGTCCTGGACCCGTCTCTGTAGGCAAACAAAAATATTATGTGAGCTTTATTGATGATTTTAGCAAGTTTAGTTGGATTTATTTGCTCAAAAATAAGTCTGACGTGTTTGAGAAATTTCATCTCTTTCAACAGCACGTTGAACGTCTCTTTGATCGCAAAATTCTTGCTATGCAAACGGATTAGGGGGGTGGGGGGGGGGGGTGAGTATCAAAAACTCAATTCCTTCTTTGAACGCATTGGCATCACTCATTACGTCTCATGTCCACATGCTCACCAGTAGAATGGATCTGCAGAACGGAAGCACCGACATATTGTGGAAGTTGGTCTGTCCCTTCTTGCCCATGCCTTTATGCCCTTAAAATTTTGGGACGAGGCGTTTCTTACCGCTGTGTATCTTATCAACCGTGTCCCTAGTAGGGTTATCAAAAACCAAACGCCACTTGAACGTCTCTTTGGCAAGAAACCTGACTATACCTTTCTCCGCATTTTTGGGTGTGCCGTTTGGCCTAATCTGCGCCCCTTCAATAAGCACAAACTTGAATTCCGGTCAAAACAATGTGTCTTCTTGGGGTATAGCAGCTTACACAAGGGATACAAGTGCCTCGATGTAGCCTCTGGTCATGTCTATATTTCTAGGGACGTCGTCTTTGATGAACCTGTGTTTCCTTTCGCCACACTCCATTCTAATGCTGGCGCTCAACTACGAAAAGAGCTCACTCTTTTACCAGTTTATCTTCTGCCATCACCTCGTTTTGATCAAGGGGGAGTAGTAGATGCTGCTGACCACATGTCTATGTCTAATAATACCTTTGATCACTTGCAGTGTGGATTTGCTCCGAGCCGGTGTAACGGTCATGAACAACAAGCTTCTCCAGCTCACCGGTCACATGGTTGGTTGCGCCGGAGTCAAGATACCAATTGGTATCAACTCCATAGGAGTGGACGGCGTTGGCAGAACGGTTCCCACCGCCACCACCACCACCTCCACCACCAGCAGGATTACACACATTGTTGTTGAAGTTGCGGTCGTAGCACTTCTTGCAGCGCCACGCACCATGCCCCTCGTTCTTGCATATTTGACACTTCTCGCGGTCACCGCGGTCACCACCCTGGCGAGGTGCTCCGCCAGAGCCGCCACCACCAGAGTAGTTGTCGAAGAAGCGGGCGCCCGTTTTGATCAAGAGGGAGTAGTAGATGCTGCTGACCACATGTCTATGTCTAATAATACCTTTGATCAAAACCTTGATGCAAGTGTGCAGGAAAACGGAGAAGCTTTTGGCGAAAATTCGTATGATTTTATGCATGCATAAACGATAGAGGAGGCTGCAGAAGATCCAGACGTCAATCCCGGGGCGAATCGCTTGGGATCCATGGCGCCCGATGCGTCAGCTGGCGCAGGCGCAGGAGAATCCCCGACGGGATCCGCGCCGTCTCCTGATTCGGCGGCAGACCAGCCTGGGTCACACAGCGGGCCCGTGGTCCGTCGCGTCGTCCGACAGCCAGCCTCGGCGGGGCCTGGTGGCCCACTCCCATGTGCGGGTGGTCGGCTCCCGGGTGTGGACGAGCGGGTTCCACGTCACGCGGGCGGGAACGTGCCCGACAGGATGCTGCATGCCAGCCCAGGCGCGCCAAGTGGCAGTTCTGTAGAGGCGATCCCGTCTCCCGATCTGGATCCGCTACAGGAACTCTCTCCAGGATCTTCTGCGGGTGATTCCGGTGCAGCCGTGTCATCTTCTTCAAATCGTCTTCTACAGCAACTTGAACGACCAGCTCCGCCACCTCATGTGCACTCCAACAACAGGTCACAAAGTGGTATTGTTAAACCTAAAATATATAAAGATGGCTGTGTACGTTGGGGCTCGTTTTGTGCAACAGGTGAACCACAAAATTTTGGAGAAGCGTTGGGTGAACCTCGTTGGAGGGAGGCAATGGATGAAGAGTATGCTGCTTTAATGAAGAACAAAACTTGGCGTCTAGTTCCACCAGTTAGAGGCAGAAATATAATTGACTGCAAGTGGGTCTATAAGGTAAAGAGGAAATTTGATGGCACCATTGACAGATACAAGGCACGTCTGGTTGCTAAAGGATTTAAACAGATGTATGGGATTGACTATGAGGATACGTTTAGTCCAGTGGTAAAAGCTGCTAGGATTAGATTGATTCTTTCAGTTGCAGTATCTAGAGGTTGGTGCATAAGACAACTAGATGTGAAGAACGCGTTCTTGCATGGTGTTTTGGAAGAGGAAGTGTTCATGAGGCAACCTCCTGGGTATGAGAATCCAAATGCACCACATCATATTTGCAAACTTGATAAGGCACTGTATGGACTAAAACAAGCACCTAGAGCTTGGTAATCTCGGCTCTCCTCTAAGTTACAATCACTTGGATTTACTCCCTCAAAGGGAGATACCTCATTGTTTTTCTATCATCGACGTGGGATAACCATTTTTATGCTTATTTATGTTGATGATATAGTTGTCACTAGTTCATCACCTAAAGCAGTTGAAGCTCTTCTTATGGACTTGAGCAAGGAGTTTGCACTTAAAGATCTTGGCAGTCTTCACTTCTTCCTTGGAATTGAGGTAAAGAATGCAAAAGATGGAATTGTGTTGTCACAAGGAAAATATGTGCAGGAAATACTTCAGAGGATGGGCATGAAAGGATGTAAGCCGTCATCTACACCTTTGTCTGCCTCTGAGAAAATGTCTCTTCATGATGGAGAGATCCTTGGAGCAGAGGACTCCACCAGGTACAGAAGTATTGTAGGAGCATTACAGTATTTGACATTAACTAGACCAGATATCTCATATTCAGTAAATAAAGTATGTCAGTTCTTACATGCTCCTACTAGTGCACATTGGACTGCAGTAAAGAGGATACTTAGATACCTTCAAGGGACACAGAGTCATGGACTGAAAATTGGAAGTCAGATTCGATGCTTGTAAGTGCTTTTTCAGATGCAGATTGGGCAGGTTGTCCTGATGATAGAAGATCAACAGGAGGCTTTGCAGTGTTTCTTGGAAGTAATTTGGTTTCTTGGAGTGCTCGTAAACAGCCAACTGTATCCAGGTTAAGTACAGAAGCTGAGTACAAGGCCTTAGCTAATGCCACTGCCGAGGTTATCTGGGTTCAGAATTTGCTAACAGAGTTGGGTGTTTCTCATCCAAGAGCAGCATCACTTTGGTGTGACAATCTTGGTGCAACCTATTTGTCTGCTAATCCTATCTTCCATGCCAGGACGAAG
Source organism: Aegilops longissima (assembly GCA_021605205.1). Lineage (NCBI taxonomy): Eukaryota > Viridiplantae > Streptophyta > Magnoliopsida > Poales > Poaceae > Aegilops > Aegilops longissima. Next base: position 529,221,544 of record CM038677.1, on the reverse strand, counting down.
CATATTGAAATTGACTACCACTTTGTTCGAGAAAGAGTGGCTGATAAACTGCTGAATATCAGATTCATACCTACAGGTGATCAGGTGGCAGATGGGTTTACTAAACCTCTCACATTGCGGCAATTAGAAGCTTTTAGGCACAATCTCAACTTAGAAAGTTGTGATTGAGGGGGAGTGTTAAACATTGTAATGTGTTGTAACGTGTGCGTGCGTGTCTGTTGTAATCCGGTTAGGCTTAGAGATATGATCCCATATTCTGTTAGTTTACTTGGAGATCAATCCTAGCCTAACCAACTCCTGTAATCTCCTGGCTTTGAGCCCTATATTAACACGCACGTGTCCCTGCGCAAAGCATACACTTAAGCCTAGTTTTCTACAACACAGGAGGTAACCAAACAAGTGACCAACCTAGGGAAAAAGAAGCTGCAACCTTCGATTTATTACTACTAGCAAATATGCCTCTGCGTTGCAATAAAAGGGAAAACACCCCTCATACACATACTCGACGATATCAGCAGATCCCTAAAAATCTTTCACGATAACACATGACAGACAACATGATAAATGATGTTGTGCAAAAACATAAACGTGGGATGATTTTTGAAGTGTACTCAAGGTGTTTCCGATTTGTTATACAACAAAAATATCTACCTAGCTGTAGGTAGACATTTACGCCTTTGCTGTGGTACTCCTCGGTGATTCCCAACAAATATTGCATTAGGATGAAGAATAGTAAATTATGTTTTAGAAAAAAGATGAAAAATAGCAAATTATGTTTTAGTATTCAATTCAATAATAGCATGTTCATAAGAGCATTTTTTTGTCTTGCTAATATATGTGTTCACATTTGTAATCCAAGTCAAGACTTAATTTGGTACCAAACATATTAGACAGCTTCACCGAAAACAATAAATCTGTAAAAACATGCCAAATGTTCAAGTTTGCATATCAACATCGATATCCATTTAGAAAATCTTTATGGGCACAATTGGGAAATCAATGTTAACCCATTGTCTCGTATCAACATAGTGTACATCATCGTATAAGGGTTGATTATTGTGCACTGTGCAAAATAGAGAGGACGATATTATGTATCTGTGTGTCAACTTTCATGTAATAGAGTAGCTATATAGCGATAGCTGCCAGGATTACACACAGCGGAGACAAAGGAGAACCCCGGCGCGAGCAGGCTGTACACGGCGCAGGAGGAAGAAAAGCTGAAAAAATGCTTACTTGCCGACATTGAGGATGCTGGGGAGAGGCAGTGGTGTTGGGAAACGTAGTAGAAAAAAATCACGCCTACGCACACCCAAGATAAATATGAAGATGTATAACGGGTTGTGATCACGATCGTTACCATCACCGAGTTACAACGAAAGAAGAACATGTCGGTGTAGATTGTACTTGGAGTCCCTCGAACCGTCGATGAATGATCCCGCGAACCGCTCATGAACAGTCCCTCGAACTGAAGACCAAAAGCACGCCATCTCTACTTGGTTGCAAGCGTGCGGCCTTCACAATCCGGCAGCGCTTCACCGTCCAGAGCTAATCGTCGCCGAAGAATTAGAGGGAGGAGATTAGAACCACATTGGGCTTCTAATTATGAGGATTAGAGGAACTAGACCTAGCTCTAAATAGTCAACTAGGACCAACTAGAACTAGGGCTAGATGAACTAGAGGAGGCTTCAAAACTTGTGTGTCCAATAGAGCAAAAACCCCTAGTATATATAGGTTGGAGGGGAGGGAGAGGGCAGCCGCCAAGGAGGGAAAGTCCCTCCATGGGCGCCTACCAAGAGAGGGGAGGAGGAGTCCCCCACTCTCTAATTCGGCCTCCTTCCAAGGTAAAGGGAGCGCCTCCCCACCTGGGCCTTGGTGGCCCAAGTTGCCTTCCACCACTTGGCCTTTTTAGGTCCGTTGATATTAAATTAAATATAAAATTGTTCTAAATACTTTCAGACCCTTTTATATATAATTTAACATCTCCGGAAACTTTTTCCACACACACACATACACACATATCGGTAATACCCGCTATTACCAAATACTCTTTGAAACCCTTCCAGTGACCCCGAAACGCTTTCAGATCCTCTCGAAACTATTCCGAATATTAATGAAATAATTTCACAAATATATTCTCATCATTCCCATCCTACTAACACTCAACAGATCATGATTTTCTTAAGCTTGTGATCCCGTAGGTTTGTTAACATAATAATACAATACTATTGCCTCTAGGGCATATTTCCAACAGTCTCCCACTTACACTAGGGTCAATAATCTAGTTAGCACTTTTGACTTTTGCACCAATGGAAATTCGGTGTCAGTCCATGCTCTGCTTGTAGTATAGACTCCGTCCTATCGAATATGACAATCATCAAATCTGTGTGTATCATTTGCATTTCAATGCATGTCATGCTTTCAGATGAATTCATAATTGAGGATTCCTTAGATTGAGCCATAGAACCAGTATTGAGAACAATGTTGTATTTGCATAATCATCTAGAAACCATACTAAGTTCATAAATGAACCTTTGATTCATCACCCTTTATTGTCGCTTCTAAAACTACAATATACTTAGCATTATGTTGTAGGATTCACCACAATAATTTTCTTGGACCAATTCCAACTTATTGTGCCACCATAAATCATTTAATTGAAATCGAAAACTCGCTTGGAGTACCGATTGAAGATTTTTGTTGATGTACTACTTACATCAAGCATGTATTGACGTAACTCCTTACAACAATCTCTTCATTTTCTCGGTATGTGAAAAACATGTTGTCAGTACTCAACGACATTTTCACTGTTGTCCTATGATCAACAATTTGACCATTCCGGTAACTTTACTCACAACTTAATTGGAGTACTGGACATATCTGGTTATTTACATACCATGGAATTAACACAAGTGTGATTGAGATCATGTATTTCACTCATTAGTATTTGAAGGTACCGATTCTTGCTAAGAACTCCTTCCATGTGACTTTGTCAAGACGTCATTGTCCATCGCAACCGCAACCGCAACCGCAACCGCAATGCCCTTCATGGCTAGTAGTTGAAGCCGAGGCCGAGTTGCCTCCAGGACGCCAACGTGTGTCGTACCCGAGCCAGTTCGTCGTCCTGTGCCTCACCGCTGCTGCTCCAACCTCACCACCGTCCACTGCACCGGAGCTGTTCCTGCTACGCCGTCCTTGGCCACCTCGGATCAACTTCCCCTTCGCCGACAGACGGCCACCGCAACACAGTCAACAATTTGGCCATGGGTTCATCCAAGGCTCGAACCTCCTCCACAACATCGGTTCCCCCAGTAAAAAGAAGAACATTGCCGCGAAATCAGGAGGACACAACACTGGTGACCAGAACTAGTACTCCTCTTCCCTTATTCGTGCAAACCTTATGTGTCTTCTTGCACGGTATTCATCCCACAGAAGACACTAGTTGACTGCTTCTTCTTGCACCTTCTTCCTGATACTAGATGTTCCTAGTCACTGGCGACGCACAAGGTTTCTCCTCATATACTATCTCACCTTAGCTAGAGGTCCATCGCCCCCTGGATTTCAATTCCCGGTCAGTTGATTCCCAATTAAAGGAAGCATTCCCCAGCATAACAGGCGCTAGTCCGCCTGTTACGCCGGGGAAGCAGTGCCTCGGTGTTTATCTTAGGGGTGTGTGGGGCCTAGGAGCTGCTGGCGCCCGATCTGGAGGTCGGACGGGCTTAAAGGGATGGTCGGGGGCACGGCCAAGCACGACGGTGGTGTGAGGTAGAGGGGAGGGCACGGCTGAGGCAGGGGTCTGGGCTGGTGGTCGCTGGCGGTTCGAGAAATATCGTCAACAGTGAGTGGCGGGAGGCAGCTGAAGGCCATCTGCCCGTTCCTTGTAGATTGGACGGTTCCGAAAAAATCGACTGGCCTATTTATTTTCAGTCGACTGTTATTTTGATAGGACCACATGTGGCTGTGTGCTGAGGAGTACTTGCATTTCCTAGCCATCCTTGTGCTCATATATTACAAAATCATACGGAGTAAAATCTAATTTCGTTTGTCATGCAATGTTGTAGAGCTATCATATGTCTCATGTCATTTATTTTTCATCCACCTACTATCTGCTACTTTTACAGTGCACTAGTTCTGCACACACTTCACCCATACTCACACTATTGTTTTTTTATGCATGGGTATTTCAGCCTCTGCCAAACTGTTGATAGAAACACGAAAGAAAAGAGTGAAGTCGCTCCAGCTTTGTTCGCGGGTAGGCAGGACATGTTTCAGCACTTTAAAGGGTGCAATGTCAGCAGATGGAGACGGTAAATGTAGTTTTGGAGTTGATGATCTTGCTCGCCATGAACCACCATCCCAGGTGCTTGCTTTAACTTCGCGGTATCATATGTTGTTGCATGTTAAATATGGTGTCTAGCTTGTATTCGAAAGGCCAAAGTCGGTCTTTATTAAGATAAGGAAAAATATTTTTTACATGAACCACCATCCCGGGAGCACCAGAAGCCAAATAGCTAGTTAGGGCACTGGCCGAGCCAGTGACAAGCCCAACACAGACATGCATCACATGCAAGCCAAGTAAAAAGCCACGGCTGTGGTGAAGCAGACCGCCTCCCATCAGGCTCTCGGGTCCTCGATGATCATGCTCACCACTCTAGCTGGGTGTCTAGCTTGTATTGCTTCCAATTTGGTTAAATTGCATCTGCTTAGCTTACACATTATACCTTTGAATATGACATGCCTTCCTGTTTTTGGTACATACTACTACATCTGTCTATTAATCATGTTCTTACATCAAACTAATGTTCTTGTGTATCCCTCATTAATCACTTATGATGAGACAGTTAGGCCCGTGGATTACTGTGAGAAAAGATACTCTTTTAAAGAATGCAGTGTCAGCCTCCCAACATGATTGTTAAGAAACAACAAGGCTAGATGAAGATAGTCAACGTAGCTTTGTAGTTGATGACCGCATTTCCCCTACACCACCGTCGCAGGTGCTTGCTCTAACTTGGCAGCAAGATATGTGGTTGCATGTTGCATATGGTGTCTAGATTGTAATTCTTCCAATCAAGTTAATTGCATGTGCTATTCTGCTTACTTTATACATTATACTGTTAATGTGACATGCCTTCCCGTTTTTGGTACATAGTACATCTGTCTATTAAGCATGTCCTTACATAAAACTAATGTTTTTTATCCCGCATCAATCAATTATAACGAGACACCTTTAGTATATGAAGTGTGATATTGGTTGCATCTTTCATATGATCTATAGCATGCACTGCTTCTAATTTGTTGAAACGCCATTTATGATAGGATGCTTTTAACTTGGCAAAATCATATTGGTTGCATCTTTCATGTGGTGTCTAGCTTGCATTGCTTCTAATTTGTTGAAATGGCTTCTGCTTAGTTTACACAAATAATTGTAAATATGCCATGTCATCCTGTTTTTCGTACATATTCCATCCTTATATCATGTGTTTGCCTTACATCAAAGTAGTGATTGTCAGTATCATGCACGAATGAGTTCTGAAGACTGAATTTTATTGCTTTTCTTGTCGGTTTTACTTGACAATGGAAAATCAATAAAGCGAAAGGAAATTAGCAAGATAGTTGATAAAGGTGCTCCTTCCAACCAACTAAAACGGAGGGCCTCTACAGATTCTACTCCGCCATCCCCCCAACAAGATTTACAAGACAACACATGCATAGACACTCAATGTAGTTGTGTTGATGATGAGCACGTCTCGCCTAGTCCACCATCATAGGTGCTTCCTCTAACTTGGCACTGTTATATGTGGTTGCATGTTATGTATGATGTCTAGCTTGTTTTGCTTCTAATTTTATTGAATTTCATCTGCTTACTTTACACATTATACTTGTGAATAAGACACGTGTTCCTATTTCTAGAACATACAATATCTGTCTATCACACCATGTTCTTACATCAAAGTACTACTATTGTGTAACCTGCAATAATCACTTATCATAAGACACGTTTAACTTGGGAGTGTGATATAGGTTACATCTTGCATTCGTTTCTAGCTTGTACTACTTCTAATTTGTTGAAATGGCACTTATGACGAGACAGTTTTAACTTGGTAGAGTGATATTCATTGCATCTTTCATATGGTGTCTAGCTTTTATTGCTTCCAATTTGTTGAAATGCCTTCTGCTTAGTTTACACATCATAGCCGTGGATATGCAATGTTGCCCTTTTTTCTTACACATTCAATCGTCTTATCATGCGGTTGCCTTACATTAAAGTAGTGCTAGTCAACATCCTGCATCAATGAGTTCTAAAAGGCGAATTTTTATTCATTTTTCTTGTGGGTTTGACTTGACAAGGCAATAAAATTAAGTAAGAGGAAGGAAAAATTAATGCAGGGACTGATGGCGGTCTTCCAGCGAAACCGGCATCCCAGGTGCTTTCTCTAGCTTGGCAGTGTGATATTGTCTTGCATGTTGCATACGGTGTCTAGCCTGTATTGCTTGCAATTTGATTAAATTACTTCTACTTAGTTTACACAAATAGTTCTGAATATGCCACTGGAAAATTGTACTAACAAGGTATCCCCTGCTACACCAGCTGCAAAATAATCCAAACACAAACGAATAGCTGCCACCAAACAAGCAACGATAGTCCTAGTTGTTGCAGCACCTTCTTCCATAGTACCAACATCTGCACGAGTTACTCGTTCGGTAAATCTTCTAGCAACAAGTTCCCAAGCTTCCTTGCCACCTAACACTACTTCTGAAGCACTCTTAACACAAGATGAGTTGGCAAGATCAGATGAACCTTGTGAGCTTCAACAACAAGAAGGTAGTTGCTCGAGTCAAGTCACAGTTGCATGCTTCTTTATATGTAGTCTCACAGTTTGATGTACACTAACACTTACCATGCTCGTTGTTGAACTAGCACCTAGGCGCAAGAGGAAACAGACATCAGGGATAATGCTCGACAGATTAACTAAATCTAGAGGATGAGGAATGGAGATCCGTTTTGAGGTGAGTTTAAAAAGGCCACGTGATGCTACAGAGTTAGCCAAGTTAGTATCAGTGGCAGCCGTTGCCGTTAGGTGTCATGCACGTATCCTCCCAATATGGATTCAATACAGAAATGACAAAGACGAAACCCAGTTTAACACCTTCCTCGACCATTTATCTGCAAGTATAGTTATGTATGGAAATTAGTAATATCTCCTTGCTCTGTCCTGTACTTTCTAGGTTGCTGGTAATGAGACTCCCATTATTTTCAACAGATGAGGTTCAAGTTGGATAGCAAAGATGATGCAAGCAGACAAGCATGCACCCATGTTTTCAAGTCTGCTCTACGACAGTATTGGTATAACTTGAGGAAATCTCACTTTGAAGGCAAGGCTAATAGTGAACTTGCCCAAACATCTCCAGTGGAAAATATATCGGATGAAGACTAGAGAGGCCTTGTTAAACATTGGTCTGATCCAAAGTATCAAATATGTTATATATATATATGTGATTAGACTACATGTTGAACTCCTATTTACACATGTGCCTCAGAAATCTATCTTCTTGTAGGTGAAATGTTCAAAGAACAAGGCCAACCATATGAAAGTGAAATTCCAACAGACGATAGGATCTCGTAGCTATATTGCACACTGCGAGGCTCTTGTAACTAGCTGCTATTTCACTCTTTTCGCTGTGCCATATTATCAGATCTATATTGACTTGTTCCAAATGCAGAGGAAAGCCCACAAGGACCAAAAAGTACCTGAACCAAATGCTATGGAAATCTTCAAGGACTATCACACTAGCAAGACGAAGGGATGACTACACCAGTCAAAGTCACTGTTGTAAGTCCTTAATGCTCATGCCTTTTAACTACTACTTACTCTGACTTGTGCATTGAACTTCACGGTTTGCAATCAATGTCTATTACTCTTTTCAATTTTATACACACAATTGTCTTAGTGTATCATTGCACCTTACAAGGTTTAGAAGAGAGGAGTGATGTTCCTTTGATCTTGATATATAATCTAGTTCCGTGCTGGATTTGTCTACACAACATTACAATTGCATGTTTGTCTGTTTTCAGTTGTTTTGTGATATGAATGATGTCATACTATGCTTACCACATTATAAACTTTGTCTCTTTATCCTTAGCCGTCAATACAATGTGAAGAAATAGACAATACATTAGCCATGGTACATGTTCATATGTTTGGAACCTGGTTTTATTATGTACTTTGCAGTAAAATACAACTAATATTTTACACGGGTTCACGAGAATAAGTTCTGTATATAGACCAAAGCTATTCTGTTTGGTTTTGTTGCTTCTTTAATATCTTCTGTTCTGGTACTACTAATGTACAAACTCAACTTTTCAGCAAGCTATGGAACAAATGGTGGAACCGCCACCTTCTGAAGGTGACGAGGCAACTATAACCACAATGTCACCTCTTGCTGCAGTGGGTCAGTACATGTCCACTAACAGTGCCAAAAGCACGTTCCTGCATAATACTGGGTTGGTTGTTAAGGCAATCTCATCCAAACCGCCTCATAATCAAGATATGCAAGCTTAACACAATGCTATATCTGTGCTCCAGACACAAGTCCAATCCCTAACAGAGACCCTTTGTGAAACAAGGACAACCATTGTTCGATGTCGTCAAGATATGCATGGTTTTGAAACCAGACTATCAGACATTTGCTATGTTGTTCAGGAGCCTAGGAGAAATGAAGGCGAAGGTTATGGTGCTCCATAGGACATTACAACACGAAAACGTAACAGTCAGGTCAAATGAACCGAGCTTCTGAACTTCTGGTGGTGCATTTATCTGCCGGACTGTTAACTTTTATGCCAACCTTCCTTTTGTTTTATGGTTGTAATTTGTTTTGTTGCGGTACAAAATTTGTTCTTAACGTGCAGTGACTGGCTGAAGAAAACAACAAGCCATTTTTGTATAGTGTAGGATGTTCCCTGTATTTGCACGGTGGCGAACCTTGATGCCCAGTGGATGTAATCTGTGCAATCGCCTTAATAGCCTAGCGTTAATTTCTGGCTTATTTATTTCCCTAGTCTTATTTTTCCTTGGTTTGCTAGTGGCTGCAACAACCATGTGCTAGATATGGACCATGGTAACCTTGAGCCTGCTACGGGCCATAGGATCAATGGGCCTCCTATGGGTCGTCGGATAAATGGGCCTCCAACGGGCCATAGAATCAATGGGTGTCCTACGGGCCATCGGATAAATGTGACTACATGGGCCGTTAACGGGCGTAATTAATATCAGGCCAGCACGGTAACGGGCCGTTAACATGCCAGAAGACAACAAAGGCTTAATTCTGTCATAGGCATAATGGGTCATTAATGGGCCAGAATACATGACGGGTTGGAAACGGCACAATGGGTTAACAAGCCACAAATGGGTCGATTCTAAACACCGGATGAATTTGGCCCATCAGGAGAATAGGCCAGTAACTGGACGGAAGTAACTGAGGGACGTAAAGGAGCCCAAGAATGTATGGGCCGTTAGTAGGCCAAAAGCTAACATGGGCTGGAAACGGCCCATGTGAATCATGGGCCGTTAATGGGTACACTAGTACAAAAAGGTGCTGTACAAACGGTTTTTAACCCCTTTCCGTGACGGCATTTTGAACCATCGCCAAGTGAGTGTGTGCGATAGGGGGGGGAGTGTCCTTCCCACCGACCCAAAAACCGTCGGGGATAGGGAGCCATGATGCATACGGTTGTCCCTATAAAACTATTTATGATATGTTGAATATACCAAATGCTACATCCTTGCTACTTGTTTGTGCTCGCGTTGCCATCGCAGTCGGTATTATGTGGTGCTACGTTTACGATGCACGACCCATCACAAACAGTTCACGATTATAGAACATGTATGATAAGAAGACAATCACACACATTCACTTTTCCTGAACCGTATGCGAAAACTAATTAAGAAGATTAGCTAATCATCGTACGAGTGTCGGATAGGATTACGACACGTCGGACCGTCGTAACATCGTCATACATGATAACTATCGCACACGCTATTCTGTGGTGCAACATTTACGATGCGTACCACATCAGAAATAGTTCATGATTGCAAATCGTGTATGATAAGGCAACTATCACAAACGTTTAGTTTGCCCGCACCGTTTGTGATATTGTCTGACATCACACACGCTTTGCAAACGTCAACTGTGTGCATGACCGCACACATTTCCTCTCTGTGAACCGTGTCGGATTATGTTGTATATCACAAACGTTTGTGTTTTACCGACCGTGTGTGCCGTAATGACCTGCAGAGCGTAATTTCACCATAATTTAATTGCTGCTATTTAAAATTGTACCGAATTTGAATTTGAAAGTATGCTATAGCTTTATCCATATCCATCAGGTTCAAACAACCAATGAATTATTCGATTCACAGGTACATAACATCAAGAATTACATAAGCACGAAATAAAGAATGATGATCCATAGTTGTATACTTGTACTATTAAATACGGTAAAGAAAGAGGCGAAATACATTCTGGTTGCTGAACAAGATGAAACGGAATGCCCATATTGTGCCCTCCTCCATGCAGAAGGCACGCACGACTCTAGTCCAACCCCTTGTGATGGCCGACCGCCCATCATTCACTGTCTTCATGAACACATCAAGATAGTCATCGTGTTCTGGTCGAAATACTTTAACCTTTGCATGCCCACCAATCATGTAGTTTGAGAGGTAATCTTGAGTAAACTGCTTTTGGAACCACTACAAAGGAAAAAGATTCAGACATTGTCATATAACACAACTCATTATGGGCAGTAAAAAGAAGGTTGTAGAGTTCTTACTTACCATCCCGCAGTCAGCTGTTGTCTTGGACAAAGTGTAAACAAATACTAGTTTAATTGCCATCTTTTGACCCATTTTACTAACAATCTTTATCAGCTTCCTCACTTGATGCTGGTTCATCAATATCTCACTGCCCCATGATACGTCTCCGACGTATCTATAATTTATGAAGTATTCATGCCATGTTTACAACAATTTTATATGGTTTTGGTACGATTTGATTAGAACTAACCTGGACTGGCGCTGTTTTCAGCAAAACTACCGTGGTGTCATTTTTTGTGTAGAAATAAAAGTTCTCGGAGCTGGGCCAAGAAGTGGACAAGGTGGCCACAAGCCATCAGGGCGCACCCTGGGAGTAGGGCGCGCTGATAACCCACAAGTATAGGGGATCACTGATACGTCTCTGTCGTATCTATAATTTTTGATTGTTCCATACCAATATTCTACAACTTTCATATACTTTTGACAACTTTTTATACTATTTTTGGGACTAACATATTGATCCAGTGCCCAGTGCCAGTTCCTGTTTGTTGCATGTTTTTTGTTTCACATAAAATCCATATCAAACGGAGTCCAAACGGGATAAAAACTGACGGAGATTTTTTTTGGAATATTTGTGATTTTTGGGAAGAAGAATCAATGCTATACGATGCCCGAGGGGGCCACGAGACAGTGGGGCGCGCCCCAGGGGGTCAGGCGCGCCCTGGACCCTTGTGGCCACACCGTAAGGCAGTTGGAGCCCTTCTTTCGCCGCAAGAAAGCTAATTTCCGGATAGAGATCGTGTCCAAAATTCAGCCCAATCGGAGTTACGGATCTCCGGTTATAAAAGAAACGGTGAAAGGACAGAATCCAGAACGCAGAAACAGAGAGAGACAGAGAGACAGATCGAATCTCGGAGGGGCTCTCGCCCCTCCCATGCCATGGAGACCAAGGACCAGAGGGGAAACCCTTCTCCCATCTAGGGAGGAGGTCAAGAAAGAAGAAGAAGGAGGGGGGCTATCTCCCCCTCGCTTCCGGTGGCGCCGGAGTGCCACCGGGGGCCATTATCATCACTGCAATCTTCACCAACAACTTCACCGCCATCATCACCAACTCTTCCCCCCTCTATGCAGCGGTGTAACCCCTCTTTTACCCGCTGTAATCTCTACTTAAACATGGTGCTCAACGCTATGTATTATTTCCCAATGATGTATGGCTATCCTATGATGTTTGAGTAGATCTGTTTTGTCCTATGGGTTAATTGATGATCGTGATTGGTTTGAGTTGCACGTTTTATTATTGGTGCTGTCCTATGGTGCTCTCCGTGTCGGCATAGCGTGAGGGATCCCGCTGTAGGGTTTGCAATATGTTCATGATTTGCTTATGGTGGGTGGCGTGAATGATGAAGCACGCAGACCGAGTAAGTAGGTTGTTTGCGTATGGGATAAAGAGGACTTGATACTTTAATGCTATGGTTGGGTTTTACCTTAATGATCTTTAGTAGTTGCGGATGCTTGCTAGAGTTCCAATCATAAGTGCATATGATCCAAGTAGAGAAAGTATGTTAGCTTATGCCTCTTCCTTATATAAAATTGCAATAACAATTACCGACCGGTCTAGTTATCGATTGCCTAGGTGTTCACACACGAACACATCACCGTGTACCCTTGACGTCGGGGGTGATGCACCGCAGCTCACGTCGAAGGAGACCCGCTGGAGCGATGCATAAGAGAATCAAAGTGGCGCTTTGTAGACCGAAACCCACACGCATGGGAGGGACCCGTCGGTGTGGCTGGCTATGGGCTGCCCCAGGTCGGCCTGACCGCCCCTAGGGCCTCGAGGTTTGTCGCCCTACAACAAGAAGAACGAACGAAGAACAAGGAAGAAGAAGAACAAAGGTAGAAGGTAAAAAAAGGTAAAAAGTGGTAGATGATTGTTCGATTGTGTGTTGTTTAATCGGCCGTCACCTCTCATCTATTTATGAGGCGGCTAGACTTCCCGTACAAGAAAAGGACTAAAAATTCTGTCCAAAACATCAAAAACCCTAACCTAACTCGGACAGGAATCTTTGGTAATTTCCCGGACCAACTCGGTCTCACCGATTGGTTCGTTTCGGTCCCACCGAGTGAACGTTGCCAACTCTCTCTATCCTTCTGTAATTTCTCGGATCAACTCAGCCTCACCGATTGGTTTGCTTCGGTCCTACCAAGTGAACATTGCCAACTCTCTGGTAAATTTTCGGACCAACTCGGTCTCACCGATCAAATCAACTCGGTCGGTCCGAAATGACTCTGCAGCTTCTGTTTCTGACCTTGTTTTGCCTCCACATGTTGCATATGAACTCGGATTAAGACGATTTTATATCAAAATCAATCATTTCGACGAGACACACAACTTTCATGTTGAAACAGTTTCCATCAGAGGCCACCTTGATTGAGTTTTATGCGTTTCTTTACTCTGGTGTCAACATGAGCATCTCTGAACTTGTCATAACTTTTGAGTCCGAGCTCCGTTTTGGACCATCTTCATATCCATCTTGATATTCTCGAAGAGAGACATTCCAAGGTGACTTCCAATCATAAGTTTGAATTGGTCTTGATATAACCTATGCTAATTTTATGACTGTGCCAATTTTGAGCGTCAACACATGCCCCCCTGTTTTTCGGCATAGCCAGCGTGCCGAAAAATAACTTGTACCATGTTGGTTCTAAGGAAGGATTCAACACTCCATTGGCCATTCTGCATCTTCTTAGGACGATAAGTATATATCGGCCATTACTTGTTTGAATCCTTGATGCAAACTTGGGTGAAACCTTCTCAATTTCATTAACAATCTGGTGATAAATTTCCATAGATATGTATTTCGAAGTCATCCTCCGAACCATATTGTTCACCCTTTCGCTGGGATTTTGCAGACAATCAAGAATTAATTCCCTCTAATCCTTTCTTTCACCTGCATACAAATTTCATTAGTGGCCGAAGCAATGGGCTTTGGTTCGGCCTTACCTATGTCGGTGAGATCAAGCATCAGCTATTGATAGATGTGCAATACACCATAATCAACATGGTAGCCGAATGCTTGTTGCGCCAACTCATTTACTCTTCAATTTTCATGTCTAGATATATGAGAAATATTAAAGCAACCCAAGGTAAATTTTATATCTAGAGATACCTCAAGGTAAACTATAAGTGATTCGTCAAAACATTGATGACCCTTGGATATTTGTTGCACTACTCATAACGAATCACCCAAAGCCTCAATGTGCGTAGCACCTATGGCATCCAAAAGATCCAAACCGAATAACATTGCATATTCGGCTTTGATTATTGTGCCAAAAATATTTGAAGTGGCATGAGGCTTCACAAAATAGCACCCAAAGGAGATATATAAACAACACCAACACCTTGGCCATTGTTATGAATTCAACCATCAAAACATAATCTCCATAGTACTAGAAAGACAAGGCTAATATCGATATTATGCATGTCATAAATTTGATGGTCGATAATAAAACAACAATGATTTGCCTCTCATTCATAGGCCAAATCATATATATTAAATCAAAGCATAAACCCACTCAATTTCTATGAATCGGTCTATGCAACATATTTTGAATGGCATCGGTCATAATGTTTCATTTCCATGCAAGCATAATATAAGTATATGTATAGATTTCCATGAACATGTACCTTGTCTTGCTCTCCAATCAAACTAAGGACGATGTTAGAATGGTACACCGGCCATGCTTTGTCATATTCTTAGGGAAATAAATAAATATTGGCCACCTCCATAAGGTTCATGTAGAATTCATCCACCAAAGCATGTATAGCCGAAATAAACAAATGAAATGACAAATCAAGTATTTCGGCTCTTTGATCAGCAACAAACTTGTAGCTAATCAAATGTATAGTGATTTGGTAATACCCTCTCATGATATAGAAGATTATGTCGCATCCATGGATGAAAATAAATCCATGGATGGTAATTTATCATACCTAGGGATGAGTTCCATGGGAAAGGCATCAATGGCATGGTTGAAGAAAATGGATGATGTGCTAACAAAAGATTTTGATGTTGTGATGCACTCCTTCGGCTTAATTGTTTGTTGCTTCCATCCTTCTCTCTCTTCACTTTTATTGTACTTCTTGTAATGGAAGCTTGCACATAATTCTCATTTTGGGTACTTCCTTTCGGAATCCATGCCATATTCCTTTCCTCAAGTTCTTGTGCACTAAATTTTTGCAATTTCTTCTTTTGCCAATGTGATAAACCGAGTGGCCATCTCGCCTATGATTCTGTTGACCAATGGTAATTCTTTTTTGGCCTTGTGCACTCAACTTCTTTTCTTCATATTTGACACTTTGACCCTCAATAATTGGTCGCTTCGTCTCATTTCCTTTAGTAGCCAATGTCAACACTTTAATTGTCTCTTTTCCATTTAAGATCAAATCCGAAGTTGCACTCTTACGACCATCTCTTTTAACACGGTAAACTTGCTTAACCACCTCTTTCTTCTTCCTTGGGGTCCGGACCGACTCCTTATGATTGAAACGGTCTTTAACATGTGGTTTTTCAAATGTTGATCTTCTCGGAGCTGCATAATATTGGTGAGATGGTCTAAAATAAGATGGAGAATGTGCCCTTGTATCATACCTGTCCCATGATGGATATGGATCTATATGAGCATAGCGAGGCACCCACGGCGTTGGCATTGGCGGCCCAAAAATAAGGATATGAATATGTTGCATTAAAATTCTCACTTTGCCAATACCGATCCTCATATTTGCGCCTTGGGGTTGATCTTGGTTTCTTTGCATGATTTGGCCGACAAGCATTTTTCTCTTCACTCTTCTTTTGATATTTATCCAATAGTTCAGCGAAGGTGATTTTTGATCTCTTACATTTGCGCTTATTTCGGCCTTTGCTTTCTTTTGGTTTGCTTTCATCAATCATTGGATTTGCTTGCCGCCCCCCAGTCCTTGGCGTCTCCATTGTAGCTTCGATGTAATTCTCGCCCTCAAGATTATGTTCATTATGATCTTCAGCAACTTCTTTACTTGAAAGCTTGATCCCATCACCTACACTTTTTACCTTCTCTTTAAATGGATCGGCTTGAAGCAGCCGATGCAAAAACTTTTTGCCATCGGGACCAATCAGAATAGACTGGTAATCTCTTGGTGTTTCAACAAACTTCAATCGTCCTTTTTCAATGGCCGATTTAACTATTTGACGAAACATGTTGCAATCCTCAAAATTATGCTTGGACGAATCATGCAACTTACAATACATTCGTCCTTGGATTGATGGCTTAACATGGTGATCAAGAATTATAATGTAATTATTTTTCAGCAACAAATCAAATATTTGATCACACATGCTTGAATTGAAGGTATACTTCTTGTTTTCTAGCCGATCTTGCTGTGTGAACGGCTTTGGAGATAAGCAAACAAATGGTTCAGATTTGGAATCTCCCCATTCAGCTATGCATTGTGTTTTCCATTCTATCTCCGATATCTTTGGATAAGATATTATATTAGCATCGGTTTTCTCAATAGAATTTAATCTTGGCTTTAAATTTCTGAAACAAAGATATTTAGAACATACATGTCTCAGTTGAGACCAAGTGCAAGCCAAGTACGAAATAAGCAAAGCTACCCAACTATATATGAACTTTAGATAAAGCAACGGGGAAAGCTTTGGTTGTAACAATAAGTCATTATCGGTCTTTATAAATGGCGCAATGGGTTGACCGATATGTTCCATAACAATTTTATTGCTAACAAGTAAATTACCCTTCTTCATTGGTCTTTCAAAATTACTTATGAGAATATTTCTTATAGATGCATCAATAATGAAGTCGCGACCAAATCTGAAAATAGGTAAATTACTCGCTATGCATACCTCTTCAAATACGTTGGTAGAGCATGATGGTGGTGTGACTTGAACAATATCTAGCTTCGTCTTTGGATGACTCTCCAACGCCTTTTCATCATCTTTTTCTTTATTTCGTGCATCATTACCTTGAAGATCCTTATCAGCCGAACTTTTTTCGGCTACTTGCTCTTGTCCTTGAGGCTTGTCAATTTCTACGACACGGAACTCATAGGGCAGGAAGTAGGTTCCATTAACTTCAGAAAAATCAAGCATGGTTGTTTTGCTATGCTTGCCATGCCCTTTCTCAATAATGCTTTGCTCTTTGGATTTGATGGATTCAGAATATATACTACTTGATTCGGCTTTTTCAACCGAAGCTTCAAGTTTCGAATCATCATTCTTTTCATTGATACTACCAATTGGCAATGCTTCTTTTATCTGAGCCAATTCTTTTTCTATTTGTTTCTGGTGGCGAGCGGCAAAATTGGCTTTAAGCTTTTTCTCAATTTCAGACCACTCCGGATATGATTGACCCCCAATGCTTTTAGATTCTTTCGGCAATGACACACGGGTGTTGGCGAAATTTTGCAATTGTGTAGGGGGTTTATAATATGATGTAGTACTAGGTGAAGGCATATGCATTGTTGTAAAACCATATTTTTTCTCGCCAATTTTATCAATTGGCAAAGATTCATCTTCTTGCAAAACTCTAGCTTTTATTGCGGCATAATCAGGAAACAACCCTTTTTCATGTTGTTCAAGGCAAATAGCACTAATCCTCTTATTCTGGGCTAAACTCTTCAATGCAGCGACAACTACCTCATCTTCTACAATATTTGGCACAACCGCTCCTGTAAAAATTACATTTATTCGGCTATGACCAGAAAGGTGTGAAGCCGAATTATGAACATCTACAGTTGTGTATGGTGCTGAAAAATTAGTAGCATGAGGTGTAGCATATGATGTTTGAGGGTAATTGGCCGAGTAACTAGTAGTAGCATGGCCAGTTCCCCTATCCACCATCATGTTTGGATTAACATGTTGCAAGTTATTTGCCGATGAATAAAAACTTGAAACACTTTGTTGCTTGCTATTGGAAGTTCCTACACGAGGTGTTTCAACTTGATTACCTAAACCCATCATATTGTTCATCGGCATATGGATTTGTGGGGTTGCTGATGCATGAGAGTTGGAGTACATATGGTGCATGTTACTAGTATCATAAGAATTTGAAGCATGAAGATTGTTTTGCATCGGCCCTTGCGCATAATTAGATGGATGATTGATAAAACTCGGGCTAGCCGATACATTATGCTCATTAGGTGATCTAGCAACAACATATGAATTATTTGCATCTACAAAGGGGAATTGGGTATTCATATTACCTCTATAGATTGCAGCAACCTGATGACGATCTCTTCGTAGCAAGAACAGGCCGAAGACCATTCGAAGCTTCGTCCCCAGCGGAGTCACCAAAAAGTGTGTTCGCACATGAACACTTCACCGTGTACCCTCAACGCTGGGGGTGACGCATAGCAGCTCACGTCGAAGGAGACCCGTCGGAAGCGTGGTACGCAAGAGAATCTGGCGGGCGCTTTTGTAGACCCGAAACCCCACACGCCCGGGAGGGACCCCGTTAGGGCGTGCGGCGGCTATGGGCTGCCCTAGGTCGGCCTGACCGCCCCTAGGGCCTCGAGGTTCGTCGCCCTACAACAAGAAGAACGAACGAAGAACGAGGAAGAAGAAGAACAAAGGGAGAAGGTAAAAAAAGGTAAAAGGTGGTAGATGATTGTTCGATTGCGTGTTGTTTAATTGGCCATCACCTCTCATCTATTTATGAGGCGGCTGGACTTCCCATATAAGAAAAGGACTAAAAATTCCGTCCAAAACATCAAAAACCCTAACCTAACTCGGACAGAAATCTTTGGTAATCTCCCGGACCAACTCGGTCTCACCGATTGGTTCGTTACGGTCCCACCGAGTGAATGTTGCCAACTCTCTGTATCCTTCTGTAATTTCTCGGATCAACTCAGTCTCACCGATTGGTTTGCTTCAGTCCTACCGAGTGAACATTGCCAACTCTCTAGTAAATTTTCGGACCAACTCGGTCTCACCGATCAAATCAACTCGGTCGGTCTGAAATGACTCTGCAGCTTCTGTTTCTGACTTTGTTTTGCCGCCACAGGTTGCATACGAACTCGTATTAAGACGATTTTTATATCAAAATCAATCGTTCGACGAGACGAACAACTTTCATGTTGAAACAGTTTCCATCAGAGGCCACCTTGATTGAGTTTTATGCGTTTATTTACTCTGATGTCAATATGAGCATCTCTGAACTTGTCATAACTTTTGAGTCCGAGCTCCGTTTTAGACCATCTTCATATCCATCTTGATCTTCTCGAAGAGAAAAATTCCAAGGTGACTTTCAATCATAAGTTTGAATTGGTCTTGATATAACCTATGCTAATTTTATGACTGTGCCAATTTTGAGCGTCAACACTAGGGGAAAATAACTTTCTCGTGACAAAAAGCTCTCTACTAAAACTAATTTAGTTGTGTCTTTATCTAAACAACCCCTACTTTTTATTCACGCGCTCTTTATTTTCTTGCAAACCTATCCAACAACACCTACAAAGTACTTCTAGTTTCATACTTGTTTCCGGTAAAGTGAACGTCAAGTGTGCGTAGAGTTGTATCGGTGGTCGATAGAACTTGAGGGAATATTTGTTCTACCTTTAGCTCCTTGTTGGGTTCGACACTCTTACTTATCAAAAGAGGCTACAATTGATCCCCTATACTTGTGGGTTATCAAGACCTTTTTCTGGCGCCGTTGCCGGGGAGTCATAGTGTGGGGTGAATATTCTCATGTGTGGTTGTTTGCTTTATCACTAAGTAATTTTTATTTGTTGTTCTTAGTTGTTTTATATCTTTAGTTATGGGTAGGAAACGCAAAATACCAAAAAAATTAGTTGTACCTACTACACCAATGGTTGAAGAACCACTCAAAATCTATCACACTCCTGAAGCTTTTTACTTGGATCATCTTCGATCCCCATGTGCTCGTGCTGAAACCCCAACTAGCTTAGTTGAGGGTAAATATTTAGATGAGCATGCTTGTTATGTGCGACACTGCTTATCTCAAAAGGGGAAACTTTTTACTGGATCAAATTCATCTTTTGCAATGTTATGCTTGGAATTTATGTGAAATATATGATGTTAGTTGTTGTTCTGAAAACCCTAAGAAACACCTTCCCTACAAATGTGAGTTTAGTGATAATGGAATCGTATCTTCGTATGCTAAGGGTGTTTATAATTACTATGATGTTCAACAAATTGAAGAATCTGTTGCTTTTGAGGATGCTTATGAAATTGCTTCTTTGATTGAAAAGTATGATGCTACTCTTTACAAATCTGAAAATTTTGCCATACTTGAATATTGTTATGATAATTATGCTTCTAATGCATATGTTAAACCATATATTGAGGACTCCTCCGCTGTCCAAGAAGAGACTAATATTTTACAGGAATCTATGGAAGAAGAAATTGATAAAACTGTGAGCTCATTGGGTGAAAAAAATGATGAGGAGAGCGAAGAACAAAAGGAGGAAGAGCGGATTAGCTACCCATTCTCACCTTCTAATGAGAGTAACTCTTCAACTCATATATTGTTTAATTTCCCTCTGTGCTTACCAAAGGATGATTGCTATGATAATTGTTATGATCCCGTTGATTCTTTTGAAATATCCCTTTTTGATGATGCTTGCTATGCTTGTGGCCAAGATTCCAATATGAATTATGCTTATGGAGATGAACTTGCTATAGTTCCTTATGTTAAACATGAAATTGTTGCTATTGCACCCACGCATGATAGTCCTATTATCTTTTTGAATTCTCCAAACTACACTATATCAGAGAAGTTTACCCTTATTAAGGATTATATTGATGGGTTGTGTTTTACTACTACACATGATGATTTTGATGAATATAATATGCATGTGCTTGCTGCTCCTACTTTCAGTTATTATGAGAGAGAAACTATATCTCCACCTCTATGTTTCCAATATTATAAAATTGCAAGAAACTGTTTATACTATGCATTGGCCTTTAATATGTGTGCATGAATTGTTCTTTTATGACATGCCGATGCATAGGAAGAGGGTTAGACTTCGTCATTACATGATATATGTTACTTTTTTGCTCACCAATAAATTACAAATCATTTTTAATTAAAATTGGCTTTGATATACCTTGGGATCCGGGTGGATTCATTACTTGAGCACTATATGCCTAGTTTAATGGCTTTAAAGAAAGCGCTGCCAGGGAGAAAACCCTGAAGTTTTAGAGAGTCATTTATTTTATTTTGTGCCTTTATAAAGTTTAAAAATAAAAATAATGTGCCAAGGTTTGCCTTTAGGATGTTTACAATGCTTGTTGGTTTGTACAGTGCAGAATAGAAACTTTGGCTGTAGTCCGCGATTTTACATTTGTTACTGTAACGTCAAATGGTTCTGAAATTTTTGCACTGTCTTTCTATACAATTTTTTTATTTTTCCTAATTTTGGCAGAATTTTTGAAGTACCAGAAGTATGGTGAATGTTCAGATTACTACAGACTGTCCTGTTTAAGACAAATTCTGTTTTTGATGCATAGTTTGCTTGTTTAGATGAAAACTATCAATTTCTATCAGTGGATTAAGCCATGGAAAAGTTATATTACAGTAGCTATAATGCAAAAACAAAATATGAATTGGTTTGCAACATTACTTAGAGTAGTGATTTGCTTTATTATACTAACGGATCTTACCGAGCTTTCTGTTGAGTTTTGTGTGGATGAAGTGTTCGAAGATCGAGGATGTCTCGATATGAGGATAAGAAGGAGAGACAAGAGCTCAAGATTGCGGATGCCCAAGACACCCCAAGTAAATATTCAAGGATACTCAAGCGTCTAAGCTTGGGGATGCCTCGGAAGGCATCCCATCTTTCTTCAACAAGTATCGGTATGTTTTCAGATTCGTTTCGTTCATGCGATATGTGCAAATCTTGGAGCGTCTTTTGCATTTAGTTTTCACTTTTCTTTTATGCACCATGCTGGTATGAGGTAGTCCATGGTTGATTTATAGAATGCTCTTTGCACTTCACTTATATATTTTGAGTATGGCTTTACAGAATGCTTCATGTGCTTCGCTTATATCATTTGATGTTTGGATTGCCTGTTTCTCTTCACATAGAAAACTGCCATTTGTAGAATGCTCTTTTGCTTCACTTATATTTGTTAGAGCGTGGGCATATCTTTTGTAGAAAGAATTAAACTCTCTTGCTTCACTTATATCTATTTACAGAGATTACATGAATTGGTCATTCACATGGTTAGTCATAAAATCCTACATAAAACTTGTAGATCACTCAATATGATATGTTTGATTCCTTGCAATAGTTTTGCGATATAAAGATGGTGATATTAGAGTCATGCTAGTGGGTAGTTGTGGATTGTAGAAATACTTGTGTTGAAGTTTGTGATTCCCGTAGCATGCACGTATGGTGAACGGTTATGTAACGAAGTTGGAGCATGATGTATTTATTGATTGTCTTCCTTATGAGTGGCAATCGGGGACGAGCGATGGTATTTTCCTACCAATCTATCCCCCTAGGGGCATGCGTGGTAATACTTTGCTTCGAGGGCTAATAAACTTTTGCAATAAGTATATGAGTTCTTTATGACTAATGTGAGTCCACGGATTATACGCACTCTCACCCTTCCATCATTGCTAGCCTCTTCGGTACCGTGCATTGCCCTTTCTCACCTCGAGAGTTGGTGCAAACTTCACCGGTGCATCCAAACCCCGTGATACGATAGACTCTATCACACATAAGCCTCATTATATCTTCCTAAAAACAGCCACCATACCTACCTATCATGGCATTTCCATAGCCATTCCGAGATATATTGCCATGCAACTTCCATCATCATCATATACATGACCTGAGCATTCATTGTCATATTGCTTTGCATGATCGTAAGATAGATAACATGATGTTTTCATGGCTTGTCCGTTTTTTGATGTCATTGCTACGCTAGATCATTGCACATCCCGGTAACCGCCGGAGGCATTCATATAGAGTCATACTTTGTTCTAGACATTGAGTTGTAATATTGAGTTGTAAGTAAATAAAAGTGTGATGATCATCATTATTAGAACATTGTCCCATGTGAGGTTATCAAAATAAAAGAGGCCAAAGAAGCCCAAATAAAAAAAGAGGCCAAAGAATCCCACCAAAAAAAGAAAAAAAGAAGAAAAAAAAAATAAAAAATGAGAGAAAAAGAGAGAAGGGGCAATGTTACTATCCTTTTACCACACTTGTGCTTCAGAGTAGCACCATGTTCTTCATATAGAGAGTCTCTTGAGTTATCACTTTCATATACTAGTGGGAATTTTCATTATAGAACTTGGCTTGTATATTCCGATGATAGGCTTCCTCAAATGCCCGAGGTCTTCATGAGCAAGCAAGTTGGATGCACACCCACTTAGTTTCCAGTTTGAGCTTTCATACACTTATATCTCTTAGTGCATCCGTTGCATGGCAATCCCTACTCCTCACATTGACATCAATTGATGGGCATCTCCATAGCCCGTTGATTAGCCGCGTCGATGTGAGACTTTATCCCATTTTTGTATTCTCCACACAACCTCCATCATCATATTCTATTCCACCCATAGTGCTATGTCCATGGCTTGCGCTCATGTATTGCGTGAGGGTTGAAAAGGCTGAAGCGCGTTAAACAGTATGAACCATTTGCTCGGTTTGTCATCGGGGTTGTGCATGATGTGAATATTTTGTGTGGTGAAGATGGAGCATAGCCAGACTATATGATTTTGTAGGGATAACTAGCTTTGGCCATGTTATTTTGAAAAGACATGATTGCTTTATTAGTATGCTTGAAGTATTATTGTCTTAATGTCAAATGATAGACTATTGCTTTGAATCACTCGTGTCTTAATATTCATGCCATGATTAGATTATGAGATCAAGATTATGCTAGGTAGCATTCCACATCAAAAATTATCTTTTTTTATCATTTACCTACTCAAGGACGAGCAGGAATTAAGCTTGGGGATGCTGATACGTCTCCGTCATATCTATAATTTTTGATTGTTCCATACCAATATTCTACAACTTTCATAATCTTTTGGCAACTTTTTATACTATTTTTGGGACTAACATATTGATCCAGTGCCCAGTGCTAGTTCCTGTTTGTTGCATGTTTTTTGTTTCGCAGAAAATCCATATCAAACGGAGTCCAAACGGGATAAAAACTGATAGAGATTTTGTTGGAATATTTATGATTTTTGGGAAGAAGAATCAACACGATGCGATGCCCGAGGGGGCCACGAGACAGGGGGGCGCGCCCCAGGGGGTCAGGCACGCCCTGGACCCTCGTGGCCACCCTGTAAGGTGGTTGGAGCCCTTCTTTCGCTGCAAGAAAGCTAATTTCCGGATAGAGATCGTGTCCAAAATTCAGCCCAATCGGAGTTACGGATCTCCGGTTATAAAACAAACGGTGAAAGGGCAGAATCCAGAACGCAGAAACAGAGAGAGACAGAGAGACAGATCCAACCTCGGAGGGGCTCTCGCCCCTCCCATTCCATAGAGACCAAGGACCAGAGGGGAAACCCTTCTCCCATCTAGGGAGGAGGTCAAGGAAGAAGAAGAAGAATGAGGGGGGCTCTCTCCCCCTCGCTTCCGGTGGCGCCGGAGTGCCACCGGTGGCCATCATCATCACCGCAATCTTCACCAACAACTTCACCGCCATCATCACCAACTCTTCCCCCCTGTATGCAGAGGTGTAACCCCTCTTTTACCCACTGTAATCTCTACTTAAACATGGTGCTCAACGCTATATATTATTTCCCAATGATGTATGGCTATCCTATGATGTTTGAGTAGATCCGTTTTGTCCTATGGGTTAATTGATGATCGTGATTGGTCTGAGTTGCATGTTTTATTATTGGTGCTGTCCTATGGTGCTCTCCATGTCGCGCAAGCGTGAGGGATCCCCGCTGTAGGGTTTGCAATATGTACATGATTGCTTATGGTGGGTGGCGTGAGTGACAGAAGCACAGACCCGAGTAAGTAGGTTGTTTGTGTATAGGATAAAGAGGACTTGATACTTTAATGCTATGGTTGGGTTTTACCTTAATGATCTTTAGTAGTTGCGGATGCTTGCTAGAGTTCCAATCATAAGTGCATATGATCCAAGTAGAGAAAGTATGTTAGCTTATGCCTCTCCCTCATATAAAATTGCAATAACGATTACCGGTCTAATTATCGATTGCCTTGGGACAAATAACTTTCTCGTGACAAAAAGCTCTCTACTAAAACTAATTTAGTTGTGTCTTTATCTAAATAGCTTCTACTTTTTATTCAAGCGCGCTTTATTTTCTTGCAAACCTATCCAACAACACCTACAAAGTACTTCCAGTTTCATACTTGTTTCCGGTAAAGCGAATGTCAAGTGTGCGTAGAGTTGTATCGGTGGTCGATAGAACTTGAGGGAATATTTGTTCTACCTTTAGCTCCTCATTGGGTTCGACACTCTTACTTATCAAAATAGGCTACAATTGATCCCCTATAATTGTGGGTTATCAATCACAAAAGTGTTAGAGGGTAGAATATTCAACCCAAATTTATTGATTCGACACAAGGGGAGCCAAAGAATATTCTTGAGTATTAGCAGCTGAGTTGTCAATTCAACCACACCTGAAAGACTTAATATCTGCAGCAAAGTATTTAGTAGCAAAGTAGTATGGAAGTAACGGTAACGGTGGCAAAAGTAATAGTAGTAGTATTGTAGCAATCGTGACAGTGGCAATGGAAAAGTAATGAAGCAAAGATCAATATGTGAAAAGCTCGTAGGCAATGGATCAATGATGGATAATTATGTCGGATGACATTCATCATTCAACGGTTATAACATAGGGTGACATAGAACTAGCTCCAGTTCATCAATATAATGTAGGCATGTATTCCGAATATAGTCATACGTGCTTATGGAAAAGAACTTGCATGACATCTTTTGTCCTACCCTCCCGTGGCAGCAGGGTCCTATTGGAAACTAAGGGATATTAAGGCCTCCTTTTAATAGAGTACCGGACCAAAGCATTATCACTTAGTGAATACATGGACTCCTCAAACTACGGTCATCACCGGGAGTGGTCCCGACTATTGTCACTCCGGGGTTGCCGGATCATAACACGTAGTAGGTGACTATTGACTTGCAAGATAGGATCAAGAACACAAATATATTCATGAAAACATAATAGGGTCAGATCTGAAATCATGGCACTCGGGCCCTAGTGACAAGCATTAAGCATAGCAAAGTCATAGCACATCAATCTTAGAACATAGTGGATACTAGGGATCAAACCATAACAAATCTAACTCGATTACATGGTAATCTAATCCAACCCATCACGGTCCAGCAAGCCTATGATGGAATTACTCACGCACGGCGGTGAGCATTATGAAATTGGTGATGGAGGATGGTTGATGATGACGATGGCGACGGATTCCCCTCTCCGGAGCCCCGAACAGACTCTAGATCTGCCCTCCCGAGGAAGAACAGGGCTTGGCGGCGGCTCTGTATAGTAAAACGCGATGAATCCTTGTCTCTGATTTTTTTCTCCCTGAAAGTGAATATATGGAGTTGGAGTTG
This sequence comes from Aegilops longissima, assembly GCA_021605205.1. NCBI lineage: Eukaryota > Viridiplantae > Streptophyta > Magnoliopsida > Poales > Poaceae > Aegilops > Aegilops longissima. Next base: position 529,195,149 of record CM038677.1, on the reverse strand, counting down.
AGGTTGGTGGAGGTCCAGGAGGCCAACAAGGTCGGAGGGCGCGCCCCAGGGGGGTGGGCGCCCCACCCTTGTGGCTAGGGTGTGGGCCCCCTGCTGTTGATTCTTTCGCCAATATTTTTTATTAATTCCAAAAGTTATCTCCATGAAGTTTCAGGTCATTCTGAGAACTTTTTATTCTGCACAAAAATAACACCATGGCAATTCTGCTGAAAACAACGTCAGTCCTGGTTAGTTCCATTCAAATCATGCAAGTTAGAGTCCAAACAAGGGCAAAAGAGTTTGGAAAAGTAGATACGACGGAGACGTATCAACTCCCCCAAGTTTAACCCATTGCTTGTCCTCAAGCAATTCAGTTGGCAAACTGAAAATGATAAAGAAAAACTTTTACAAAGTCTGTTTGATCTTGTTGTTGCAAATATGTAAAGCCATCATTCAAGTTTTCAACATAGATTATGAACTAACCATATTCACAATATCTTTTAGGTCTCACATTTACTCATATCAATGGCATAATCAACTAGCGAGCAATAGTAATAAATCTTGGATGACAACACTTTTCTCAAAACAATCATGATATAATATAACAAGATGGTATCTCGCTAGCCCTTTCCCAGACCGCAAAACATAAGTGCAGAGCACCCCTGAAGATCAAGGACTGACTAGACATTGTAATTCATGGTAAAAGAGATCTAGTCACAGTCATACTCAATATAAATTAATATCAATGCATACAAATGACAGTGGTGCTCTCTAACTGGTGCTTTTTATAAGAGAATGATGACTCAGCAATAAAAGTGAATAGATAGGCCCTTCGCAGAGGGAAGCAGAGATTTGCAGAGGTGCCAGAGCTCGAGTTTTGAAATAGAGATTGAATAATATTTTGAGCGGTATACTTTCATTGTCAACATAACAACCAAGATATCTCGGTATCTTCCATGCTACATACATTATAGGCGGTTCCCAAACAGAATGGTAAAGTTTATACTCCCCCACCACCAACAAGCACACTCCACGGCTGGTCCGAAACAACGGGTACCGTCCAACTAACAACAGTCCTGGGGGAGTTTTGTTTACAATTATCTTGATTTGATTTGCTTTGAGCATGGGACTGGGCATCCCGGTTACCAGCCATTTTCTCGTGAATGATGAGCGGAGTCCACTCATCGTGAGAATAACCCACCTAGGATGGAAGATATTGACAGCCCTAGTTGGTACATGAGCTATTCGAGCATACAAAACAAATTATCATTTGAAGGTTTAGAGTTTGGCATATGCAAATTTACTTGGAACGGCAGGTAAGTACCGCATATAGGAAGGTATGGTGGACTCGTATGGGACAACTTTGGGGTTTATGGAAGTGGATGCACAAGCAGTATTCCCGCTTAGTACAAGTGAAGGCCAGAAAAAGACTGGGAAGAGACCAACTAGAGAGCGACAAAAGTCATAAACATGCATTGAGATTAACCAACATTGAGTGCAAGCATGAGTAGGATATAAATCACCATGAACATAAATATCGTAGAGGCTATGTTGATTTTGTTTCAACGACATGCGTGAACATGTGCCAAGTCAAGCCACTCGAATCATTCAAAGGAGGATAACAGCTATCATACTACATCACAACCATTTTAATTCCCATGTTGGCACGCAAGGTAAACCATTATAAACTCCTAGCTAATTAAGCAAGCATGAGTAACTATAATCTCTAATTGTAATTGCAAACATGTTTCATTCATAATAGGCTGAATCAGGAACGATGAACTAATCATATTTACAAAAAACAAGATAGGTCGAGTTCATACCAGCTTTTCCTCATCTCAATCATTACATCATATATCGTCATTATTGCCTTTCACTTGCATGACCGAACGATGTGGACAATAATAATAGTGCATGTGCATTGGACTAAGCTGGAATATGCAAACATTTATTCAAAGGAGAAGACAAGGTAATATGGGCTCTTTGTTAGATCAACAATAATGCATATGAGAGCGACTCAACATTTTCATCATGGTCTTCTCCTCTCGACCCCCAAAGAAAAGAAAAAAATTTCAAAGAAACACACCGAAATATTTTTGGACTTTTTGTTTTTCTAAAGGAAGTAAAACGAGAAAAACTATTTACACGGGAAAGCTCCCAACAAGAACAAGAAATCTTTTTGGGTTTTCTTTTAATTTTACCACTACTAAGCATGCATAGAAACTAAACTAACTACAACTAATTTTTTTGGTTTTTCTTAAGGTTTATCAAACACACAAGAAGAAAGCGAGAAAAAGAAATAAACTAACATGGATAATACAATGAAAAAGTATGAACCCAGACAACTAGAATGAGTGTGTGAACATGAATATAATGTCGGCGAGAAATACGTACTCCCCCAAGCTTAGGATTTTGGCCTAAGTTGGTCTATGGCCACTGGCCTGGTGGATATCCAAAGTTGTAGTTGGGGTTGTACTAAGACGCATCAGCTACTGCCTGAAGGGCTACAACATGGAGGCGAGCAGCCTCCGCTGTTCTTTCATACTCGTTTGCCTCCTCTCTAGTTATAAAATATCGTCCATTCGCCTGAAAGTTAGAGAAGGCAGGAGCAGGGAGAGTAATATGGAGGGCGTGTCGTCTATAAAAGATTAATCGGTACTAGAGGAACTGTTCGTTCCTCTTAAGAAGTTGGTAGCGTACCATAGCCTCATAATCTAGAAAAGCAGGTGGCAACTCAATATCGTATTCCCTTATGGGCACATCCAAATATTTAGCTAAACGATTTGCATAAATCCCGCCAAATAAATCTCCATCTTTAGCATTAAGATATAACCTCCTAGCAATAATGGCCCCTAAATTATATCGTTTATCATCCAACACTGCACACTTGAGGACACTAAGGTCCAATGCACAAAGGTGGCTAGGATCATGTTTACCATTAATGCATCTGCCTATAAAGAGAGCAAAATGATGTATAGCAGGAAAGTGAATGCTCCCTATTGTTGCCTGTGTGATATTTCTAGTTTCTCCAACAGTGATGCTAGCAAGGAAATCATTGTATTCAGATTTATGAGGTTCACTAAGACTACCCCATTGCGGGATTTTGCATGCATCACAAAAGTCTTCTAGGTCCATGGTATAAGATTCATCATAAAGATCAAATAGGACAGTATGAGTATTACACTTAGATGAAAACTCAAACCTCCGCACGAAGGAATCGGTGAGATAATAATACTGTAAGCACTAGTCCAATAAGAAGTCCTCGAGGCCGGCATTTTGTATGTACACATAGAATTCATCCTTGAAACCTGCATGAACCGTAAATTCATCCGACGACCATTCACACGGCTTCACTTGAGCTTCCCTTGGTGGTTCAAGGTCCAGTTTGCGTATCACACGCCTCGGTGCTTGATTCCTTGAAGAACCACCTTGGTACATTCTCCTAGACATTTTCTTTCTCTGAAAAATTTCTGAAATTTTTAGTGACTCAAAATAAAAGTGAACCAAACTCAACAAAATTGATAGCAACTACTCCTACAAGTGCCTAGAGGCTATATCATGCATCAAAACTACTTTGGACCATATAAATTTGACATGCAAGCTCAAGAACAAGGTCACCACAGCAGCAAAAACTTGCAATGAATAAAGCACTAGAACAAAAACTAATTGGACCATTGGAGGAGTCACATACCGAAGAACAATCCCCCAAAGCAGTTTTGTGAATGCAGCTTTGAGCAAGGAGATAAAAAATGGCAGCAAGATGAGCAAGAACACGAGTTTGAACAATGGAGTGATTTTTTCTAGAGGAATAAGGAGTGGATGGGTGTTGGAATAAGTGGAGGGGGGCCATGTGGGGCCCACAAGGTTAGGGGGCGCACCCCAGGGGGTGGGCGCGCCCTCCACCCTTGTGGCCAGCTGGTGAGGCCCCATGGTGTGTTCTTTGCACCAGAAATTCTGAACTATTGTATAAAAAATCATACGAAATTCTTTTAGGGCGTTTGGAGAACTTTTATTTTCGTGACATTTTATTATTGCATGGATAATTCGGAAAACAGACAGAAAATACTTTTTTTCTTTATTTAATCTAAATAACAGAAAGTAAAAGATAGGTACAGAGAATTGTGCTTTCTAAATTCATCCATCTCATGCTCATCAAAAGGAATCCATTAACAAGGTTGATCAAGTCTTATTATGTAACTACAGTAAACTCACGTTGATGGTGCCACGTCACCTCTGTCACTGTAGTTAATCACGGGTTAAATCAAAACTGTTTCGAAATTCAATTCAAATTTATGATGGCAATAAAAGTTTTCAAAAAATTAAAACTAAAATGTTCGGGGGTTGTCAAATATTACAAAGTTAATTATGGTGCAACAAACCCATTTTTATAAAATGCCTAAATATGTTTAAATGAATTAAAACAGAAAAGTAAATAAATAAAAGAAAAGGAAATACAAAAGAGAAAAAAAAACTAAACTAGCATAAAAAAAGGAAAAGGAAAGAGAAGCCCCCCCTCCCTATTTGGACCATGCCTAGCTAGCTAAAGCCGACCCACAGCCCAACTGGCCAAGCCCACTGCCCAGCCGGCCTCCCCTTATCCCCTCGGTCCACCCACGACCCCCACCGACACCCCACTCCACCCACTCACCCCCTCCCGCATCGCCCGCTCCTCCCCCCGATCTGGATCGAGATCGGGGGCTCGACGCCGACGCCGCCCGGTGCTGTCCCGCCGGACGCTGGCGCCCCACCGCCACACGATGCCGCCTCCTCGTCCCCCCTCCTCGCCGGTCTTCCCTGGCCGCCCCCGAGCCCGCTGCCCCGAACCCCTACTAACCCCCGTGAGCTCCCCTTCGCTCCCCTCTCCCCTAGGGACGCCCGGCCGCCGCCTGCCGCAGCGCTCGGCGCCGCCTCGCCGCCGCCAAGGCCGGGCCGCCCCGCCCCGAACCTCCTCCTCCTCCCTCCTAGCTCACCGCATCCGTGGCTCGCTCCCCGTCACGCCACCCTCCCGCCGCCATGGTCGAAGCTCTCCGTCGAGGCCACCGCAAGCGTGGCTCGCATCCGACCGCGTCGTCGTTTCAAAGACGCTCTGTGGCCCCAACGCACCTATCCTCATCCCCATTGTGCCTCTCTCGCCCGAGCCGCCCATGCCCGAAGCTCCGGCATCCGCTCGGTGCTCGCCGCCGTCGGCTTCGGACGAACTCGGCGACGCCATCGGTCCTAGAAGACGCGACATCGACTCCCGCTCGAACGCAACCCCGCGCCGATTTTGGTGGCTCAGAGCCAAATCCCGCAGCCTCCGTGCGCCGCCGCCGCATTTTGCCTCGCGCGAGCCGCCCGGCGCCGACGCCGACGTGGCGCGATGGCCCCGCCTACGTGTCGCTGACTGGGTCTGAGGGCCCGTTGACTGGGTTGACCCGGTCCACGCGGCCGACGATGGCTACTCGCCCCGACAAAGGGCCCCATGCCGTAAAACAAATAAAACAAATATATACACTGCTAATTAATTTAATTAATTAACTAAAACCTAATTAGACACGCGACTACAGGGCCCACCCACTAATTAACCCATTTTAGTTAGTTTTAAAACTCATTAAGGCCCTTGACACGACATGTGGGTCCCATCGACCCACTGTTCGGTCTGACTGGTCAACCGACCAGTTGACCTGCTGACATCACTCTGATGTCATGCCTACGTCATCACACACTGTTTTGGATAATGTTGGATTAAATAATTAATTAAATTCTAGAAATTAATAAAATCTTTTGAAAATCATATCTTTTAATCCGTAACTCGGATTAAAATATTTTCAACATGAAAGTTGCTCAGAACGACGAGACGAATCCGGATACGCAGTCCGTTCGTCCGCCACACACCCCTAACCTATCGAACCCGCAACTTTCCCCCTCCGGCTCCTTTGCCTGAAAACGCGAAACACCGGGAATACTTTCCGGGATGTTTCCCCCCTTAACCGGTACCACCTCATACCACGTTAGGGCACGCCTAACATCGTTACTTGTCATGTCATGCATCGATATGCATCTGTTTACATGGTATTCATTTTTCTTCCCCTCTTCTCTCGGTAGAACTACGAGACCGACGCCATCGCTGCCCGGTTCGACTACGGAGTTGGCGACCCTCTCTCTTGCGAGCAACCGGCAAGCCCCCTTGATCACCAGATTTCGCCTATTCTACTCTATACCGCTTGCATTAGAGTAGTGTAGCATGTTCTTGCTTCGTTATACCTATCCCGATGCATAGCTTTGTCCTTGTTACTATCATTGTTACCTTACCCGCAATCCTATATGCATAGTATAGGATGCTAGTACTTTCATCTGTGGCCCTACATTCTTGTCCGTCTGCCGTGCTATACTATCGGGCCGTGATCACTCGGGAGGTGATCACGGTATATACTATATACTTTATACATGATACATGTGGAGACTAAAGTCGGGTTAATTTGGTGGAGCACCCATGAGTGGATCTTTGTGGCGGAGCGGCGGCAGGCAGGTTGAGACCGCCTAGGAGAGAGGTGGGCCTGGCCCTGTTCGGCGTTCGCGGATACTTAACACGCTTAACGAGATCTTGGTATTTGATCTGAGTTGGCTACGAGCCTATACGCACTAACCATCTACGCGGGAGTAGTTATGGGTATCCCGGCGTCGTGGTATTAGCCGAAGCACTTCGTGACGCCAGCGACTGAGCGGCGCGCGCCGGATTGGACTGGAACGCCACTAGGCTAGGTCTGCTTCCGGCCGCGTACGCAACATGCAGGTGTGCTCAGGGCGATGGGCCCAGACCCCTGCGCGCTTAGGTTTAGACCGGCGTGCTGGCCTCTCATTGAGCCTAGGTAGGGCTGCGGCGTGTTGATCTTCCGCGCCGGGCATGACCCAGAAAGTGTGTCGGCCAAATGGGATCAAGCGTCTTTGGGTAAGTTGGTGCACCCAGAGGGAAGTTAATCTATTGAATAGCCGTGATCTTGGTAACAAGACGACTTGGAGTTGTACCTTGACCTTATGACAACTAGAACCGGATACTTAATAAAACACACCCTTCCAAGTGCGGATACAACCGGTGGTCGCTCTCTCGTGGTTACGAGGAGGGATCGCGGGTAGGATTATTGCTATGTGATGTTACTTGGAGGACTTCAACCTGCCCTCTTCTACTGTTGCAAGACGGTGACGAGCGTAGTCTTCGATAAGACTAGCTATCCCCTCTTATTCGGCATTCTGCATTCAGTTCACCGATATGGCCCTTTACACATATATCCATGCATATGTAGTGTAGCTCCTTGCTTTGTAGTACTTTGGATGAGTACTCACGGTTGCCTTGTTCCCCTTTTCCCCTATCTCTATTCGATTGCTGCAACCAGACGTTGGAGCCTGTGAGCGACGCCACCGTCGATGGCGAATACTACACCGGAGGTGCCTACTACTACGTGCAGCCGGCGGCGGCGACGAGAGTAGCTTAGGAGGATCCTGCAGAGGCTGCGCCTCTTCGATCTGTATCCCGGTTTGTGCTAGCCATCTTATGGCAACTTGTTTAACTTATGTACGTACTCAGATATTGTTGCTTCACGACTCGCCTATGATCGAGCACTTGTATTCGAGCCCTCGAGGCCCCGGCTTGTATTATGATGCTTGTATGACTTATTTTATTTGTAGAGTTGTGTTGTGATATCTTCCCGTGAGTCCCTGATCTTGATCTTACACATTTGCGTGCATGATTAGTGTACGATTGAATCGGGGGCGTCACATATTAACAAACTTCCTCCAAATGACATGAAACCGGAGAACTTTCGAATAACACTAGGTTACCTCAACGGGGATATGCATGTCCCCAACAATAAGAATATCATATTTCTTTTTGGCAGTAGGTAGAGGGAATTCAAAACCTCCAATAGTAATAGTTGAAAATTTTCCAATAGAATTGATACTATGAACTTGAGGTTGTTTCTTCAGAAAGTGCACCATATGCTCATTACCAGTAACATGAAAGGTGACATTGCCTTTGTTTCAATCAATAACAGCCCCTGCAGTATTCAAAAAGGTTCTACCAAGGATGATCGACATACTGTCGTCCTCGGGAATATCAAGAATAACAAAGTCTGTTAAGATAGTAACGTTTGCAACAACAACAGGCACATCCTCACAAGTACCGATGGGTATAGCAGTTGATTTATCAGCCATTTGCAAAGAGATTTCAGTAGGTGTCAACTTATTCAATTCAAGTCTACGATACAAAGAGAAAGGCATAACAGTAACACCGGCTCCAAGATCACATAAAGTAATTTTAACGTAGTTTCTTTTAATGGAGCATGGTATAGTTGGTACTCCCGAATCTCCAAGTTTCTTTGGTATTCCACCCTTAAAAGTATAATTAGCAAGCATGGTGGAAATTTTGGCTTCCGGTATCTTTCTTTTATTAGTAACAATATCTTTCATATACTTAGCATAAGGAGGCATTTTAAGCATACCAGTCAAACGCATATGCAAAAAGATAGGTCTAAACATTTCAGCAAAGCGCTCAAAATCTTCTTCATCCTTTTTCTTGGATGGCTTAGGAGGAAAGGGCATGGGTTTCTGAACCCAAGGTTCTCTTTATCTACCATGTTTCCTAGCAACAAAATCTCTCTTATCATAATGTTGATTCTTTGATTGTGGGTTATCAAGATCAATAGCAGGTTCAATCTCTACATCATTATCATTACTAGGTTGAGCATCAACATGAACATCATTATTAGCATTATCACTAGGCTCATATTCATCACCAGATTGTGTCTCAGCATTGAAAATACAAATATCATTGGGATTCTCAAGTGTGTCTATAGCAGTTTCACTAGCATGCAAAGTCCTATCAGTTTTCTTTTTCTTTTTAGTATGAGGACTAGGTGCATCAGTATTAGTTCTCTGAGAATCCTGCTCAACTCTCTTAGGATGGCCCTCAGGATACAAAGGTTCCTGGGTCATCTTACAACCTCTAGACATAACCCTAACAACATTATCATTGTTCTTACTATTCATCTCATTAAGCAAATCATCTTGAGCCTTAAGTACTTGTTCTACTTGAGTTGTAAGCATGGAAGCATGTTCACTAATAAGCTTAAGATCATTACCAGTACTATTCATATAATTACTCACACTAGTAGAAAACAGGGCTTTCGTCCAGGCCAGTTTAGCCCATTAGTCCCGGTTTAATCCAGAACCAAGACCAATGGAGCTATTTTCCCCGGTTCGTGAGCCCAGGGGGCCGGCCAGGCCACGTGGGCCATTGGTCCCGGTTCGTCCAGACCTTTTGGTCCCGGTTGGTGGGACGAACCGAGACCAATGGTCCGGCTCTGCCCACCACTATTGGTCGGTTGGTGGCATGAACTGGGACCAAAGGCTTCCTTTAGTCCCGGCTCATGCCACCAACCAGGGCTAATGGTGCTGCCTATATATAGCCCCTCGCGCAAGAGCAGAGCACACCGCCTGCTCTTTTTTTTCCGGCCGAGGGGAGAGGGCTTGGTGGTGCTCTAGCTCACCTCCTATGCACACAAGGTGTTCGATGGAATGCCCGAGCCACACTACTTAAGGTTTCTCCTCTCCAAGCTCGACCGCCAAGCTCCATTTTCCTCAATATTTATCTAGGTTTAGCGGTCCGTCACGCCCGTCCCGTCTTCATCACCGGCGATCACCCGCGCCGATCTCATCGCCGGCACCACCGTGGTGAGCCTCTTGTTCTTATCTTCTTTACGAAAGGAAAAATATTATTACTTGTTTGTTTAGATAGATACTTGTATTATTTTCTTACTTTTATTATTGCATCTTATATAGTGCTATGGTTTTGGTATCCGCCCCGTCGGCCCTCGTCTTGTCTATGATTCGGATGTGGTATATATTATCTTTTCATAACTATTGGTTCATTTATTGTTTATGAAAATTATGCCGACCAACGTGACATAGATTTTATTTATCTAGGAGGTTGTTGAACCGGAAATTCCAACCGACCCTATTGTCGAGAGGTTAAATTTAGTTGAAGAAGAAAACAATTTCTTGAAGGAAAAAATAAAAAAACTTGAGGAGGAGAAAATGATATTGGAGTTGCATGTTGCGGATGTCGTCGATGATCACAAGATCATGATGGATGCAATGCGTTTGAAGATGAGAAAGATTAGAAAATATGCCATTCATACCGAGGCTTGGTATCATTATGCCGTTGGATCAGTTGTTACCTTGGTTGCGATTATGATCGTATTTGTTTTCGCATTGAAATGTTTTACATAGTTTCAATGTATGGTTTAATTAATTTAGATGCTCTGCGAGCTTTATGTTGTTAGATGAGAACTATGTATGTACTTTGGTTTTATGTGATGATGAACTTCTATTAATTGGTCACTTAATTATCTATTCATGATGTTACGTAATGATTTTTGACACACTTAATTATATATAATGCACGCAGATGAATCGGCAATGGATGTACGGTGATGACACACCTCCGAGTACATTAAGGGCGTGCATGATTTTCTCAAGTGGCTGAGGCAAACAAGCAGAATGGTTTTATGTGTTGTCCATGCCCTATATGTGGAATCTAAGTCTTACTCGACCGAAAAATCCTTCACACCCACCGCTTTACAAGGGTTTCATGCCACACTATAATGTTTGGACGAGGCATGGAGAAATAGGGGTTATGATGGAAGACGGCGAGGAAGAAGAGTACGATGACAACTATGTGCCCCTGAATACGGTGATGCTATTGAACATCAAGATGCACTGACGATGTGCACGATGGTGCTGGAACGGGCGAGCTGCTGAAGATCAAGAGGAACCGACGATGTGCCCGATGATGATGATCTCCGCCGGTCATTGTCGATGCAAGGACACAATGCGAAAGTCAAAAGGAGAAGCTGAAGTTCGATCGCATGTTAGAGGATCACAAAAAGGGTTGTACCCCAATTGCGAAGATGGCAACACAAAGCTCGGCACCGTACTCGAATTGCTGCAAAGGAAGGCAGAGAATGTTGTGCCTAATAAAGGATTTGAGAAGCTATGAAAATAATGAAGAAGAAGCTTCCAAAGGATAACGAATTGCCCGACAATACATACGCAGCAAAGAAGGTCGATGCCCTCTAGGATTGGAGGTGGAGAAGATACATGCATGCCCTAATGACTGCATCCTCTACCGTGGTGCCTACAAGGATCTGAACGCATGCCCGGTATGCGGTGCATTGCGTATAAGATTAGACGAGATGACCTCGTGATGTTGACGGCGAGCCTCCCAGAAGAGGGTTCTGCGAAGGTGATGTGGTATGCTCCTATAATACCACGGTTGAAACGTCTGTTCGAAACGGAGAGCATGCCAAGTTGATGCGATGGCACAGTGAGGACCGTAAGAAAGACGGAAGTTGAGAGCACCCACGACGGGTCGCAGATGGAGAAAAATCGAGAGAAAGTACTGGGATGAGTTTGCAAAAGACCCAAGGAACGTATGGTTTGCTTTAAGCGCGGATGGCATTAATCCTTTTCGGGAGCAGAGCAGCAATCACAGCACTGGCCCATGACTCTATGTATGTATAACCTTCCTCCTTGGATGTGCATGAAGCGGAAGTTCATTATGATGCCGTTCTCATCCAAGGCCCTAAGCAACCCGGCAACGACATTGATGTGTACCTAAGGCCATTATTTGAAGAACTTTTACAGCTGTGGAATGGAAACGTGTACGACGTGGGATGAGCACAAAAGGAGGAATTTGACCAAAAGGCGTTGTTGTTCATGACCATCAACGATTCGCCCGCCTCAAGTAACCTTTCGAGACGGACAAACAAGGATACCACGCATGCACGCACTGTTTACTTGACACCGATAGTATATACCGGGAAGCTGCAGGAAGAATGTGTACCGGGCCATCGCCGATTTCTTCCGACCAACCATCAATGTCGAAATAAAGGCAAGCATTTCAAAGGCGAGGAGATCACCGTAAGAAGCCCGCCATGCGCATCGGTGATCACGTACTTGCTATGGTCAATGATTTACACGTAATCTTTGGAAAGGGTCCCGGCGGACTAGCTGTTCGAATGACGCCGAGAATCACGCACCCATGCGGAAGAAGAAATCTATATTTTGGGACCTACCCTCTTGGAAAGACCTAGAGGTCCGCTCTCGATCGACGTGATGCACGTGACGAAGAACCTTTGCGTGAACCTGCTAGGCTTCTTGGGCGTGTATGGGAAGACAAAAGATACACTTGAGGCACGAGAGGACCTGCAACGCTTGTACGAAAAAGAGGGCATGCCTCCGGAGCAAGATGAAGGTCCTGCCAGCTACGCTCTTACGAAAGAAGAGAAAGAAATATTCTTTCAATGCCTGCTCAATATGAAGGTCCCGACCGCTTCTCGTCGAATATAAAGGGAATAATAAATATGCGGAGAAAAGTTCCGAACCTAAAGTCTCATGACGCCACGTGATTATGACGCAATCGCTTCGGTTGCATTGAGGGGCTTCTACCGAAAACGTCCGATTAGCCATTGTGAAGCTATGTGCATTCCTCAATGCAATATCTCGAAGGTGATCGATCCGAAATCGTACCAATGCTAAGGAGTGATGTGGCGCAATGTCTTGTCGGTTTGAGCTGGTGTTCCCACCATCCTTCTTCAATATCATGACGCACGTCCTAGTTCATCTAGTCGGCGAGATTGTCATTCGGGGCCCGTATTTCTACACAATATGTACCCCTTTGAGAGGTTCATGGGAGTCCTAAAGAAATATGTTCAGAATCGCGCTAGGCCGAAGGAAGCATCTCCATGGGCCATCAAGCGAGAGGATGTCATCGGGTTTTGTGTTGACTTCATTCCTGGCCTTAAGAAGATAGGTCTCCCTAAATCGCGGTATGAGGGGAGACATTTGGAAAAGGCACGCTTGGAAGAGACTCAATAATATGCAGGACGGATATTCTTGGTCTCAAGCACACTACAGTTCTACTGAACTCTACCTTGGTGACCCGTATGTCGATGAACACAAGAACGATCTGCGCCCAAACACCCGGAGCGGTCGACGATCGGATTACATGTGAACACATCAGACTTTCAGCAGTTGGTTGGAAACACGCCTCGGAGGTGACAAGACTGTTTGTGATGAGCTTTACTTGTTGTCCAGGGGACCATCTTCGATTGTAATGATTTGGAAAGGATCTGAGATAAGCGGAATACATTTTACACGATTGACCAAGATGAAAAGAGCACCAACCAAAACAGCGGTGTCCGCTTTGATGCAGCAACCGACAAGGAAATGACACATATTAAGGTTACATAGTAGACATATGGGAACTTGACTACGGAGTAGATTTTAAGGCCCTTTGTTTAAGTGCAAGTGGGTCAATCTGTCGAGGAGGCGAGTGCGTGTAGACCCACGATGCGGAATGACAACAAGTGGATCTGAAAAATCTTGGGTACACCGACGAACCGTTCGTCCTAGCCAATGATGTGGAACAGGTTATCTATGTGAAGGATATGTCTACGGATCGAGGAAAAGAAAAGATAAGGAAGCGAATACATCATACAATGAGCCAAAGCGCCACATAGTTCTTCGGGAAAAGGGACATCCCGGGGTGGAGGGCAAGGCGGACATGTGCGAAGAGTATGAAAAGTTTCATAAAATTCCCCTTCAAAGTCAAGGCTGACCCGAGCATCCCGATAAGCGATGAAGATTATCCATGGTTACGGCGCAATAACCAAAGCGACACAAGCGAAGAAAAAGTGAAGACTTTCTCCTCAACTATTATGATGATACCATGCCAACTTTGTAATGCATTTAGTATGATACCATTGTCCGCTTTATATATGCACATGCTATGCCAACTTTTTTGAGTTCATTTGAAAACTATGAATTTGAAAACCTTCGCCAACCAAGGGCGCTCACACCGGTTTATAAGCCCGTCCCTCTACACACCATTTTGTTGTAAGCGCGAAACAAAATAAAATAAATAAAGCAACAAAGAAAACAAAAAAGTGTTTTCAAATTTGAAAACTAATGTCACTAACAGAAAGTTTATAATTTTTCTAAAACTAAAAGCAAAAAGAACTAAAAATAAAGAAAAAACAACAAAAAATAAATAATGCGAAAACAGAACAAAAACTGAAAAAAATAAAAATAGCAACAATAAGTATTTTGTTGTAAGTAGAAACAAAATAAAATAAATAAAGCAACAAAGAAAACAAAAAAGAGTTTTCAAATTTGAAAACTAATAGCACTAACAGAAAGTTTATAATTTTTCTAAAACTAAAAGCAAAAAGAATTAAAAAATAAAGCAAAAACAACAAAAACTAAATAATGCGAAAAGCAGAACAAAAAACTGAAAAAAATAAAAATAGCAACAATAAGTATTTTGTTGTAAGTAGAAACAAAATAAAATAAATAAAGCAACAAAGAAAACAAAAAGTGTTTTCAAATTTGAAAACTAATGGCACTAACAGAAAGTTTATAATTTTTCTAAAACTAAAAGAAAAAGAATTAAAAATAAAGCAAAAACAACAAAAATAAATAATAATGCAGAAAACAAAACAAAAAACTGGAAAAAATATTGCAGCCTCACCGGGCCCCCACGGCTGAATACGACTAGAAACCCTACATGGGCTGAATTCAGGCCCGCAGAGGCCAAGTAGGCCCAGGCACATAGCTAGTGATGATTAGGGTCGAAGCTGCGAGTTGAGAGGAGCTCGAGAGGGTGGGCGCGGCGGCGCTATAAACCACTCTCGAGCTCTCTCAACTAGCGAGGTGGGACTAAACTTTTAGGGCTGCCAGGCAGCACAAGGCCTTTGGTCGGTTGGTGGCACCAAGGGACTAAAGGGGTTTAGTCAACCGGGACTAAACCCCCTTTAGTCGGTTGGTGCCACCAACGGGACCAAAGGTCGCCGCTTCCGCCCTTTGGGCTGCTGAAAATTGGCCTTTGGTCCCGGTTGGTGGCACCAACCGACTAAATGGGCATTAGTCCCGGGCCGTGGCACGAACAGGACTAATGCCCTTGCTATATAAGAAAACACTTGGGAAATTTCAGATTTCCCTCGTGATTCCCCGACGACGCCTTGAGCACATCGACGCCGCCAGTTGCCCCGACGCCGCCCGTCGCCCCGCCGTCGCCGTCGCCTCGCCCGTGCCGTCGTCGTCGTGCCGCTCGCGCCGCCCCTGCCCGACGCCAAGACCGCCCCTGCCTGACGGCCTCCGCCCGGCCCTACCGTCGCCGTCGCCGCGCCCTGCCCAGCCTTGCGCGCCCGCCCAGCCCGCCCTCGCCGTCATCCGGGCCTCTGCCCGACCCGCCATCCTCGCCAGAGCTTGGTCCGGCCATGGCATCCTCCTTTTCATATTTTTTCATATATATATGCTTGTTTTATATATTTTTTGTATGAATGTATGTATTTTTTCAATTGTAATATGCATGGTGTTTTCAATTGTTCTCGATTTAGTACATTAATTTTAGGTTAGTTTCATTTTTAGAAAAGTTTTATATATTTAGGACGAAGGAAGAGAAGGAAGAAGGAAGAAGAAGAAAAGATTTATATATGCAAAAGTTACATTTTTAGAAAAGTTTTATATATCTAGCTAGAAAGAAGGAAGAAGAAGAAAAGAAGGAGAGGAAAAGGAAAATAAGAAGAGGAAGAAAGGAGAAGAAGAGGAGAGGAAGAAGAGGAGAAATAAATAAGAAGAGGAAAAAGAAGAAAAGAAGAGGAGAAGAAGAAGAAATAGAGGAGAAGAAGAAAAATAGAAAACTCCTCTATTCCTTTCTTCTTCTCCTTTTTTTTTTTCTTTTTTTTCTTCTTCTTCTCTGTCATCGTCGATATACCCTCCCGATAACTTCAACATGAGGGGGGTCCATATACCCCTCCCGATAACTTCAATACGGGGGTCGATATACCCCCTCCCCGATAACATTAATTTCTCCCGTGTATGTATCTCGTCGTTGTCAATATTACCCCCTTGAAGCGTTGTCGATATTATCCCGGGTCGAGGGTTCTAGGGTCGAGGGATCGAGGGTTCCAGGATCGTCTAGGGGTCGAGGGTTCCAGGGTCGTCGAGGGTTCAAGGGGTCGAGGATCGCCGAGGGGTCGAGAGGGTTCCTTGTGTCAAAGTATTGAAGAAATCCATGGCTTCATCATTAGCCGGAAGTAACCATGGCATGATGGTACGAAGTCCTCCAAAGTTATTCTGGAATGGAGTCCCGGATAGGATAATTTGCCTTTTTGTACGAATTTCAGCAAATGCCTTCCAAATAACGATATTTGGAAGGTTCTTGCTGAACTTTGTACCAAAAGCTTAATTATCCTATCTGGGACTCCGCTCCAAAATAACTTTGAGAGCTTGCACCACCATGCACCTCACATTACTTAGCCTAATGATGAAGACATGGTTTTGTTGAATCCTTTGACACTAGGCATCCTCCCGACCCTCGGCGATCCTCGACCCTTGACCTCGACCGCTCGGCGATCCACGACCTCTACCCTATCATGGGCGTCGATGCCCACGCCACTTGTGGGACATAGATGTAGTGTTCAACGCCGACCCCTCCCGATAGCTTCAACATGTGGGGGGGATATTACCCCTCCTAGCTTGAAGCGTTCTGAGGCCACCCCTAACCCTTGAAGCGTTGTCGAGGCCACCCCAAACCCTAGAGAAGCAGCGTCGAGGCCACTAATATGATTGCTTATTGTGATTAGCTAGCTAGTTCTACGTTTGCCACTAATATATCCATATCTGTCATGTTTGAATAATAATTGCCATGTTGTAAATATTTGTAGAAACTATGGACACCCCCGAGACGAAGCACAAGAAGCGTTGTTGAGGGACATAATCGCACAAGGAAGTGATGCCGCCGCTCGTTGATGTTTCTCAACGACAACGATGGTCTGGAAGGAGAGGGTGAAGAAGCAGCTGGCTATGATTTACATGGCTCCGATGACCCAATGCCGTGCAAGAAGGAGAGGGTGAAGAAGTAGACCGTGAGGACGGCTCGGTGATCACCAAACCGAGTCCGCCAGGTATATATATTAGTTAAGCTTTGTCTTGACTAGCTCTCGTCTTTGTTTTGGTATGTACACATATTAATTAACTCTCGTCTTTGTTCTTTTTCTAGCCCTCCGGATCGAGCACAACCGGTAAAGAGACGAGGCCGAAAAAAAGTTGAGCTCGGATGAAAAGTTTGAGATCATACAAATCACGCTACGACGGCCAACCGATTGAACCCTCTGGGACAAAGAAGGCATTTGTTGCTCAAGGGGGTTCGGTTAGGGACAAGATCCCGATCAGCATCCACCAATGGTATAAGCCTAAGAACGAAGACCCCGAGGTGTCTTGTGTCAATGATATGCGAAAAATGATCTTTGGGTGAGCTGAAGTCAAATTTTACCCTACCGCTAGAGGATGATCCGGAGAAGCCGATAATAGAGCCATTAATCAAGTCTTTTGCTCTTAAGAAGATGGCAGAACTATTCAGGAATTGGAAGAAAGAACTCAATACGTATGTCGAAAAAAATGAGACACCAGAATTCAAGGAAAATATGAGAAGATCAGAGATGATGGCCCGCATTTCGGCCTACAAGACATCGGAAAAGAGTAAAAAGATGTCGGCGACAAACAAGAGAAATGCTGCAAGAAGAAGCTTCACCATCGCACGGGTCGGTGGCTACCTCGTAGCCCGCCTAAGTGGGCCAAGGCTGAGAATGATCTGCTTGATAAAGGGATCGAACCAGAGACAATGAATCGCCAGACCGTTGCGGACTTGGTTCTTCGGGGCGGCGGATCCTTGGACCCTATAACAGGGAAGTGCATTTGGACGGACGAACAATTGGACATACCGGTCAAGAGGCTTCAGCAATATATCGAAGCAGCGCACAAGGGAAGTTCGTTCGAGACGGGAGAAGGACGAGCTCACAATGGCCCTCGAATCTGAGCACCTGGACGGACTCGAGGCACGCCGAGCTCCGTTTAAGTGGAAGGCTGGATTTGACGCGGGGGTTACAAAACCCATGAGAGGAGGAAGAAAGCGGAGCAAAGCCTAATGCAAAGGGCTGCACGAAAGGGTAATGGGGCTAGAGGAACGAGAAGAGGAGCGAGAAGCGAGATCACAACAACGACCTGCCAAGCTTCCCCGGCTACCCGCCATCTCAGCGGAGAAGCAGCGTGGCTTCCACCGAGCTGCTTCACCCGAGCAACATGCCTTGACGGCTCCTGCCAGCTATCCCGTGGATGCTATCACGGATGCTGAAAATTGCCACATTATGGCGCAATGGAGCAATTTGAAGGTCAAGTGTAACATCCCAATTTCCTATTTGGAATGTTTTACAATTATAGCTAAGCATCCTATGCATCCTGTTTGAATTTGAATGCCATTTGAAGTCTCATAGAATTTTGAGTTTTGAATTTGAATTTCAAACTTTGGCAAGTGGGAATCATTTCAAAAACTAAGCCTGATAAATACTTGATCAAAAGTATGAGAGGAGCAAACATGACACTCCAAAAATATCAGAGGAAGCAATGCCAAAAGATTTGGATTCAAATCTGAATTTTATTTGAATTTGAAAAAAATGGATTTTTATAAAGTTTGGATTTTGCCTTTGGAAAATGTTCAAATGAAAGGGAATATTCCCCTGATCATTTTGGTATATATATACCCTATATAAAATATTTATAGATATTGTTTTATTTCTGTTTTTGTTTTATTTAAAAAAATAAAATTTTAAAAAAAAAAAACCCCGAGGCGCCAACTAGGCCACCCAGTGCCCAGCTAACGCCGCACCACCTGCACTGGCCCGGCCAGTAGCCCTGCCCACTGCCAGCCAGCCCAACCAACCAGCCAGCAGCCCCCTCGCCTGAAACCCCTGTGCCTCGGCCACCCGATCGCCGAGCCTCTCTCTCTCTCTCGACCATGGGCCCACCCCATCTTCTTCCCCTCGCCCACGATCGTCAGACCGCTGAGATCGCCGGATCCCGAAGGATCCGGATTCGATCGCCCCGATCCCAAGCGAGGGCGACCCTCGCTATAAAAGCCGACCCTCCGCACCCCATTCCCCCTAGCCTCGCTGAGAGCCCTCTCCTCTCTCTCCCGAGCACGCTGGAGACCCGAGCTCCCTCCGCCAAAGTCGCCGCCGACGCCCTAGCCCTTCCCGATCACCCCGACCCACCAAACTCCTCACCGACCTCCCTCAGACCCAAGACGGCGACTCCCCGAGCTCCCGATGCTCGGAACCCCGACAAGACTCTACGCCGCCGCGCCTTGCCGTCGCCGGACTCAGTAAGCCACCGGATCATCCCCCGTCCGATCTCAGCGGACGGCCACGATTAGAACCCCGAAGGGGTATCTTTTATAAAAAGACCGGCCGTTCTTTCCGGTTTATTATTTTAGTTAGGTTTTATTTAGCCGGTCCGTTTAGTTTAACCCTAGGCCCGTTTAGATTATTTGACCTTTCGAGGTACAGTATAGGCCCATTAGGCCTTTTTCTTTTATTTTGATTTTCTGTTTTAGCAGAATAGTTTACATTTTGAAAAATTGATATCTTTTATTCTGTTTAATATTTTAGATGATTCTTTTTTGTTAATTTGCAAATTTTATGTAGTTTCTGTAGAGTATATATTTAGCTATGTTAAAATTAATTAAAATTGCCTTAATTTAGTTTTAGCCAGAATAGTAAATCTGCTATAACTTGAGTTAGAAAAATTATTTTGGATGATTCTTTTGTCCCAACTTTATTTTGACATTGCCAAACCATAGAAATTAACTTGGGTATTTTAGGATTAATAAATAATTAGTTTTAAGCAGAATCCTATTAATCCTAATTAATTAACTAGCTCTGTTTTCCTAATATTTTAATTAGTAAATGAATTTATTTTTAACTTGTGATTAGTTATTCTAGGTTAGTTTCTGTCACTCTAGTAGATGAACTTTTATTTATAATTAATAAAAGTTTTTTTTCCTAATAGAAATTGGATTAGGCCTAATAGGAGTTTTATAAAAGCCTTTTAATTAATTCTTTTTGCTCCTAGTTGCTTAGTGAGTTCTTTTCTGTTAAGTTAACCTAAAACCTTGATTAGGTTATGATAGAAAATTTTTATTATATAGAACTACTTTTAGTTATTATTTGAAGTAGGAAAAACCTTGAGTTGGTTTCTTTGAGTTTCCTTTTGGATTGGTTTTGGTTGTTTTGTTGTGTTATGTTACTTTTGTTATGTTGTGTGATCCTATTGCTTTGTGCTTATTGTGTTATTGTTTGTCTCGGTAGAGTTTCTTGAGTCTGAAGCTTGCTACTCGACTCTTTAGCTTCGAGGATCATCAACAAGGCAAGTTTTGATCATGTTATTTCTATACCTATGTCTTTGTGCATTAGTAATTGTCACCACCCCACCATGCATGCAGTAGTGAAATCTTGAAGTCATTAAATTTGAGTAGTATCATGTGGTAGGATGAACCAATCCCTTGTTACCATGACCGGGGCGTAGTAGTTACTTTGCTATGCTCGAGAGCGGGTTTTGGGTTGAGTGAAATCCATAAGCAAGATGTGAGAGTCAATGATGATGACAACCCCATGAACTACAATGATCAAGATGGACTTCGGAAAATCACTACTGGGTGGAGGACGGTTGACGGGCACCCTGGAGCACCCAGTGGTTGGCCGGGATGCATGGAGAAGTGCCATGACATCTTGCGGAAAGCTTCACCCAGCCACGAAGAGAAGGATGGATGCCCCATGACCGGAAGCTTACATGCAGCCGCAAGCCATTATGGGCTCTGGCTGGGTTGACCCTAGTAGTGACGCTGGCTGGGCGGTACTACGAGATGTAGAAGAACGGTAGGATTGGATGGGTACCGCAGTAGCAGAAGAACTCTTTGGAAGACCCTGTTTCATTCGTCCCGTCTTCAAACACCATGAAGTGCGAAGACTTTAAAGGAGGGAATGATTCTTGCGGGGAAAGTGCGCAACCCTCTGCAGAGTTAAAGATCTAATCGATTAGCCGTGTCCCCGGTTACGGACATTTGAGCCTCTGGAACTTGGAAGTATTCGGATATCTCAACACTAAAACTAATGAAGAAATTTGAGGGGTTTTATGACTTAATAATTGGGAACGAGATATTGGTTGGCGGAACCATCTCAATAACTACCAACAATTGTAGTAATTTGCAAGCAAGTCCACTGTAGTAGGGAAAAATTTGCTTTTTCGCAAAATGATGAAACTTAGAGCCCCACAGCCAAAATGCATATAGTGTTAGTAACTTTATTATTGTTATTCTTCATGACTTGCCAGCTTATTCCAAAAGCTGACCTACATGGCTGCAACGTATTATGTTGCGGAGATATATTCGATCGGGAGTGAGGCTACGCGCGCTTGGCGATTGCCCTTTGAGTCGGATGGACTCGCTTATCTTGACGCTTCGCGATGTTATTAGTTTATTTCTCATGAGTTGGCCTTGAGCCAAATTTATTCTCTTGTAATAAAGACTCTATATGAGAATCGTTTAATGATATTCAGGTGTGATTGAACTTTGATTACTTTATCGATGTACTGTGGGTACCAGCATGATCTTGGGATGGTACAGACACAGAGATTTGACCGATTTTGGGTCGGTCGCTCTGAGATGGTATCGAGCACACTGCTGACCGTAGGATCGTAACCCCTAGGATCGGAAAGCCATAGGAAGAGACCATTTACTTTGAATCCTTTTCATTCCATAATTCTCCCCTGTTCAATTCTGACTCTTCTCCCATTTGCAACATTCTAGATGGCCGTCGAGTTCACCCCAGTTTGCTACCGGAGTTGCCTTGCCCGATGAGGCGATGCCCTTCGAAGAAAGCTGGTTCAGATGGTGAAGCAGCTGAAGATTGCTCGCCCTCGATCACCGGGAAGCCAACTAATGCACTTCCGACGGACACCCTCTGAGATTGAAGTGCATATCCGGGGAGAACCTTTGGAGGACACACGAGCCTATCAACTTTGAGTTCACCGAGTTCAAGCTGGATCATCGGAAGGGGCGTGGCGATCTATCGAGCACTTGGACATCTCCGAGAGGAGTACTGGGGCGAGCTCGATCACTCGAGACCTCGCCATGGTTTCTCGCAGGCAAGGAATGGAGATATCATCCGTACCATTGAGGACGATTCCACTCTCTCGTACATCCGGGACTTGGAGTGTCTTCTCGTGAAGCGGTATATTCAGACTCGCCGTAACTTCGAAGACACACGGAAGCTTTGTTCCGCTGAATCGGCTGGAGGAGAAGGCACGCGCAGACTTCCTTGGCCATGAGGAAGAAATCACGGACTTCACGGAGATAGTCGACAACCTGAAGATGAAACTTGCCGCGATAGAGGAAAAGATGGACTTGGAGAGGACCTTACCCGAGTGGAGATGAAGGACCCCTCGTGAGCAATGATCAGGATTTTGGAGGGAGTACCACTGAAGGAAACCCCAAGAGGAGGCGCCACTGATGAAGACTTTTAGTCGACCACCATGTTATCTTTTACTTTTTCGTCGATCAGTTAGGCGATGTTTTCCTTGATTAGTCATGAGCTTTTGTAATCGAGTTGAACCATGTTTGAATGGAATGAATAAATGATTGGTGTGTTATGATTGTGCATTCATATGGGTAGTGTTATTCCTCATAGACCATTGTTCTATTCTAATTTTCTCATCCCCTCCAAAACACCGGATGCCTCAGAGGCGTGACCTTTGGTTTCCCGCCGGAGCTCACCCAGCTGCTCCAACAGCAGAATGCACTGATGCAGCTACTTATTCAGAATCAGAACAACAACGCCAACAATCCACCGCCACCGCCACCACCCACTATGGACAACTTGACTCGATTTCTGAGGTTGAATCCGCCAGTGTTCTCTAGTAGCACTGATCCGATTGTGGCTGATGATTGGCTCCGCAAAGTCGGAAGAGAGCTAATCACTGTGGGATGCACTAATGCTGAGAAGGTGCGCTTTGCCGCGCATCAACTGGATGGACCTGCAGCTTCTTGGTGGGAGAACTACACCGCCACTTATCCCATTGGTGCCATCACATGGGATCAATTCCAGCAGGCCTTCGCACTGCTCATGTCTCGTTGGAGCCATGAGTGCGAAGAAGCGTGAGTTCGCAACTTACGCCAGAGGAACCGTCTTGTGGCACGAGACGTGGATGAATTCAGCAAGCTCGCTCGCTATGCCCCCGATGATGTGGCCACAGATGCCGCCAAGCAGGAGAAGTTCCTTGAGGGACTCAATGATGAAGCGAGCATGCAGCTTATTGTGGCTACCTTCAACAACTACCAGGAGCTGGTAGACAAGGCCACCATTCTTGAAGGCAAGCAGCAGCAGATAGAAAGCCGCAAGAGGAAGTACAGCCAGGGGAAGCACAACTCGGGAGCTCAGCAGAAGCCCCGTTATGCACCGTACTCAGGAGGGCACACCCATCATAACCATGGAGGTCATAACCATGGAGGAAATGGGAACAACCGCAGCCAGGACAACAAGTTAGGCCAGGGCAATGGAAATGGCAACGGTAATGGCAATCAGCACCGTTCTGCCCCGGCTCCGAAGGATCTGAGCCACATCACCTGCTTCAAGTGCCAGAAGACAGGGCACTACGCCACCGACTGCCCGGAGGCCAAGCAGAGGAATGGAAATGGCAATGGAGGCTCAGCGAAGAAGCCCAATCCGTTCCCTCGTGCTCAGGTGAACCACATCGACGTGGAAGACGTCTATGATCAACCGAACATCGTGGTTGGTAAGTTTTATTGAATTCACGTTCATTTTGGTTCTCTTTGATTACGGTGCAACGATTCATTCATATCAAGGGTAGTTGTGGAAAAGTACGGGTTACCCACTAGAACCCTTAGAAGCCCCTTCGCGTCGGTTCCACGGGAGGAGAAATGACGGCAGGCGTAGGCTGTCATGCAACCCTCAACATCGGGAATCATAAATTTCCGTGGACCTCATAGTGTTGGAAACCCAGACCTTGGATGTAATCCTAGGCATGGATTGGTTGTCAAAGTTTGAAGGAACATTGATTTGTGCCAAGAAGTCTATTCTGCTCACCACCGGAGCGTAAGAGGATCAAGTATGTAGCCAGCACAGCCAGATGAAGAATCAGTGCATTCCCTCACGGGAGTTGTTCGGGAGGAAGTGCAGATGGTGCAAGACTTTCCGATGTGTTCCGGAGGAATTACCAGAATGCCACCGGACAGGACATTGAATTTCTGATTGAGCTATTGCAAGACAGCCCCAATATCCAAGAGACCTTATCGGATGCCACCGAATGAGTTGAAAGAGATCAAGGATCAAATAAATGAGTTATTGGAGAAAGGATATATTAGTCCAAGCTCATCACCTTGGGGAGCCCCAGTTCTTTTGGTAGAGAAGAAGGATGGAAGCTTG